>JAWZYV010003337.1:0-600000 GCA_038373885.1 Cheiracanthium punctorium | reverse complement strand
AATGCTTTTCACATAAAATCGGGAAATGGGTGGATTTTCATTTTTTCAAGAATAAAAGGATTTTTCAATGTATGTAAACTGGCTTATCTTTGTAAAGTTTTAAGCAAATTAGTCTGATGGTGTCCGAGACGTCCTCTTTTAAAGTTGAAAATTTCCTAAAAACCTCTATGATATAGAGAATGTTTTGGTTTCCAGAATTTTAAAAGTAGCAAAAGATTTTTGTTGCATCTTTATGTACATATTTCTACAAATTTTCAAAAAGATTGGTTTAAATCGGTGTCGAGACACTTTTCATGCTGTCAATTGTAAAAAATCGTTGAATGGATATAACTTTAGATTACTTATATTTTTAATTCTTATTAATGTTCTTTTCTTCATTTTCCTTTACCTCTTTTAAAACTAAAAAAAAAAAAAAATCACAAATTATTAAAAAAAAATTCTATGTTTTTCATAGATCTGTACTGTAAAGTATTTAAAGAAGACATAGGATTTAAGTACTATTTAGACAAAGTAAACAATCATATTTTCTAATACAGATGAAAAATAAAAAAAATGAATTAAAGATTCCGTACACATTCTCATAATTTTACTATACATTTTTGAGAAGCTTTGATCATATAGCAAATTGTCATATGTCTGAGAATATATTTTCAATTTTTTTTTTAATTTAACATATTTGCCGTCTAAAAGTTGCGATGTACATCATTTTAAAAGATGGTGTTTTTTCCCCCCATGAATGATGTTACTTGAAAGTGAGCATGCTTTACAACCATGCACTACCTAATAAATGGAACTTCACTTTTAAGTTCATGTACGAGTGTAAAAGTTTACCTCTATTAAAAGAGGCAAAATACAATTAACATGCAACTAGTACGTTTGTAAAATGTAGTTTTTAAATTTAGGGATTAAAAAGACTTCGAAATCATCCATCAGTTTGTTTATCGTTAAATAAAACTGTGATGTATCATTTCTAGATTTTTACTTTCACAAAATGTATCATGTAAAGAAAGTATTATAAGGATGAAAAAAATTTGACTTTGAGATTTTGATGTATTTACACATTATGTTCTTCTGAATTCCTTCATCCTATATTTATGGTGATGTATGTATATATGCGTGTGTGAGAGCGTGAGAAAGAGAGAGTGAACACGATAGCTCCTAAACGATGTATTCGATTCAGCTCAAATTCGGAACAGATATTACACACCACACTCATACGACCGGTATTGTTTTTCGTGTACATAGACTGTGTAGGTCTTATGTTTTACCAGGGATACAAAAATAGCTTACACATTACGGCTTATGGACGCAAATTCTTGAAATTGAGCTAGCGTGTAAAAGGAGCATTTGACTGTACGCAAATTGGGTATGTATATTACAGGTCATAGTCCCGTGACCTGTATAAACCTTGGTATGTACAGAACTATTAGTCTATTCACAGGGATGCAAAAAATAATTCCTATACAGTACAGTCTTTGAATTCAAATAATTTTTAGTGCGCTAGTATCTAAATGTTGCTTTCGAATAACTAAATTGAATATTTATATTATAGGTCACCGTCGCACAAACTCTGTAGATTTTGGTGTGTATAGAGCTTATAGCTTTTGTACAAGGCTAGAAAAGATAATTTTTGTACATTAAGACCTATAGAAGCAAACTATTTAATATGCACTTGCGTGAGAACAATGCATTCGATTAATTTGAATCAAATTTATTTAAACTTGATATAGATCAAGTGTTCCGGAAGTCGAGTGGAGTCACACCAAAAGTTTGTTGATACTATATTATTGGCTTTATAAATAAATAAAACTTTAAAAATATTCTTGGTTCATATTTTATGGAAATCTGTCAAGGGACTTATGGAAATGAATTTTTGAATTTGTGTGAACTTTCTCCTAAGCAGATTTCATTGGTTTTTCTTAGTAGCCTAATATTACTGTAAAGCTACTTTCCCTGCTCGAAGACTGGGAGTACAGTGAAATTGCAAACTGAACAGTGAAAATTCAATAGTGAATTTGAAGTGTGTGAAAAGTAGTTTTTCACTTCATATATAAAGAACAATTCATCATAAGTTTATGCTTAAATAATATTTTAATTTAATATTTTGTATCTGCTCCATAAAAAATCGATACTTCAGTGTTACTCATAGGAAATTTTGTGTGTTTTTGGCACAGTCTTAATACAGGTGAGTTTTGAATGTCTGCGTGTTATGAGCGTAATTTTTTCCTACAGACTACTTTCATTGTAAAATTCCATTGCAAATTTTTCAATAGACAGAGAATACTGTAAAAACTTATATATTTCTGAATAATTATGTTTAAAGAGATGAATTTTGAAGTTTAAAAATTTAAACATAAGTAAATATTTTTGAATGTTAATTATACTTTATCGCTTTATTTATTTATTATTTATATTTTTGTGTGTTTCAGTAATAAAGACTTTTGATTTGATAATCTTTTTAAATAAATTTTGTTTTAATATATGAAAATTTAAATTATATTAGTATACTGTCTGTGTAGGTTAATGTCCCTCTTTCAGCTCACAATTCATCAATCAGGTAAAGCAACTGTAATTTTTAGGACAACCTGTTTTCATCGTAAAGCTTGAAAGGTGATATTGTGAAATCTTCAGAAGATATTACTGATCGAGAAAAGGTAAATTGTTTAATGACAGTTTTTTTAAAAAATTAATCTCTCTGTTTTATACTAATCGGTAAATAATCATTCCGCGTATAACTGCTTGATTTTTTCCATGTTGACTGTATATGATTTTGTGTGTTCACGAGCAATTATTAGCTTCTCTTTTGTTGTGTTTTAGAGTAAATTTTGAATTATTGTTTAAATTTTTATTTTTCGATTTTATTTGGTACCAGTATGAAACAGTAGTTAAAAGGCTTGAAATGCATGCCCTATCTGATAAGTGAAAAAAAAAATTACTACAGCATACTTTCACTGCAAAACTTAGTTTTTCTGCTAGAAACTGTGAAAAGCAGTGAAATCTACACTATATTTACAAAAAATAAAGAATTTAATAATCACTTTATACCCATAACAGGATAAATTTTTCTTGCGTTAATACTGTGTTATACATGGGTCTTTATTTTGTGCCGAAAAATAAAACATGTATTGAAACATTATCTTAATGTTCATTGTGGTAAACATTTCCTTTAAAAGGCCTCTTAAAGATATGTAGGACTTAGTTCTAAACGGTATAGCTATGAAACACGCTTATTAACAATCAATCAATAGTTCTTTTATAGAAAAAATTTTCGCTGTGTAGTTATATATTTTAAAGCTCTTTATCTCTAATGGCCAAAAATAAGAAAAAAGATAAAATTTTACAGTTAAGATGTATTTTAATAAAAACTTGTCTTATTTCAAACAAAGTTTAATTCAACCACAAGCAGTATTATATGTAGAATATGCGTAACACGGTGTAAAATATTAAAATAAAGGCCAAAATGTATGTTATGTTTTTGAGCACATTGGAATTACTTTTTTCTCCTAGGCCCGCTCACACCTAAATATTTTTTAATTTGGTAAATCATTATGGATCATTTATGCTAAGAAAGCATAATTAACTAAAAATTTATCACATTTTAATAGTTCTAAATAGTTAGTTGAAATTCAATTGTTTGATGAAAGCTCTAAATTATTTATTATCGAGTGTGAATACTACCAGCATATGATTTTTAGCCTCAAATTCAGAGTTTACATAATATGTCGATTGAAACATTTTTTATCAAAACCCGAACTTCATTTTGCAGTTAATTAAAAAAAAACACACAAAAAATTATATCTTTGCAATTTTATAACAGTACACCAAATTATACTCTAGAATAAATAAATAAATAAAATATGTAGTACAATTAGTTCACAAAATTATGTAAGTGAATTTCAAAATTAAGCAGAGATTTCTGAATCATTACTATTTATTTTATCACTTACAAGAAAACAATCTTAAATTTTTCAAAGATATTAAAAGAACTTTATTTATAAATAAAAAATCTATTCCTTTCCTTTTACTAAAAATGAATATAATTTTTGAGAGAAACATTGAGCTAGTTCTTACAATAAATGAAGGCTATTTTCAAGTACGTTACGTGTAAGTCCATGGCTTATACGTTGCATACGTTAGTTAAGGAAATTTTTGTGGCATGATTTACTATATTCTCTCTTATATTTAAACTAGCAGCTTAGCTTGGCGTTGATGGGGTGTGTCATAGGTGTCAAGGCATAACTTAAGGGAAAAAACTGTATTCTGATATCCGCTAGTCTAGTCTCGTTAATCTAGTCAGTTAATCAACTAGTCCCATTTGTCGTACAGAAATGAGGCTTACTTTCACTACTGATACAAGAAAAGTTATATCTGTGACTTAATTTATAGTTTCTACATTTTTAAGTTTTAAAGAATTTATGACTTTTCAAAAAGTATCTGTCTGCATGTACGTGCAATTTTTTCAAATACGGTATAAGGGCGCACACTGGAAAAACTCGTTTAATTCACGTGTAAATATTACAAGCTGATTGCAAATGAATCTCTCAACTTGAAGGTCTATATTTACAAAATACAGAATATACACGCATTTTGGGGAAAAGAAATAAAAACCATACTTTAAAGTGCTTAATAGCATAAAGCTATAAATGTTCATCACCACCAAAAACAAATGATATGCCACGATAGAGCATAATTGGTTGAATTTGTCCCACACATTTTTCAGCAAGTTTTGTGTTACAGTTTCGATGGCTGCAGTTATCCTCGATTCCAGTTCAACAATGGCACCAGCACTAAAAAAAAAAAAAAAATCTTATTTATGTATCTGCAACAAAACAGTCTCAGGGAGTTAGGTAAGTGGGAACTTTTTGAAGACCACTGATAAAGAGCATTGTCGAAAACTTTCGCTTTAACCCTTAAATACAAGAATTTTAAGCCAATAGATAGCTCCGATCATGCGATAACACGTAATAGTCACGAGAGCAATTTAAATTTCCTATACCAGTTTTCTGAATAGCTAATTAATTTTTTGAAAAACACGCAGTTTGAAAGAAATGTATAATATTTTTATTATTCACTACATGAATAATTTATCATTAAAAACTATATATTTTGTATATGAAACTGACATAAGAAATTTGGCTTGCACTCTTAATACTTTTTGGTCCTTCAGTGAACATGCTTTAAACATATCATGCAGGTGTTCATCTCTGTGCATTTAAGGTAACAATTAAATGAAACTTAAAATTAATGAAACGAATCTTCAGAAAATTCTCAAAGTTATGTATTAAATAGAACACTATCTTGTATAATTTAGGAGGTATATCCTTTCAAATTTGGGGTATTCGTTTATAATCCAGCCTATATTTGGCATAATCATAGCATGAACGAATTTTTTGACGAGGGGAGCACATAACGTATTCAAAAGTAAAAATAACAAAGGTTCTTCGAGTTTTGAAAAAAAAAGTTTTGAAACATTGCTTTCTAAACAAAGTTTACCACGTGCTCCTCCTCTCAGAAAGCAATGCCTATGATAATTTGCTTTCATTTTAAAAAGATATAGCCATTTCCCAAGTCTGGTTGTGCAAGTAAATTTCAAAAGTACATTAATATCTACATAGATTACTGGAGGGGTTCAAAGATTTGGATGAGGGACTCATGTCCTAAGAACTCGTATACTTCAAAAATCTATGCGACTAAGTTAAAACGGAATATGCTGGTTCAAAACCAGGTCGCGTTCGCCGACCTAACCGTTCGGAGTTTTCCGTGCTTTCCTTAGAAACTAGAGTCAATACGGGTTAGGACCCCTTAGAAAGGCCCCCACGGAAGACACCCCACCCATCATCCTAGATCCCACTTGCAGGTAATTGGCCGTAATCCCACAACACAACTGTGTTAAAACTGTTTTTCAATTAAAGTGAGGAAGAGGGAGTCAACTTGTTCCCCAGTCAATGTCAAGACGATCACTGGGTAAAACTTGAATAAACCTGCTCTAGATACCCTCGATCATTTTTTTTTTTTTTGGCGTGGGGGGGGACGTGCGTAGATAAGAACAGCATTTCTTTTTAGAGTATAACGGACACAAATTCGAACATCATCTTTTAAACGTATATATATTGATGAATCCTAAATTTCTCTAAGCTCCTAATCAATACTGCCCCCTTTTTAAGATTACATAAGGGGGGAGGCATTCAATTATATTAAAGACTATGAAAAAATAGTGTAAACTAAACTAAGTATTTATTAATTGCCTTTGGTTATAAAAAAGATCAATGCTTAATGTTTATTGCATCATATAAAAACAATTTAAGGGTACGCTGCGCACTGGGCACAGCCAATTCCCTATTAAAATTACTCGATAAAACATAACTCAAGAAAAAATTACTGACGTAGTTTATAAAACACACACACACTTATATTTAAATGAAATCTTAAATTACTTAAAAGTTCTTAAACGATTCCATTCATTTCATTATTATTAGATCGACCAAATCTCACAATAGGTTATTTTTATTCATAATAACTTCATTGTGGATTCGAATAAAATGATAAGCAAATAAAAATAACCCATTATTTTCTCTTTTCTTCTATTGAAATGGAATCGCTTCTCAATATCCGAATCAACAGAAATTCAATGCATTTCGTTTCGTTATGTTTCTGCCTCAATCCCCTCCCCCTTCCACCCGCAAGAAAATATAAAACCCAGGGCCGGAAAAAAATCAGAAATGGCATGGAAAAACATCGCTTTTATTCGATTTATTAGAGCGTAATTGGCTTTATTATGAATGGGAGAAAAGAGGCGTCTCCCTCCTTTTTCTCCACGCGTTTGAATTCGGGAGAAATAAACAGCATCAGCAGCACACACACACACACACAGAGAGCGGCGCGTCTCTCTCTCACTTTGCCTTTTCTTCTTCTTCTCAAAAGGCAATAAGCTGCTAAGTGCGCCAGAGACTTTAAGTAATTGCCGCCCGCTTCTCGCCGCTATCAGAAAGAAACAGCAGGACGAGCGGAGAGGGCGGCCATTGTGTACTACGAGTACCAAGGAGCCATGAAACTCAGAAAAGATTGGAGTTTCTGGAGCTCTCTCCCTTGCAGCCGCTCAAGTGTCGAATCGAAAGTCTTACTTAGTGATAGCAACACCCAAATGAATCAATTCCTTCCACCGAAGCGGAGGGTTTCAATATAAAGCGGGACAATTAAGTCAGCCATCTGCGAGCATAAATGGACCACTGTTTGGTTAGAAGAGATAAGTCCCTTCATCCCTTTTCCTCTTGTATATATCGCTCGCCTCTTCTAGCATCCCCCACTTTCCACTGTTAGTCCGAGAAAACTGGGATGGCTAAAGACAGTGGGTAGCAGATGCCGAGCCGCCGGAGGGAGAAGACATGTTTGGGCACCCTCATTCTGTGTTTCATGAACGCCCCAAGTTCGCATATTTTTGTTGTTAATCAGCACACTTGATAGGCCTGTCGCAATGGGTTTGTCGTCGCATTGATATTCTCACGTATATATACTTTTAATCCTATGAATGGTGAATTTTCATCTGTAAAATAATACAAAATGTTTTGTCTGGAGTGCAAAATATCCATGTTCACTTAACAATTGTAAAACACACTGTATAACATTTCTATGCCTAATAATATTTGGATGAATCTTTACCATTTATAAATAAAGAAGTGATACCTTTTTGTCCAGTGTTTCTTCTGCATAAAATCCTGAAAAGACCCCTTTCAGTCTCAAACCTGAAATGAGGAAGCAATAATATACACAAAAGACTTTTTCTGTGCAACAATACGAGCGAGCAATTTAAAACAATTTAAAGGCATACTTCTAAAGTGTTTCTATTACTGCCTTTAATCTAAGCGAGACATTTTGTTTAAGCTTAAGCAAATCTCAAACCTCTTTATTAAAGCTTAGCTTAAGCTAAAAGATAAACTTTGAGTAATTGTTATCAATCCTATATCCATCTTTTACAAAGAGCGGTCTGTCAAAAGCCTTAGTAATTATTTTAAATATAAATTAACGTCACTAAATACACTTTACATAAGGACTCAGACTATAACGTATTAGATGTGTTTTTTCCTTTGAAATTAACTGTAAATTGTGCACACATTTTACAATTCCATTTCATATCAGCTGGCAGCAGTGACGCAAATGTTCTTCACCAGTGAAGGAATTTCAATATTTGAGATTCCATAATTTTTTTTCAGGAAAATATTCAATTCCTGTAGTTCGAAGAAAGAGTCCCCAGTTAGTAATGAATGAATTAAACCGTACCTGTAGTATATAGAACCTCCTTTTTTAACATAAATTGTGTACTTTCTTTGTTGCATAAACGAAATTGCAATGAACCGAAAACATTTTTGCTCTTAAGCTGGTTCCCGTTGTAAAGGTGTCAATTCCAAAGAACGTGAATTCACTGATTTATTTCCCCTTAAGAAAGAATCCTTTTAAAAAGGTCCAACTCTGAATATACAGTTTAACATTATGCATGCAAGATGTTAAATATGCAAAAATTTGAGTTGAGTAAAATCATTTTTTAAAACGAAAGAAATCAGTAAAAAAATTTATATGCCATATTTTCTTTTTTAACTTAAAGTCGCTCTTGATATGCTCATTGCTTTATCCAGAATCAAATCAAAAGTAAGTGGAGCTAATTTACTTTTAAGATCAAAATTTAGATTTTCTGAAGTGAAAGGCATTTTTGCAGACAAGAAGCATCTTCCACTTACTAAAGTTGTCCGCCGTTCAATTTAAAATTTTATACGTATATATACAGCACTATATATTGAATTTTTATCAGAAAACAGTTCGTAGGCAAAACATTTGTAACTCCCTTTATCAATTTAGAAATTCATTACTGTTTATAATTGGATGTTCCACTTTTATCATATTCAAGTAGTTATAAAATATAATTGAACCATTTAAACACCTAATGGCGACCTTCTCTTTGTTGTGCCACGCGCGTTTATTTTCCTGTATTACCTATTTATAATTCCATTTCATTTAATATTTTACTTTATCAGAATATCTAATTACTTAAAAATACTGCAAACTGTTTCTCAAAAGCAGTTAATATTAATTAATTCTTGTTCAATTTATTATATATTTCTTCGACTACATTTAAAGTTTTTTTACTTAATCTCTAGCTTTTAATTACTATGAAATGCTAAAAAAGATTTCCCCTTTTAAAAATGCAGTTAACAATTAAATAACGACAAGAAGCTGTTTCCTGAATCAGCGATTTGAAATCTAATAACTATTATAAACCTCTTCCTGAAACAATTACCAGAATAAGTCTTTACAGCGAGAAAAACACCCAAGTTTAATAACAGAGCTTTCAATTTTTGCTAAATTGCTTTGTTCTTAAAATGTACTGAAAGAAAATATTACGCATGCAGATGTATAATTTTCTTCTGATAATTATAACAGATCTATTAGATTTCCAAACATAAAAAAGGTTCGACTACTGATAAATGGTTGAATTAATGAGCAGGAAATTGTTAGTATAAGTTTTAAAGGAAAAATTCTTCTCGAGACACCCATTTCAAGATAAATTCTTTTTTTCCACTTTACAAACTATGTTTTCTTGAAGAATTAAGGGAATAAATAGCTGTTTTCCATATTAATTAGTGTCACTTACTGTATCATTAGGAGCCAATTACTGTGATTTAATATTAAGTGCTTAGCTGATAAGTTCATTTTTAAAGCTTCCGGTAATGCATAGATTGAGATCTAAGTAGCTGCTATTTAGAAATCCGATACATTCCACGACATCGATCAAAATAAAGAAGAGAGGCACGTGCGTGCAACTAAACCGTGAGCGTGTTTTTCTGTTTCAGATCGTTTATTAACTATTTATTTGGATTTTAAAAAATAATGCTGTTGTCGTTTTGGATATTTATTTTGTGTAATCCATTTATTTGGTTTCCGTTTACATCAAAGGCCACTCGAATTTAAATGAAAATGGCATTTGTGACACTTTGTATGATGTGATAAATTGTACAAATAGTACTTTTTGAAAAATTACAAACATTTTGATATGAAACTGTTTTACTAATACTGAAAATATCTATATAAGTTTCTTAAAATTTTTACAAATGCATACTGATAATCTATATACAGCTATCTTTTGACTAATGACTTTAGTAGATTGTTAAATCCTATCTGTTCAAATCCGCGTTTATTAAATTTGTGCGCTGGTGTTTTTGTTATTAAGACGCTGTAGTATGAAAAATGTCGCATTAATTGAAATTCATGCCACATTATTCAATAAATCGTATCAAAGTATTTTTTGCTCATAAATCAGTATCCCATAAGTCATGAGTTAGCTGTAATTAGAGGAAAGAATATGTAGTAGCTATATATGCGTTTATTTGTTTGAGAAGGGAAGAAGTCTACTGCGTTAAAACTATAAATCTGGAAAAAAATCTAAGTTCTTTTAAATTCTTAAAATTGTTCCCTTACCTATTTTTAGTTGTCATCATCATTGCAAGCGCATTAAATAACATTTGACTAGTCCGTTTAAAATATCTCACATGTATGCAGAAAAATGTAGAAACATTTTTGATTACTCAAAAAATAAAAAAATCCAACCCTGAGATTTTTGTTGTATATTTTTCATTCAGAAATAAAATAATTATTTTTATTGTGCTTGAATTCGATTAATTCCTCTAAATTGTCATAGACCGCAATGCATTGAAATTCTTTTGTCTGCACCTGTGAAAGAACTGTAAAGACTAACCACACTATTTTTGATGAAGAATATTATATTATAAACCTCAACAGCAGAGCATTCATAAATTTTGCTTTGAGATTAACAAAAAACAAACTTAAACAAAGTATACACTTAGAGCTTCATGCATTAGATCTATTTTTGTGGCTAGTGTAAAAAAAAAAAAAAAGAAAAAAAAAAACTATTCGTACTACTCATACCAATTTTAACAAGCTGCTGGGTACAGTATACAGGGTATTCCAAAAACACTGATCTAGTCTTTTATTCCTTAAATATTGAATATTGTCAAATATAGTAAATTTCAAATTTCCTTTAGAAAAAGGTTACAAAATTTTATGGTTTTGGTTCAAAAGTTTAGCGGATCATATTTGAGTAGACACAAATTTTAAATTTTCATACCGTCCCTGCATAAAAAATTCCTAGTTAGTTAAGTATGCCCCACGCATTAAATAGGTAGTGTACAAAATTCCAGACTTTCATCATAAAAAGACTCAGAGATATGAAAATAAATGTATTCTGACTTAAACACTTTTCAATGGCTCTCGAACGGAAAAAAACCACATCGAAAGATTGTGTTTCGGGGGCTGTATACAAATTACGAAAGTAAACATTAAATGAATAGATACAATACTTTTTATATTCCTGGTAATGTGCAAACCCTTACCAACTTTGTTTAAGTAAATCTCTGAGCCGATTTACGATGCTAAGCTGAAATTTTGTAGATCTCCTAACTAATGCATGGGGCACATTTTACTATCGGTGAATTTTTCTGTACGGGAAGGCCTTCAAAAATTTTAATATTGCATTTATTTGACTTATCTCATGAAAATTTTAATCGATATCATGAAATTATGTACTCTTTTATAAGTAACTTTGAAGTAACTTAAAAAACATTAAGTAACTTTAATTAAGTGTATATGCTATGATCAATATTTAAGGAATAAAAGCCAGGTCAGTGTTTTGGGGCCCCTTATGTAATAATTTCATACATAAATTTCAGAGAAATCAATTCATATTTACGACAATTAGAGCACATCTGCCAAACACACCGAAAACATTAACACTTTTCAACTCATTTGGAAAGTATTGTAGAAACATCAAATCAACAAGTATTTATTTGTTATAAAACTTCTTTCTTCAACCTTTATAGATTTTTTTGCGGAGGGGAGATTTTTTTATTTAAAAATCTACACCATTTTAGCTGTAAATTTTGCACAGAAATGCAGGAAAAATAGAGAAAAAATTTTGCTTTTCTAAAAAGTCTAAAAATTCATCATTTTCCCGCTTTTCAGAGTTATTTCGCAAATTTAAAAGAATGGCGTTTTCGATGATCAGTTCATTTCATTGTTTCATTTCATTGATCAGTTGGATAGTTCGAACACCTGTGATGGTACGTTAAAAATGAAATCTTAGGTATTTATGAATTTAATATTTTGTCTGTTCCCTGGTTGTTTTGTGACTTTTTTTTCGTAACTTTCAGCTTGTAAAAGAAAGTGCCTCCAATACCTTTATTCCAAATGGCATGAAAATGATAACTGACATGGGTGGGAAAAACTGGCCACCTTGGTAAAGAGATCGCTTGCCTAGTCTCTAGTGACCACTTTTGTAAAATTTCACTATACAGCCACTACACTTAGTCACCTTTGTAATGAGACCATCTTTATGATGTGACCAGTTTTGTTATTCCCGAGGGGGGTCACATTAGACCAGTCTCACTACGTATACGGGCGATTTCGGAAAGTAAAGATTAGCAGCAAAGCAAAAGTATCTGTGAGCCCGTTGGCAACACGAACTGTAACTTTGAGCCTTTCGTTTTTCCCCTCTAGGTCATACGTTATTTTCACGCTGAGTGTTGTTTCAGCAGCACATCTTCATATTGTCCACGCCAATTCAAAAATCTCACCAAATGTGAAATGCCTTTTCCCAGCAGCACACTTACGTCCCAAGTACGAACTGTGAAGTTCAGTTTAAACGTTCACGATACGTAAACACAAAAACGCTGCTCTAACGTCTATGTGTCCGGGCAGCGGACGTGTTTAGAACGTAGAAAACCGGTTCAAATTATGTACTTCCCGAACTCATCCAGAACCATTAAATGTTTCGGTAGGACGTCCACACTGTGTTTAAATTATGTTTTCTCACCCAGATAGCACAGCAAATTTTTATCAATCTTGCAGTAAGCTTGATTTATCAAGTCAATAAACTTGCATTAAGCTTGATTATTTCAAGCGTGTAAGCTTAATACAAGCTTGAATCAAGTGTTCAAGTTTTCACTTGACCAGCATGCATTAAACTTGACATAGCAAGCTTGATTCAAACTTACTACACTCTAAAAATATATATTCCTAAATACATGGGGCGCCAAACTCGCCCCATATATTTTATTTATCCACGCATTTTCTCCTCTACCCTGAAACGTCAAGTTATTTTAATCTGTTTCCGTCTAGCGTCCGCGACAAGGTTCGATCTCGGGACCTAAGGTATGCGAAGCAAGCGTCCTAACCACAATCCAAATCTGACTCTAGGAGAAACGACTAAAGTTTGAAATGACTGTTATGGTTGTGACGCCGTGTTTTAATGAGATTGATCAGCATTGCCCATGCCGATCTAAATCTTTTATTTTTCTATAGGATGAATCAAAATTAAATTAATGTTACATGTGATTTATAGAATCTACTACTAGGGAAATAAGTATAATATAAACTTAAAAGCAGCACACGTTTTAAAACTTTCAATATCGCAACACTCATGTTGGGCAATATTGGCCAAAAGCGAGACAAACGACTGATTTTGAAATCCATTTTGTAGTATATTTGTCTTTTATTTTGAAGAATTTCAATATTTGGAAATATAGAATCTCCTTTTTTTTAATTCTATGGTCAAGTACATTTATGACATAAAATTTATTTGTTATGTGGATGTGGCTTTCCAAATAAAACAGTAATCAAGTTGTATTCAAGCTTGACAGTTCAAATGACTTAAATTCGGCGGGGAAATGTTGGCTGACTCATTTTTTTGTAATCTCCAAGCTTGTTGCAAGCTTAAAATGAATTGAACTGTCAAGCTTGCATTAATACGTCAAATTGAAAAAAATGTCAAGCTTGATTTAAGCTTATGTGCTGTCTGGGAGTAACACAACGTAAATTATGCCCCCCCCCCAAAAAAAAAACGACCAACAGCAATATCACGAGGAATGCAAAATGATTTTGCCGCTTGCTTGCTACTTGCGCAACTCAACACCGGGATGTTGCCAAACAGGTGTCTGTAAAACTTTGTTAGACGCCAAGTGAACGACTCCTTTCGACGTTTCAGGAATAATAAATTCAACGCGTCTAGTAAAACGTGTTGTTAAACATTGCTTTTAAACTTAGTACCACCAGTACTTTTGTTATGCGTTGTGTATGACGATTTATGAGCACTGCTTTTGAACGGTTTCACCAGCACTTCTGATGCACGTCAATTAGTACGGGTTATCAGGACATAACTTTTGAACGGTATCAACAGAACTTCTGTTATACGTCGAATAAAACGTGTTATTAGGCATAGCTTTTGAACGGTAATACCAGCACTTCTGCTGCACGTTGAATAGAACGAGTTGTTAGGCATTGCTTTAGAAAGGCATCATTAAAACCCTTGTTGCACGTCCAATAAGACGTTATGTATTCACAGTTTTTGGCAAAATATAGCTTAGTACAATTTTAAAACGTTATGCAGTACGTACAAACTTTGCCTGAACGCTTTTCTTACTATTCTGAACGTTACTAGACGTTCATAGAACATTCTTGTGCTGCCTGGGTCCGTAATACGTTTTCTTCATGCAAAAGGTTCTGTCTACGGAAACATTACGCGCATTTTCTGAAAGCATTGTTTCTTTATTTTCCGAAATCACCTCGTACATAAAGGTTTTAGCACTTCTGTCAGTTGAATACCTAATCCTCACTTCCGTGAGAAGAACGGGTACTGAGACTAGTATGTCATAAAAAGTAACATGGCTAATTGAAGACACACACTTGCGAGCGGTTGTACAACTCATTAGCAGAAGGGAGATTTTATTACCCGGGGAAAGAAGAGGGTGACGCATTAAATCACTTTGTGGTTAGAAAGGGGCATATTTCGTTTGACAAATAATCCGATCGAAAATCTTAGTACTAAACGATAAACCGCAAAATGGAGAAATCCGCTGTTTTTTGACGTGAGAGCTGATGGTCGGCCCGAATAGACTGTAGAGCCCAACTCTCGTGTGAGTCCGTTGTCATACGCTAGAATGCCAATTCAATGTATTTTTCAGTATCTTCTTGCCGGATTGCGGAGAAAGTCTCCCCATTGTGTTAGCGGCATGTTTTTGTGGTTTTACGGGTTAGCTTTTGTCGTGGATCCCGACTTAAAATCCCATAAATAACACGACCCACAATAGCCTGCACGTGCAAGTTGACCATTAAAAAACGCCCCTCATCGGCCGGAGCGTATGACAAACAGATTCAAATGCGCGTTGGCCTTGAATGTGGGACTTACTTAGATGCTGCGAGTACTCAATTAAACCCTTTGAGGCGCAACCCTTTCCCAATGCTGAAAAATGACGGCTGACGACAGATGGCTGTGGCACAGCCAGCTGCGTCAAAAAAGGGTCTTTAGATCTGTGGCACGCGATGAATGTTTCGATCGTCCGCCATCTTGTTGGTAGTTAAGTCGAGCGATGGCAACGGCTGCCCTTTTTTCAGCATTGGGCAGTCTATTCAGCTGTTCTCGCGTTCTTCCATTTTTCAGCAGATGTCAGTGCTCTTAAAAAGAATCGTGACCATTTTTTGACGGGAAATGACTTGCTAAAAAGCAAAGGATTCTCGTGGAGCTATGTCACCCGCAACTATTTTTATAGAAATCAAATCTTTCTTTTTCGTGACTGGCAACAGTCGATACGACAGAGTTTGGTGTTCCCAGAGCGGGAACACTGCGCGTTAAAGGGTTAAAGTAAATTTCCGCGACACAGAACACATCCCCAATAGTATCACAGCACATGCTTTCCCATCGACGACGGTGGTCAAAAATGGTGCCGCTACTGGGAGTCATTTCGTGCGAGCATTTTCGTCCCAGCACTTCAGATGGAAGGTGGTACATTCAGGAGGTTAGAGAAGGAAAGGCTTTTCCCAATCCGGGATTAGTCAGAATTATTCTCACCGAGCGGAGCACATTGTGTGCGGGGGGACCTTTTACTGACTGCATAATAGGTGCCGCCGCCGAAACAGATTAGTGGCTATGGGCCTCGCCGATTATGTGTTCGCCAAAAGAATGCTTTTCCACTACTCCCCCCCCGCTTTCCCTCTGTCTTCTGCGATTTTCGCGAAGTGGCCGCGACTGATTGCGAGGAAATTAAAATCGCCTCTCCAGTTACCGCCTCTTAACCCCACTTTTATCAACTCGGGGCTCTGTAATCGAATTATCTCTTTTTCGTAAAGCGGAACGAATTCTGTGCTTTTCGAAATTAATAGGTCAGTGGAGGAGCGAGCGAAAGGCATATATCGGTTGCCTCACTCGATTATAGGAAGAGAGGGGGTGGGGGAGGGGGGTCGCTTCGCATTGTTTTACATTCCTTAAATCGAGTGAGTCCTGCGAACAGGGCGACACCAGTACCGCCTTTTGCATTTATCCGTTTGCTGGGTATTATGCAGCAAGACACAGCATTTTTAACAGACGAACTGGCACAGATAAGTTCATCGCAATATTTTTTCCCCTGAATCTGATAGTTCTTTGCTTGCACAAACTGGGGATTTCTTACATGAGCTCTTACATTAAAGTTCTGTAGAAATACTTCCCATTCATTATAAGATAAAAATTTGTCTTAGCTTCGCTTCAAAAACATAAAGAACTTCAGAAAAAATTAACGGAAGTTTTTTACTGGGTTTGTGCATTCACTATCAGTTGCCAGTCTCATGTTTCATACAATTTTGCGTATGTTTCGACGCTAAATTCGGATTTTAAGCCGAGCTATATCTACATTAACCATTTTCTAAAACGCGATAAGCGTATAGCAATAAGAAAGAGTATAAAAGGTTCTGTTAGATCTGACAAAGAAGCGTATGTTCATTTTCGATTAAATGAAAAGTCATTTCAAAAACGAAAATTGTGCCTCATAAAAAAGTTCCATAAATTTATGGCTTATTTATTAACTAGCGGATACCCGCGACTTCGTCCGCGTCGGCCTTAGAATTAGGTCCCAAGAGAAACAGCATTTAAATATTATTTGTTAGTTCCCTGTGTTCCTTGTGACGAAGGGCTTGGACTGACGAAGGCCAAAACAATTTTTGCTCGAAACGTACGTATCTTCTTACCTATAACATCTTATGTGTGTTTTTTACAAAGTGTTTTATTTACTTTATCGTTTAAAACCAGTAATTTAGTGTTTTTTCCGCATGGTAGTATACTTCATTTAAAATAAGAGAGTATGCAGAATTACTAAATTTAGATATTTTTCAGGCATTTGGCGAATAGAGACAGTTAGGACAGTATTTGCGAATTGTTTTGAGTGTTCTTGTAAAAGAAATATTTATGCTATATGCATGTATTTCAGCCTATGTTAATCAGGAATAGTGCAGCTTTCTATTAGCGAAAAAGTTTTAGAATCGGTTCTGTAGTTAAAGAGATGCCCATAGAGCGTAATGTATTAGAATTACTTTGAGTATTCCTTTAAAGGAACTATTTGCGCTACATGCATGAATTTTAGCCTATAATACTCAAGAATAGTGTAGCTTACTATAAGTGAAAAAAGTTTGGGACACGGTTCAGTACTTACAGAGATACACATAGAGCGTAATGTAATTCTTATGAGTATCCCTGTAAAAGAACTATTTGTGATATATGCATAAAAGGTAGCCTATAACACACAGGGCCCCCCAGTGTCTAAGAGGTTTTGCTCTCAAAACTGGAAGGCGGGAGGTGCCAGGTTCAAACCCCGGTCACGCCTGTCGACCTAGACGCTCGCAGTTTTCCGTGTTTTTTTCCAAAACCTTGCAAAAATACGGGCTAGGATCCCTTAGAAAATTCCACACAGAGGAATTCCCCATTTAGGCCTAGGACTTTCAATCAGTGAAAAAAGTTTTAAAATCGGTTTAGTAGCTACAAAATTTCCATAGAGCGCAATGCATTAGAATTATTTTGAGTGTCTTTGTAAAAGAATTATTTATGCTATATGCTTGAAAGGTTGCCTGTATGTTAATCCAGGGCATAAGCTATCTTCATTATAAATTTTTTCAACCATTTTTGTGTGATTCAGTCAAAAACATCCAAACACATAAACGTACACATTTATATTATTGGTAGGATTTGGAAATTTATGAACTTTAAGAAACACATCTGGACTTTTCTTGGTACTTACGTATTATCCCGGCGGTCATTCCCGCCAAACTGTTTTTTCGTCAAATGAGTTGCCAAACTGTTGCCAATCGTATTCAAAACCATTAATAATTTCATGTGCAAGGCATTTATCTCTGCAAAAAATCGTTCGTCTTGGCGGACCGCCGGGATAATACGTAAGTACACTTTTCTTTATTTATGCTTTTTAATTTGGCGTAAAATGAACATAATTTCCATACTAATTTATGTTCTCCAAATACATGTGATTTTGCAAATAGAATTTCTGCTTTATTTCAAAAGCATAAATCATTTTGTGCGTGCGATAAAACGGTTTTTAATTAATAGTTAGAAAAGTAATTAAAATTTCTGAGCCTCAGGTATCTCTTTACCGAAGTCATGACCCAGTCATGCTCAAATTTTCAAAGTTCTGCTTTCTGTAGAACATTCATTTTTATTATTAGAGATAGATAGATTTAGCATAAAAAAGGCATAATTTCTGTATTATTTAATGTTTTTCAGATGCACGTGCTTCTTCATTGAAGTAATAGCATTCTCGTTAGCCCAAAACATGAATCACTTGATACGGGCGAAACTCGCCAAGCATGGCAACGTAAAAACGGATTTTAATTAATAATTAAAGAAGTAATTAAAAATCTAAAATTCTAAGTAGCCTATAACCTTCTCCATGGTCCCATCTATATCTAAAACCAAAATTCATCCTAATCGATTCAGCGGTTTAGGCGTGAAAGCGTCATAAACAAACAAACAAACAAACTCACTTTCGCATTTATAATATTAGTTAGGATGAATAGTAAAAAGTATTAAAACCTGACATAATGTTCAATTAAAGAGCATGCAATATAAATAGTTGATGCACAACTACGGATATAAAAAAGCCCCCACTTGCTCTTTATTCGGTGGTCGTTTATCATACAGCAAAGTTATATATACTTATATGCTTACAAATAATGTTTACTTTAATGTGGTATTCTTGAAATTTGCCCGAGGACAGTTTTCATATTTAATATTGTATCAGCGTCCTTTTCTTAAAAAGCCACACATTATTTTGACTTTATCAAACGAAAAAAAGCTGTCTATTAAGAAGTTCATCCTCGAGATTAAAAATGCATATTATTAACAAAGAAAATAATGCTTCTAGTCTTAAGGTTTAGTGTTTTGAAAATGTAAAGAAAAGGTCATTTATCTTTCCGTCAAGTTTGAAATCAGCAATTTAAAATTTAAATTTTCAAAACGATTAAGACAATGCATTATAAAATATTGTATAATAAGCAAACTTCTTTCTCTAAGCAAACTTTTAAAGGGAACAGCTATTGATCTAAGCGAATGTATGATAACGAGCGGATTGTACAGGCCCGCAGGATGGGAACGAGTATTTCCGAAGCTGCACGACAGGTCGGTTGTTCACGATCTTCCGTTGTTAGTATTTATAAAAAGTGGATTAATGACAGTGAAACCAGCAATAGACGCCAAGATGTTGGACGTCCACGCAACATCAAAGAAAGAAGACGCCGGAGACAGTCCCGCCTAGTGCAGCAAAATCAGCGGCAGACAGCCCAATACAATGTAGGTCCAAGTACAAGTGTTTCGGAACACACAGTTCAGCGTATACTGTTGGATATGGGATTGCGGAGCAGACGTTCCACTCGTGTGCCTCTGCTTATCAAGCGCCATTGCCAACTATGGCCACAGTGGGCACGGGAACATCCGAGACTGGACCACGGATATGTTGAGGAGAGTTGCCTGGTAGGATGAATCTCGGTTTCTCCTTCATCACGTCACTGGTCGTGCCAGGGTACACCGTCTTCCAGAAGAGCTGCTCCCCTCTCTCCGGCAGCACAGAGCTCAAGCACCACCATCTTCCAATATCTCGACTTTGTGTTGTCACTTCTTAAATATTTGGTACAACCTGTCTGCAATATCTACCAAGAATTCATGGCATCCATGCCAGCAGCTGTTTTGAAGGCCAACGGGGCGCAACGCGCTATTGAGTAACTGTCATAAGGCTCTTCGGTGTATAACACTCAATAAAACTAACGTTATTTTCGCTCTTAAGGACTGAAAATCGAGACAAACTTGTCACGGTATTAAATCCTTCGGAAGAATTTCAGCTCCTTCTGAGTGAAATTCAGTTTTTTTTTTCTTTTTTTTTTAAGAGTGTACATTTTTGCTGTTCCATCTCGTTCTTACTGTATCATTTTATTTAACTTTTTCAATCTCGAGTCACAATGTAATTCTTAAAGAGCAAGTAGCTCACTTGTGAATCTCATAAATATTGCTTGAGTCATGGAGGATAGCATTTCAAATCTTACATCTACCCATTTTACCCACTACCCGTTGCTACCCACAATTAAATGCCATAAGCTACCTATAAAAATACTTAATTCGTTATGTGTTTTCATGGAAATGTATCTTTGCTTTCGGAACACCCTGTTTAATAAAATACGGGGTGAATTTCCTCGATCACAAGAAAATTATATCAGGAGGCTTGTAGCTTCTGACGTCACTGGTAGGCAAAACAAGGCAAACTAACCAATAGGAAGGCTTGTTCTCCAGGATGTCTGGTAGGCAAAACTAGAACGTAACCAATAGGCTTGCTCTACGTGACGTTTAGGGATGGACGCGAGACGAAAAATAAGCGTCTCGCGTCTCGCAAAATAGCCTAAAAGCTTGTCTCGTCTCGCAAAAATCCCTATATCGTAATGTTAAAAATGTGTGTCTCGTCTCGCAAAAAAGCTGTAAATCTCTGTCTCGTCTCGCAAAAAAGTCGTCTCGCGTCCATCCCTAGTGACGTTGTGTTAGTAAACATGCTACAGCTCTCTTGCCACTTGTAGGCTTGACCGCTATGAGGACCGGAGATGTTAGTAATTTCATAATGGAGGTGCGTAGTAGGCAGACCAACACTGCCCATTATGAGTGGTCTCCTAATTTTGAATCAATTTCAGATGAGAGACTTATCAATTAGATTGGCACCCCTAGGGTATTGTTTGAACACGGAAAACATTAGCCATGACAGATTTTACATGCATCTGCTCCCTTTATGGCGTTAATGGTCCACCACAGACTCAGTCGAGAGAGGTGTTCGCAATCTAAGATACTGGCCAAGCCGGTGCTGTTTCACTTTCGGTGTTCTAATGAGAGCACCGAAAGTGAAACAGCCGAAAGTTTAATCGACCAATCTGCTGCCTGACATTCAAAATATATTAAATACTATAAATGCAAAATGATGGTTTCGTAATATCACAGTTTTCAGAGAAAAAACTTAAATATTAGTATTAAAACTTAATCATACATGGTACTGCTTACTGTTATCCCCAAATCAGGGTACATTTGAAATAAGTTTAAATAAATGAAAAAAACTAATGTTTTTAAAATTAAATTAACATGCAGGAATACATCGAATACCATATCACCCCGAATATAAGAATTTCTTGAATAATTATTCCCGTTAAAACCCTGATTAGCGCTAAATTCCAGGTCTAAATGTAGATATTTTCAAATTATTTTGATGAAAAATTTCGGTGTCGCGTTATATTCGGGATAATACGGTAATAATATAACTTTTAATCTCTTCGATTACAAAATACAGATTTTTAGACATATTAAATCAAAAGTAGCATTCCAACGTTTATAAAAATATGTAATAATAACATATTATTATGATGTCGTTTATAAACAATCAGTGTTTCCACCCACCAAAAAAAAGGACCATAGCTAAAGTGAATTTTTTGAGTTCAATTCCCTCTTCTGAGAGATTTTCTAATTCATTTATAACTTTGAAAAGAATACCCTCCAACGGTACGCATACTTGTTTGGTTGAGAAAATATAGTCCATCACATTTTTTTACATTATTTTGTAAGCAATATATATCCTTCAGAGAGGTTGGTGTTGAACCCTCAAACCCCCTGTCATTGCTTTCGGATAGGTGATCATCTTAAACACTTCAGATGATCACCTATCCATATACTTAAAAGTATTTTTTTAATTCGTTTTAAAACTTATTTTGTAAATGTAGAGCTTCAAAGTTATGAGACTCTTTTATGATAGCCCTCATATTTAATGTTTTCAACCGTCTTTTTATTTCTTTCAGATTTACACTTATTAAGTTTAAGTTAATAAAATTTCATAAAGTAATATAATCATTTATTTCTAATTTAACTAAAAGGTATCCATGTCTTTGATAATTTAAAAATTCCTTCTTTCACTGCAGTACCCCTATTGTACCACTCAATAGATAGCACTTTTGTCTGTCTCTCATTCTTTTCTTTTGCTTTCAGTATTTTGCTTAGTAAATTTTATAGCGAAAAGTTCAACGGGTCTAAATTATTAATCACAAAAATTGCAGAAAAGAAATGTGATACAAATGATAAACTTTCGCACATTGATATACAATGGAAAGTTGTTAAAAAAAATTGAAAGCAGATGACTTTGTATTACACCTTCATCGGTAAAAAATGATATTTTAGAATGCGCATGTGTTTACCTAAAATTAAAAAGGGTAAATGGAACTTCTCCGTCTTTATAGTTTAAGTGATTATTTATTTGCTGCCGCTTTACACCCTGATGTACAGAACTGTGCATTAATTATATACATCCGCTAAAAAAGTACATGATTTTAAGTCAAATTCCTTAAATTTATGATGTATAAAACATTAATTGCTCATAAATTTTTTGAACTGTATTTTCTTCAAAAAATTTAAATAGTTGTTCAAGTCGGAAATTTATCTTACACTCATAAACTTCTTTTGTGAGAATACATGAAAAACAATGCCAAGTTTATAAGGATTATTGTACTTACACTATTTGTTTTATTACATTTTAAGTGCAAGTATCCATAAAAATACAAATTTTAGCTCATCATCCTAACTTCCGGTTATATCGTGCATTTTTCTTATCCTCTGAAAAGCGCGATAAAACGGAGGGATCTGTGATGCAGTTAATCACTTATTTATAATTACTTCTGCTTTTTTTTAACCTGTTCTATATATATACTGATATTACGTTCTACATATATACTGTTATAATATTTGAAATGTATTTTGTTGGTGCCTTTAGTCTGAGTGCGGTGATTCCAGGGCTTATGCAGTATTTTGAATGTTTATGCAGTGTACGCCAAGAATACGATCTTTCACGCTTTAAATAGCTTCATCTTTACCGTCCAACGACACCATAAGCTTTACTATAAAACATTTATTTTGCTTTAAAAATTTAGTCTCTTTACAATCTTATTTCTATTATAAATTGCTTCCCATGTCATACATTCTTAAAAAAAAATTTTCGAGTGCATTTTTATTTAAGCTAAACACAATTTTTCATTTCCCTGGAAACGTTTTTAAATACGCACAACGAGCATATTTCACAAACTGTGACTGATACTAGAATTTACTTAATATTCAATAAAAGATTTAAAAAATGAATTTAGCTACAATAGGTGTTTAAGGTTTCGAAGATATGTTCTAATTTAAACTCACTGATTAAAAAACAACTCCGCTGGATAATTCTAATGAAAAATTATTATATTGCTTTTTCAATATTTTATTTGACGAAGCTTTTGTAACAGCTTCTGTCATTATAATTAACTGCAAAATCAATGTCAAAACGTAAATATTATAAACAAAGCAGTCTAACACTCTGCAAGTGAAACTCATTTTTAATAAAAAATAAAAGTGAATAATTATATTTTCAGCAATTAAAAAATGCCCTTGTTAAAAATCAGTTAAAGCTATAATGCGTTTGAAACGGCGTTCAGAAAAAGCGTTGATTAATTTACATTAACTTCATAAAGTAAAGCGTTATTCTGTTTTTGCTATCGATCATAATATTTCCGGCTTATGAGGGGAAAAAAAGTAAAAAACGTTTAAAAAATAGCAATGTTTTTGCTGGAATAAAAAACAAATACTTTCTCTCTAGCTGAGGTTGGGGGAAAAATTCTAAATTGTTTGTATTCATAATTTTGCACACGGTTTTTTATTCTACGTCCAATAAACCATACACCATGCAGTAGGGAAAAACAATAATAACGCAAAACAAAATCTTGCTTAAATGGTTTTGAAAATAATGATCATTTAAATTTTCTTTTCTAAACAAACCGTAAAAACCTGAAGTACCAATTTCACCTTTTAACACGATGCGCTGCTCCCCAGTATTTTTTTTTATTCCATTCATGCAAGCTATCGAAAATATCTAAAATAGCAGCGGTTTCAGCAGTAATCAGGATCAATAAAACAGCGGCTCTAAAAACTTTTTAACGCCTTTCGCTGACGAGCCGTGCAATTAAGAACTGTCTCCTTGCACTCGAATATCATGGAGTCTCGCCGCTGTTTGTTTTTTTTTTTTTTACTAAATCCCTCTCAACCCCCTGTAATCTTTTTTGACACTTTTCCACCCAGTGCTCAAATATCAGTGATTGATCAAATGCCAACTCAAAAGAGAAATTAACAGCAGCGGCCTCTTCTTTGAGAGCAAGGAGTGCGTGCGCTTGTTTTGCTATGTTGAGTGCCATAACAAATCAATTACAGAGTTTGCCGTCTTCGGAGGAGGTATGTAATTAAAACATGCACGGGATGCTAAAAGAATAAATTTGATGACGTTAGGGTCATTTTTACCAGCGGGGGAAAACTATTTCCGATAACTGCCTTCCTAATTATGTCGCTCTTTAAGGCGTATCACTTATTATAATTTCCTTTTTTTAAATGATGGATATTTTTTGGTTGCGAGGAAGGGCACTTAGCATTTTTTTTTCCTCGCTTCCAAGAAAGTAATAATCGCATGCTTGATTATATAACTTTTGTTTTGCGTGTAATTATCTTCCATTTCATAAGTGAGTCAGAACTACGTATGTTTCGATAATTATCTTCACCCTTCCCCCCCTCCGCCCCCTTCAAGTTATTCTTTTTTGACTTCTTTTAACTATCCTGCTCTTTCAATCAATAATGGGAACGTTGCCTGTTTTCCTTTTTCTGCTTTCACTAAAACATCAATACCTAAAATATGTTTACATCTGTCTTTAAGAAACAAGTTTTCTGCATGTATGAGAAAAGAAGAAAATGTCATTTAAAATATTTGTCCTTTTCGGAGGAAGGATTTCTATAATTTGGATTAGGAAAGGGCTAAGGAAAAGAAAACTCCTGATTGTTGGTTTCGGTCACGAATCGATCCCTCTGATATTTTCAAAATTACCTCGCCGCTGATATTTTCAAAATTACCCGAATATTGTTAAAATTCTATTACAATAGAGACTATCATTGCATAAAACAGTATTTTGGTTATTACCAATCACCTCAAACTATCTCAAACATTAGAATAATTACACCTAAGCAACTTAACTAGATGGAATTTCGTATATTTGTTTTTACGGCCACTTTCAACGTACTGTATCAGTTTGTTCTTAGAGTATGGAAACAGGGACTTAGCCTAACCTGTAGCTGATGCTAACTAATCCAAAAATTTCTGAGAGAGGGGAGAGAATATCCCGATTCAGCCACTGACTACGTGTCTGCAACGATTATAAAATACTCTCCAATACAATCTTATTTTTGCTTACACTACTGATTAACGAATAGTTGGCATGTTAGATCTCATCACTGCACCGCAAAAGCAGTCATTTCCACTTCTGTATTCATCATTGCTTACTGCAATAAGTTTTTGAATGTCCCTGCTGTCTCCCAGCTCACACTGTTTAACCCTTTAACGCGCAGTTTTCCCGCTCATGGAACACCAAACTCTGACGTTTTGACTGTTGCCAGTCACGAAGAATAGATTTGATTTCTATAAAAATAGTTACGGGTGACATAGCTCAGCGAGAATACTTTACTTAAAAATTGCCACGATTATTTTTAACAGCACTGACATCTGCTGAAAAATAGAAGAATGCGAGAACATCTAGATAGACTGCCCAATGCTGAAAAAGGGGCAGCCGTTGCCATCGCTCGACTTAACTACCAGCAAGATGACGGGCGATCGAAACGTTCATCGCGTGCCAGAGATCTAGAGACCCTTTTTTGACGCAGCTGGCTGTGCGGGACAGCCAGCTGTCGTTAATGCCAGCAGGGGTTAATGCCTCGTTTAGACTCAGCCCACTTCCACGACAATGAGCAAGAGAAATGGAAGTAGCAGGAATGTGATCACCTCACTCGTCCTGCTCATGCCATGAGCTTTCAAACTGACCTTCCTGCAGCCTGCGCTTCCTCTGGAAGTGATTTTCACAGGCAGTAAGAAGGCATGTACTCCAGAAAAGCATAGCAGGACAAGGGGAGTACAGCAGAATGTAAAACCCTCAGCCTTTGGAGCTGCCGCAAATGTATTTCCTGGGAAAAAAAAGCAGGAGAGAGAAGAGAAGTGGAGATGACTGAATATAAACGGTGTAAAACGATGACATCACGGAATACAACGCATTTGAACACCTATTCCATGAATCAATGATGGTCACAGAAAAGGAATCGCTATTTCCAAATTTTGCAACACGGAATCGAATAGATTAGAACCAATAAATGGTCTCTTAAATGACTGCTTATAGATCCTCATCTAGATAACGCCGGTCAATACGTGTTTTGGGTCTGACTTCTACATGTTAAATTTTAGTTTCTCCAACGCCAAAACTAAGGAAAATGATTTTCTTTTTTAATGAAAGTTTGCTTTTCTAGAAATTAAAGCAATTTTTCAAATTTTCAAATCCAACAAATAATAATATTACAAATAATACTACAAATTATACTACAAGCAATACTACAGAGTTACAAATAATAATACAGTTTACTTTCGGGTTAATCAAAGTGCTGCCATCTTTCGTTTATGAAATAAATTAAAATATACTTATCGACGTAAATGAGACAAAAGCAAACTTTAAGAACTAAAAATGAAAATTTAAGTGTTTATCAATATCTAGAATCAGAATTTAAGCATGAGAAGAGAATCCCCCCACCCAAGAAAAAAAAATTGTTGACCGGTGTAATTGTTTTGCTTCATCTCGTTAAAGAGTAATAAATGCTAATTATTTTTGACAGTGAACATCCCTTTATTAAGATTAAAAGTACCAGGCTACCGAGCCATGCTCAGAATCTAAAGGCTCCTTAAGAGTAAAATAATGAATACGTAAATGCCTTGGCACATATCAATAATCTTTATGGTTGCCAAAGATTTTCATCGCTGTCGGATCACCCATACATTATCAGGTAAGCTTTGGTCGGCATTCAATGTTACAATGACATATACTTTGTTTTGAAGAGGGATGCTAAATATTCGATGGTCGGTGCCATCAGAGTTGAGCAAAAAGTAGTTTAACGTAAGGTGCCTCCTTTCCTTCTGTAGCAGATCAGCGAGGGTATCAGAAAAGATCTTGGGCGATGCATTCACTAACAGCGTCTTCATTATTTCAGAAATATATCTGTCCATATTGAGGACGTTCAAATTCAGCATCAAGAATTTGAGTTGGTTGAACTGTCAGATGAATGAGTTTATAAAAAAAAAATCATCAAGTATGTTATACACTGTTCGCAACGTAGCAGTACACAACAAAATCGTGAATAGTTTCACTCGTCATATACTGTGAACAAAGCCATTGTAAAGTATGCTTTCAAATTTCGAATTCTTTGAAATGTGGGTGACATCGAAGAAACAACCACACCAATTCATTAGGAAATTCGGAATGTTTACATCAATCTTACAGTCCCCAAAATGGTTTCGGTTAATTTTTGTTTTTACTCTTCAGAAAAATGCAAAGCTCCAGGGTGAATGCAATCCATGTTAAAAAGTTTTAAACTATGATAATAAGTACCCGCATTTGTGGCAGCTTTGTAGATACTTAGACTGTTTACCCGAAGTATTTGTCGACGTCTAGCTGTTCCATGTCGTTCTCCTTCCAAATACTAATCATCTGTTTCATCTGCTCGTGTTTGAACTGCACGTTCATACATTTGGGCTAAGTGCTGCTGTCGGTGATGATATGTTTCCACAGCTCGTTTTTGAGCTCCTTTTTCATGCATTTACGCCTTTATAATACATCTATTATGATAATTCTTTACGATTGAAATTGTAAATTTCTCTATAGTGCTTCAATTCAAACATAAAATACTTATTTTTTTCTAATTCAAAGAAAATACATCATGCATAAACAAATTCTACAAACGCAAATTCAATCTTATAGATACATAAATATAGATGCCATAAAAGTATAATCTTACATAAATATGCTTTAAACATAATTTTATTTTATAAACTCACGCTTAAGAAAATAAAAAGTGTAACACAATTTAAATTATTAGTACAAAAGGACACTTCGAAATGATGAAATCAAAAACAGAATAGATCAAAAATATTCTTTTATAATAACCCTAACAACTACTTAAACGTTGACAATAATAGAACAAACGAATGGACTGAAGAAAATGGACTTCTAACCTCGAATAAATCAAAAATAATCGCTCTTATATAGTTACGCTGATCCCTTACTCTGTCACAATTCCGGTTCAACTACTCAAAATAAAACTTTTACCATCCAAACAGATTAAAAATGTATTGTCTAATAACTTAAAATTTACACGGTTCGTTGGTGCGATCAGCCTGAAAATTATCATAAGTATGTAAAAAAAAAATAAAATAAAATAAAAATAAAGAAAAAGAGGAAAGAAAAAAAAATAAAGAAAAAATCTGATAATCCACCCGTTCCCTGATTTTTAAGTGACATTGACGTTACATTGAAGTCACGGTTATCAGGCTTTGGAGGGAAAATTACGATTCCAATTCGCGTAAGATAGCTTTTCTAAATTACTACTCAGTTTAACTTTTTTTTTCAAAAATAACACGGTTTTCTATGCATTAAGCATGGATATAGGAGAGGATGTTGATACCAAACGAAATGTTTCGAATACGAAATGTTTCTGCAGATTATACAATTCGAATTTCGATGTATAATAAAAATTGAATATGAAGTTATTTGATTTTAAGTGGGTAAATATTAAATATTCTGAGTGTAGACATTCTATCGCCCGCTGTAATTGTCTCCACAAAGGGCTTTATCCTTTAGTTTAATGATAGTACAACACAACAACACAGTCTAATCCACGTCTAAATAAGAATTGAAAATTTATTAGAAAAAATCTTAGTAACCAGATTTCAGCCTCCCAATTTACTGCTTCCACATATGGACAACTCCCAGCCTGCGGCCGGATGGGGCCCGCCATGGCTTTTGGACCAGCCCTCAGAACAAGTCAAAACCCTGTATAAAACCTATATAAAACATTCAAACTTCCATATAAATCCGAATTATACGACCCGCGATTTCGCTAACATCCTGAAGTCAGGCCCAGGAGGCCACTATCGTAAAGTTCTGCCCGCAACTTTTAAAAGGTTGTCCGTACGATGATAAAATAAATGAGTTGAAATCATCAACTGCAGTGAATGAAAACTAAACTGATGGCTGATCATCTGCAAAATTAATTTGAATATCGGCTGCGAGCCCAATTTAGGAATCGATCGTATCATTTTTTCATCGGAGTTTCGAACATCGTTTCATTATAAACGGTTGATCCATTAAAAAAAAAAAAAAAATCGTCAGGGTAACTACATTTAAATATTTATCGTCAACTTGGCGGAATAAGGCAGTTAAAATAGAATTCAACCTAGTGCCGTTATTTAAAAAAAAAATGGAATTTTCATGTTACGTCACAGGATCTTTTTTCATACTGTGAATGACTGAAAAGGGTGTCATTTTCATTTAAATTATTCGGCTAAGCTGAAACTTTTATGCACTTTTGAAATTCGCATCATATGGATCAATAAAATACATGAAAAATCTTTATTGTTTTAGTATATACGCGAAAATACATTTAGCTTTACGTTAGTTACAAAAGGATAATTGTAATAAATTCAGGCAATTTTTCACATAAGATTTACGAGTAGTTTTGTATTAATAACTATGAATTAAGAATAATTAAATTATTTACGTATATTACATCAAGGTGCTTGCGGGGATGGCAACGAAGACTCTTTTCGCTTTTTCTTTCGCTGGTTGCCAGGACGATATTTTGAAATAAAAATAACTTTTTAATTCTAAACAAATTTATGTAGCTGAATGGTGTAATATATCTAGTTACTAAAATATTTATTTGTCTGTGTACTGATCATCAAGTTCCATTTATTTTGTTTCTTTGCGAAATTAATTTTTACTATTATATATCGATGGCGTGTATTTTTTAATCCGCCCCAAACTTATTTGAGCGTCCCTTTTAGGAAGATTGCATCAAGTGTGTTTTTCAAACGCTCAATAGATGGCGCTACCGTCCAAAAATTTTAAATTTTAAATTTTGAGCGTTTTAGAGTTTTTTCAATCAATTGACCTTGCTCAATCGTTTCAGGGGCCCAAAAAACCCCCAGGTACGAAATTTAAAAAGAATCCTTAGAGCAGTTTTCGAGATCGTTCGGACATACACACACACCCATCCACACACACACAAACATTCCTCGTTTAATATAAGAACGGATATCTTAATTTTGTGTGATTTGAAACACATGAATGCTTTTAATATACATTTAAAAAAATGAATGTCCATAAAGTGTAATATATTAAAACTCTCTTGGCAGCGTCAGGCAAAAAGAAGAAAAAAAGAGCCTGCTGTTTGTGTTTATGTGTTATGGCAAGCCTACATAAGGAGCATCTGCCTACAACGGCTAGGGTGGCTTGGGCGTAGGACTTCTATGAGGGGTTCTAACGCGTATCCGCGTTACATCTAAAGAAAACTGTTCAAAACATTACATCAGATAAAAATGAATAAAGAAATAAATATATTTCGTGTTTCTTTAAAGGCTTCGGACTAATTTAGTTTTTAACCATCTAGAAGTAAAATGTAAAATTCCAGGCACGAAAATGTCAAAGAACATATTTTGTCCTAGTTAAATAAATTACTTAACTCTCAAAATTAACCCAAAATATGAGAAACTTTAGTGAAAATAGTTTTTTTAAACGCTCAAAATATTTTTCCAGTTAACTCCAAATTTTTAAAAATTTAATTCAGAAATCAAGTTTTCTCCTTTCCATACAATTGCTGCTGCTGGACACCACAATAAACTAAATTTTTCTATGAATATATTTAATCTCTTAACCATAAAATGAGCTCTTATTTAATAAAATCTTACTTTTTAGGCAAAAATTTCTTTTAGTTGACAAACTAATGTACTATTTCGCACTCTGCTATTGTGTGGATACTTTAACACTCAGCATTCATTAAATATCACCAAAAGTTTTGAATCAAGCTTGTCCCACTCGATTGATTTATTTCGTTTTTTCAGTCAGCCAAAATGTTCCAACTTTCTCATTCTGTTTTGCCTTCAATCTTGAGTTTACTTACTTTAATCTCCTTGGAAAAATGAATGTGTTTTAAAGCTGTTAATTTATTTGAATACACTCTCTGACACCACAAAAACATTCTACTGCTTTATTTTTAAACTAGATTTATAAACAAAATCTTTTATCGATGTTATAGCCCAAATCTGCAAAAGTAAAAGTTGGGATTAGTGATTCAATTTAATTCTTCTGCAGATTACTTTAAACTTGATTTAGCAACCATAATACCAGATATTTCAATTTGTTTTATACTTTCAATTACAGAATATTTTATAATGAAATGCAGTTACAGGATGTTTCATAAAGAACCCCTAATTTTGAAAATAAATAACTCAAAAACGGTGATTGGAAGAAGCATGAAACCAGTAATATGTTTATTTTCTTTACTCTTTTGAGTAAGAATTTGATGCAAAAACCCAAAAGTTTAGTTACAAATTGCCGCGATAGATGGCACTACAAGAAAAGTTACAAATCTCAGAAAAACAGCTCAGACGGCGAGTAAAATCATTCGTCGAAGATTTCGCCGTAAGAGACACAATTTGAGATTTTCTGGCTCCGAAGATCTTCATTTGTCACGCGCTCGAAAACTTCATTGCCCAAAACTTACTGTTTAGGCTGCAATCTCCAGCAAAAACACCACTGAGTCGTTTTTCTTGCGATAAACTGTGACGACGGACCGGTACATTGTGCTTTTCAAGCAATTTGTCGCCACGCAGCAGGCGTTGGATGATCGATCGGGAACTGAATAGTTCATGCAAGATGGGGCTCGCCCACACCGTACACAAGACGTTTCTGACCCTCTGGTCGGATTCTTTGATGACAAAGTTGTTGCTTTGAACTAACTATTCAGCATCTAAGGGGAAAAGCACGGCTTAGTCTCCGTCTTTCCCCTACCTCATTGCCTGGAACTACTTTTGTGGAACACATTTTTGTTTAGGGTAAAACTCTTTCAACATTTGATGAGCTGGAGGAGACTATTTGTCAGGCTTGTGTGACGATTTCCGGTAGCATATTTCAAAGTGTTCCTGAAAACTTTATCCTTCCTTTGCGACGAGTGTATAATGTGAAAAATACTCACATTGAACGGGCTTTGATATAATTTTTCTCAGCGTCTGAGCTCTTTATGGGATCCATATTGTAGAGATACTTCGTAAGAGATACGACACGACCTTAGCGCGCATGCTCAGAAATCATCCGTGGTAGAAAAATCATCCAAACTATGGCAACCCGTTTTTCCACCGTTGGCCGTTACTCGCGAGGCAGGCGAGTTTTATTTTTCGCTAAATGTTCCAGTGAACGTGAGTAATGCCGTCCAATTATGGATGCAATGAGGACGAAGAAATAACTACAGTGCAGTGTTTTCAGCAAATTTAAGTACTGTTAAGGAACGATGTATTATTCAACTTTACATAAATGAGTCACCCAAATTAATGTATTAATCATTTACTCAGATGTAGCAGAAAAATAAATGTAACTTAAAAATCATAAAAACAGAAAATCACAAGAAACTACATGTTCCGAGAAAAGTATCCATTGTAGACAGATAATAAAATAAAATAAAAAATAATAAAATCCTGATACATCAAAAAGGTAAATATATGAGAAAGTTACAGAAATAATACACATCCTAAATGGACAATCTAAGTATAGAATATGGACAATCTAAGCTATCTATGATAAACAAGGAAAAATATCACACAACATATGGCAAAGTAAATTCAAAATTATATGCAATGATATTTTCTATTTTACTATGTAAAATAGAAAATATTAATCAGAAGAACATTTAAAAAGGAAAAAAATAATCAATACGATCTTGACAAAGAATCAGAGTACAGATTTATGTGTGCTTCCTTATGAAATGCTGCTTGGTAAAAGAAAGAAAAGGAAGAAGAGAAAAAAATATAAACAGAATATGCAAATAAATGTTTATATAAATTATTTCACTCTATTGGCTAAAACTCTCATAGCAGAGCTCTTACTATTAAACTCAGCAGCACACCTTTTGAATTTCAAAACTGCCTTAAGTTCTTGGCTTTTTTTTCACAGAAAAATTTTTAATCTGAAACACATAAATCTCTTGCAGATTTTTGACATAATTAATGACAATCGGGCAATTTTAAACCTGCAATTTGCCCATCAGAATGGGCATATATGGGAATGTTTTATTTCATAATAAAACTGTGGCAGTTTCCTTCAAACGACATCAAGCAGTTTTCAAGGGAGCGAAAGATAATTTCCAATTTAATGAATAGAGACAAAAAATATCTTTATTCACATAAAATAAGCACAATTATCCTTATATTCCTTCAAAGAAACCAATTTGGAAAATTCCGCTTCTTCCTTTTGCTCGGATGTCACCAAGCTAAAGCACAGGTCACAAATGGAGTTAGCAGCGTGAATCCTTGGCATGATATATCCTACTATATGATATAAGTAATTCTCTTCCGCCCTGCTTATTAGGTTAGGGGTTTTACTCCAACCTCTGGGAAGAGTAATTTTGTTGACCTCTTTAGACTCAACAGATCAATGCCAAGAAATTCTCTGTCTTCACCTTCATAACTCCCATTTGTGCACTTTTTTAAATATTGGCTTTTTTAAATATTAAATTAACTTAATTAATTTTTAATTGCACGGCAGATAGTATAACTTGTGCCTTGATCTCATTAAGGGAGTTTTGTAAGGAATTCTGTGAAAAATGGGATGCTAAAAGAGAAATATTTCCTTGCGAGAGAAATTTTTCTTTTAAATTCTGAATTGAGGTAGTAGATATGAGGGCACCAGTTTGGCTTGGCTTGCAAGCAGATTTATTTTTTTCGCTAACAACTGTCATGCTTGTAAAAAAATATACAATTTCTTTTAATAACGAAATTTCATCATTATATGCATCTGCATTCAACTTGCTCAATGCTCGTACTGGATGTCTTGATGTCACATCAAGTCAAATCACCTTCTAACAAACTCAAGAAACCATGCTGTTGTTAACAGGGGTTTATCCTGTTCCTCTTCAGACAATAATTTTAATGCATCGACAACTTCTCGACTGACGACATCAGTTGCACGACAAACTTTCATTTTATCAAAATGCTTGTCATCCAAAGCTTTTGCAGAGAGCTTGTGAGCAACTTTGGAGTGGGAAAAATGTATTTCTGTACAACATCCCGAGGTAACAAAAAGTGATTATTAGAAAGCAAGGATGCTTTAATATTTTTTAGAAGATGAGGTACATCCGCAATTACCTCTATTTTTCTCTATTCATCAAGTGGGTGAATAAAGCTTTATTTGGTGATTGTGTAGTGGCCACAAACAATACCAAATTCTTTCCACATTGCAAGATTGCAGCTACCCATGTCAGAAATAAAGCTGACAGCCTGCAACCCACTTGCTTCAACTTTACTTATCAGGTCGATAATAATAGATTTCAAGGCAGCTCCATCCGTCTGGCCATCAGTAAAATAATAGACAAACTGTTTGATTCCATCGAGTTGTGATTCCACCCAACATGAAAACAAGGGTATGATTTGCTCTGCCTTCTTGTCCCGGAAATGTTACTTTTCCAAAATATGATTTAGTAGCAACATTATAATCTACTCTCTCATTCAAGGACATTTCATCTAGCAACAATGCACAATATTTTTGATGCTGTTCTGAAAAAGAGTTGACTTTCAGTTTCAACAATTCTAGCACTTCTTCAAGTATTCCAGGCCGAAGACATTTTCCCAAACTCCGCTGTAGTGTTCTGATTGAAGGGAATAGCATGTTTAGCTTTAGTAAACTGTCATAACCACTTGGTCCGCATGCAAATCTCAATGAAAATGCAATCTTTACAGTCTCATCTGACCATTTCACAGAATTTTTGGGAAGTGGAAGAGCTTCTCTTAGATTATCATTAAAAACTCTAGAGCGTATGCAGAGTTTCTTGTTTAGCAAGCTCTTTTCGCATCTACACCCTTGTGCAAATTAATTGAAACAAACTCAAAAATTTGAGGAAACTAAGAAAAAATGCTATCTTATATAAATTTATACAAAATAAAACATTTTTAGTACATAATATGATCCCCTCGACACTTTATTAGCATTTGGACACGATTCGGCATGGATGCCACCAATTTTTTACAATCATTTGTAATATTTGTGTCCTTGTACCATACATGAATTAGCGCAATGATTAGCTTCTCCATAGTTGTACAATCCATATTTAATAGGCGATTCTTGCATATAGCCCAGAGATTCTCTATTGGGTTGATGTCGGGAGAGTTTCCAGGCCATTCCAATATCTCAATTTGTTTCTCAGACATGAATTTCTAGACCATTTTGGACGTATGGCACGGAACTAAATCCTGCTGAAAAATTCCTGTTCCATCAGGGTATCGTTTCTTCAACTCTGGAATAACCTTGCTATCAAAATAGTAATATATTGTCCAGAACGCATGATACCGTCAACAGGCTGCATAGAACCAACCCCACTGTAACCAAAACAACCCCAAAACATCTTCTTTTGAGGATGTTTAACAAATTGGTTTATGTGGCAATCCCGAATTCTTTCGCCGGGCGATCGCGGCACATGTTGAGTTCGCTGCCCTTGGACAAAAAAAATGGTTTTCGTCGCTAAATGGCACTTTCTTTCAATTTTCAACTGTCCAATTCTTATATTTTAAAGCCCACAAGTAGCGCTTTCTCTTCATTGGTTGGGTCAGAAACTGTTTCTTCACAGGCCGATAGGCTGGTCGACCGGCTGCAAGAATACGCCTCCGAACAGTAGATGAGCTAATATTCATTCCATGCTCTTTTAAATCTCTATTAAGTGCAGCACTAGTCTTTTGAGGGTATTTTTTACTTTGTGTAAGTAGAAACGAGTCATCTCTTGGCGTTGTTTTCTTTTTTCGGCCACATTTTCCTCTTCACTTTGGAGATATGGAACCTGTTCCTTTATTTTGTTTTATGATACGACTCACAGTTGCAATACTAACGCCAAGTGTCTTTGAAATATCTCTATAAGTCTTTGGAGTATGTTCGAACAGAGTAACAATCTTTGTACGCTTTCGCGGTGTCACATCCATCTCTGACGATAGTGAACTCTCAACTGATGTGATCATAGCTGAAGCTAAACTATCTACGGAAGTTCCTGCGCATGCGCTCTCAAGCCCCCTCTGATTGGTGGAAATTGTTGATAGGCGAAGGATTTATTAATCCCACACATATTCAAACGTACTTTAGTATGATTGTACTTTAGTATGATGTTAGTGAAGAATAATATGGATGATTTTAAAAAGCAAGGAAAAAAATACTTTGTTTCAATTAATTTTCACAAGGGTGTATGAAGCTGCAAATTTCGAGCTGCCAATTTAGACTGGAGACACGAAATTTTCCTATGAAGGTCAGAAACGGTTTGATTAGCTTTTGCTAACTGATCCTTCAATATCTGATTTTCGCTCTCAACTGCTCCCTCCTTCTTATTCTCTTATCACTTGCAAATCTTTTAGAAGGCTGTGACTGATAATCAGCAAGTTTTCTTTCTTTCTGCAGAGGAGAATGTGAAAAAATTGTGGTCACAGCATCTCGTTTAAGTTTTTATTTTTTCCATCTTCCCACTGGTCAGAATCAAAATGAGCCTGTGAAAAAGGTAAATAAGTTTCAAAATTTTACTTGAATGATATATTAATGTATGAATAAATCAAACTAAATTTTTACTAGTTCCCCCCCCCCCTGCTCTAATACACAAGCTCAGTGACAGAATTTTACCATGCTTTCTGGGACAAGCTGTAGAAATACAATAATTTTTCTGCAGTCCAATATATATATTTATGCATGCATGTACACACAAAAATGTGGGTGCATTCAAATATGATAATTGAAATTTACAATTACATGACATTGGGGCCCTAATTCAACGCGACCAAGAAATTTTTCATCAAGATAATTAGAAAAGTCCTATATTTCGGCCTCGAATTCAACACGAGTCAGGTATTTTACGGTCAATAATCAGTCAAAAAAACCGCGTTATATTCGGGCCAATACTGTAATTTAATTCATTTATGAAATCAGTTTTACATTTGTTTACTTATAACACTGCCACTTTCGCCTTAGCAAGTTGAAGTGTGTGTGTGTATGAATTAGGTTTCATAATAAATAGTTATATATGTACAGGGTACCCAATAATTGAACGAAAATTTGAAGCTGCAATACCTGTTTATTGGGACGACATAGTGACGTAACATTTGGTGGCGCAACACTACGTTTGGTAGCTCAACACTACGCGGATTACAATTTATGAAAAGAGTTAGAATTCATATGAGTTTTCATTTTCTGCAGTGATGCAGCGGCTCCCAATCTGCACTCTGAGTAGGAAGACTAAGAAGCAAGTCTATCAACATTGAAAAATGATCAATACTATCCAATTCTTTCAGCGAATTCCAATTAAATGTAGAAACATTCATGCATTTTATGTACAAAAACTTGTTTAAAGTTAGTCCAATCACATATGTTGCTTTCAACGGAACCGCCGCAAAACAGCTTCAAATATTGCAATACACTGGATCAGTTCTTTGTCATCGTATGTTTCTTCATACTTTCTGGACCAAATTTTAGCATTCAAAATGTTTAAAGATTCAATGACAGATGTACCGTTAATTCTGTTCGTCAGTGATTGGAAAGGAAAGTTTATTGCTAGTGATGTAGCAACAAAACATATCTTAAGCAAAAAAAAAAAAAAAAAAAATTTTGATTGCCCGAGGGGCAACCGTTTTAATTTTTGTTTTACTGATTGTCCAGGGCAAGCAGGCAATCGCAAATTTCGACCCCTAATGGGGTTCCTTGCTGAATGTTTTGAAAACCCATGCTATGAGTTTAACACAAAGTTCACAAAGTTTAACACAAAGTTAAAAGTGGATTCTCTAGGTTTCTTAAATTCTTTAGAATTTTTTTAAGTGTTCTGGGGATATAATTGTTCCTCAACTCAGTTATTTTTATTGCATGTAGCTGGGCCTGGCTTACAGACTTAAGGCTCAGTTATAAGCAATAAAAAACTAAAAATTAAAAATACCCTGATTTTGGATGCTTACCTCAGACAGCGGTAATATTCATTTATAAATAACTTATTATTATTATAAGTTTCATTGTTAATACCTAAACAAAAAAATTTCATTTTTTTTAAGTTTTGATCAATTGAATTTGTTGCAGAAATGACATAAACGCTCATAATACTGTGGAATCACCCAGTTGCCTTTCTATGTGTGCCATCATATTTTCAAGAAGTTTAATTTGCAGAGACACTTATATATTTAGAATTGTGTGATTAAATATCCATTAATCCGAATTTAATAGATTGTTTTTAAGACTGTATTACTTAAAAGAACGCACTAATTGAATGTTCCTTGATATCGTACATTTAAATTTCTGTGGCCCACAAGCTGAAAGAGATTGTGCATAATACTATTATTGTTATTGCATGTGATTAACATTTCTGTAGAGTTTTATTTCTGAAATCTTCGTTTGTTAATTTGTTAAGTAAGTCAGTATATGATCAGAGTTTTTTTTTTCCTTAAAAAAATTGATTCAAATTTAAAAAATCAGATTTCAATAAAAAAAATCTAATTTTTTTTACTTTTAAAAAATCAAGTTTTTTTTACACCCTGCTGAATAGGTGGGTACCTATAGGATAGGCGCAGCGATGATTAGCACCTAGTCTGTTTTAAACAGTAAATGCAGACAAGTATCAGGTCTAGGGCACCTGACAATTAATTATTGCTGCTCCCTATAAAGGGACGGACAAATAAACAACCAAACCCATGCTATGAGTTTAATTTGGGTCCATAATCATAGTGTGTGGTGTGCTTGTTCTAGTTAATATAAATAAGTTCAAAGTATATCTATTTTAAAGATACAGATAATTATAGTGAATAAAACTTTAAAGCACAATACATTGGTTGGTTAAGCCAAAGCTACACAAGGAATATCTGCCTAGGGGTGAGAGGTTCGGGAGGTTAGACTTTTTAAGGCATTCTAATGCTCATTCACAGTACATCTGTAGGAATTTCACATTTACCAAAAAACAAAATTTTAAAATAAAAATTAATGAAAGCATTTTGGAAAACTGCCTCTGCAAATTATGAAACCAAGGAAAAGTCTTTAAGAGACAATATTGTAATATTTTATTAATTAAATAATGCCATAAAAAATGCATTCTAAATTATTTCTTAATCTTTTTTAATTTCTTAAGTTTTTAAAACAGTTTAATTAATGAAGTGATTCAAAATTACTTACTTCACATAAATAGCTTGCTTTGGTCGGTGTCCAGTTTATCCTTTTAACTTTAGAAGCCCACAAAGTTCTTCGCTTAGGATCTTTAGGAAAGACTTTAAGAACAAATCCTTGTTCAGATCTGTTTGTACAATTCACAGTTGATCAACCTGTCATTATGCCTGAAAAATATCAAAAAAGTCCTGTTAAAATGAGTGTATTATGCCGAATATTAGATTGTACCGAAAGCTAAAGCAATAGATGTATTAGGAATTAATAAAGCCTTCCAAACTTTTATTTAGTTCTCATTAATTAATTATCTTCTATCTAGCACTTCAGGCTTGCTGATATTTTAAGTAATTTTATTTAATTTCTTATACAGATTAAATAATTTTAAAAAATAAGCCTAAGGGTCCAAACCAGACATACATAGAAGGTATATATAAATGACTTTAAGTAATTATAATGTCTGTAGCTCCACACACATCGCCCCCCCCTATTACTTACATTTTATGCGGTAAAGGTTTAAAACTTTGAAACAAATTCCACTCTCTCTGAATATAGGATTTTCAATAAACTATTTAAACATGTTAGTATTCAAAATGGGCTATGATTACGGGTAATTTTTCCCTTGGAAGAAAACAGTCTAATAAACATACATGAAAATTTGTATTAGTATGCATAAAATGGTGGCGGGATGAAAGGCAATGGCAGAGTAGCCCTTTTTTTTCTAAATGTTACATAGTAGAATTTCTTTATCCTTCATTCTACAACACAGAAGAAGCACTTAAGACTCCTACATCAATTAATCGTAAAAAATAGGTTTAAAAGTTCCTTATATTATTTTTAAAATATTATCTGACAAGTATTTCCCATCCGTTTACCAACCACTCGTGAAATGAGTTTCCATATAAGGTGTTTGTAAAGGAAACTGAGTGCATTCAGTTTATAAACTAGAGCGTTCGTATACAAAACTGAGTGCGGTTAGTTTCAAACTGAGCTCGGAGCAGGTTCATCCAGTTGTTGAGAGGACATACTTGCTGCACGTTTTTGTAATAAACGACGTCCATAGTTAGGAAAGTATGTTGCGTTGTATGTTGTTATGAAAAGTATTTTACGTTTGCTGAAGCTGCTAGGAGCTGCAACGAAGATACAGAATTTTTCAAAGGTAATCATTTACTTGTATTTTTTGTTTTAGTAAATTCAAAATGCATGTTTTTAATGTTGAGATTGATGTTGAGTTAAACCGTTATTAGCGAAAAGCGTTATTAGCGAAATTTGAACTTGCAACGAAGATACAGAATTTTTCAAAGGTAATCATTTACTTGTATTTTTCGTTTTAGTAAATTCAAAATGCATGTTTTTAATGTTGAGATTGATGTTGAGTTAAACCGTTATTAGCGAAAAGCGTTATTAGCGAAATTTGAACTTCTCTTGTTAAATGCTTTTGAAAAAGAGCAAGTTCAAATTTCTAAAATCTGTGCACTTCAATTATGGCCACTCTTTCTTTTAAAAATCCTGTTGATTTTATATCGTGTATGTACTAAAAACTCTCCTCAGCAAAAATAACAACAGACACGAATTGTAAACAAACACGTCTCCTAGGTGACGAAACTAAATAAACTGAAGTTGTTCGTAAAGGCAAAAGTAACTGATAGCACTAAACACACGCATTCCAGTTTTCTTACGAAAACTCGTACAGCGAGTTTGTCGTTTACGAATGCCCCTACTGATCGCGATCTTGTGTCCACATCTAAGGACACCTAAGGAGTTTCTAATTCAGATCTTTTTCATCCACACCATGCATTTGTGAAAGAAGAGAGCCACCTGCCGCTGCCGGGGAGCGGTTCAGTCTTGGGTTCGACTACTGTTACATCATGGTTGCGGCTTTCCTCTTTTCTCGTGCTAGTACTTATGTTCTGATATTCTGTGAATGTCACTGTCTAAAAAAATTGTATATGGAAATAAAGATGAGGCTATTGCTCCGGTGCAATTAAGATAAAAGGCCTCATAAGATGAGTAGCCACACATCTCGATAAATCTCACTGCCGTAAAAAGGTGATGCAATGCGTTCTCTGTTGATTTAACCTCATTAACTCGTGCTAGTTCATGTAAACTCATCCACACGTGCAACTAATTTTCATGCAAAAGCTGGAACAGGTGTGATTAGTGGTCCTAGATTCTTCCGATTTTAATAACGACTTTTTCCTTTCCAGTTACAGCCTGGGTAATGCATTTATGTCCGAACCTCTTCGTAGGAACTGTACAACAAGCTATTGAAAACTTGATCAACTGGCTCCTGTCTCAGATTATTAGTTTTTGAACTAACTGCACTCAGTTGAGTTTAAGAACGATGATCAACCGGCTTAGATGTGAAAACTTAATGTTTAAGATTGCCCAACGTGTTGGTATTGGTTTAGAATAGAGCTGTTTCACGTAAGTCATTACCACTACGTCATACCTTAGCAACCAACATTTTTTGGTCAAATATTCGTTCATTTAACCCATTTGTGCCTGGATATTTTTGCGACTTTCTACGATTTTTACTGATAACAAAAATAATAGATAAATTTCTGATGTCAACTTCTTGAACAAGGAATGATTTATTTTAAAATCATTTTGCATAAAAATCGAAATATCAACATCCTACTTGGTCATGTTAAAATATTGTGCGGAGTTGAGGCTCAATACTCATGAATAAAGGCTAGGAAAAATAAATAACATTTTCGACTAATAGCGAAAATGCCGTCCCAAAAAAGGGACGCTAGGCACAAATGGGTTAAGAATGGTCATTGGCCAAAAAACGTGGCTTTGTATCCCTAAATATCCGAGTTGACCTAAAATGAATTTCAGTGACGTCACGTGAAAAACTCTATTCACAAACGTGCTCTGTGAAAGAAAATCGAATACGTGAGCACAAGATGTCAACACGGTTAAATTTATTTTCAGTTACTCCGCTTTTTCTGCATAGGCCGACTCCCTCTGCTTGTGCAGCACGGTTTGGAATCTTCGGTGCTGTTCTGACAACTGTTCGATCTCAGCAGCTTAATCACTACCTTATCACGTCTTTTGTACTCTCGGTGTTAAAAAAAAAGATGGCAGCTTGTGGCGCTTATAGTATAAGCTCTTCTTTCGCCCCCGCCGCAAATGAGTCGAATCAGTGCGTTTACACGATCCCCGTTTCTCCACGAATCACCGAACAGCGAGAGAAAACAGCGCTCATTTTTCTGAGGTCACAGATAAATAAGTAAATGACAATAATAAACGTGTCCGAGAAATCTAGACGCTGTTCTTTTCTCTTCGCGGTACACAACACACCGCAAAATGCATTAGCTGCGAAATAAAAGTGCGATCCTTTTTCCCTCCCTCCACTCACTTTATCTCGTTGACACTCTTTTATTATGAAGTGGGACGAGGCTCCATCCTTTTAAGTCAGTCTCGTGTTCTAGCTCCTGCCATCCATCCTAGTTTAGCGAAGGCAAGCGCGACATCATAAAGGACTTAAGTGTGTGCGCTCGCAGAGAATTACCGCGCCCGTGATGAAGTGTAGCTCAACCGGCCCGGGGTGTCTTCACCTTTGGTGTCTGGGGCCGTATTTCTCAATTACTGGAGGAGCAGGCAATTTCACCCTGCTTGCCAAGGGCTGGCAATTTTATTGCGGGCGTTCCTGCTGCCGGCGTCATCAAATATTCACGCCGCTATATAGGCATCCCGGGGTCGGCGTAATAACACGTCAACGCGGCGGCGTTTATCATGGCGGCTCTTGCCTCCAATCTCGGAAGCCCTGTTTCCGGGAATCAGGCGGCATCAATTATGCAGAGCGGGCCCCATTTTGTTTCCAGGATTTTCTGGGACGGCGCCGGCGATGAAACAATAATCATGGATCAGAGTTTTGGAAAAGCGTCCCCCCCCCCCTTATTACGGGTCCGTTCCATCAACCCTCATGCAACTTTGATCGCGGGCTTCCATTTTCTTTTGGGCTGGCGTCATCACACGCACACACACACACATATATATATAAACAGCAAAGAGGAGGGGGGAGGAATTTCTCCGGCCGGACTTAATTCCGGGATTTTTAGATAACAAAACAAACCGAAAAGCGGTCTTCTATTTGAGGCCGCCGGAGCGGTTGAGTGCGATTAAGGAAATTGAATGTGATTTAGAATCTCTACTCGCCAACGTGCCTCGTGAAGGAGGGGGTGTTAGCTGCTTATATACTGAATTCAGGAGAATGAGAAGAGCGGGCGCGGAACTTGGTTTATTTCGGAGAGCGATAATCGCGCTTGCACCGGTGCTTAACGTTAAATTTCGACGCTAATAAAGTAAATGGAAATGAATGCAGGAATCAGAATATATGAAGCACTCGCAGAATCGCTGCATGCGCGGTTTTATTGGGCCGCATAATGAGCCGTTATAAGGTTTAAATTATGCTGATGATGGCAGAAAATCAATTGTGAAGCCACAGTTCAGAATTCGAGTAACGAGCTAGGCGTGGTGGGGGAAAGCGCAATTTGTGAAAATAGATCTCTGATGAATGTTACTGGGCGAAATTGTTCTTAATGTATTGCATTTGTAAATATTATAGCTTTCTTCATAATGTAAATACTAATTGTTAGATTTTTTTTTCAGGTTTCTGCGTTTGAACTTAAGGACTCTCGCAAGTAACCGGGTGTAATGATATCTATTATACTATCTGATGAAAATACCGGGTTAGTACTTTCGTCAGATGAAGTAGTGGAAGATTTTTACTTTGAAAAGTTTTACAAGAAATATAGCGCTTTAAAATGTTTTACAAAAATACAAAAGAAATAACAGCCACAATAAAGGAATTTAAATCCAGCGATATGTGTTCTTAAGCTACTAGTGATGTGAAATCTCTTATCACTTAGCCACTCAACGATATTTTTTTCAATTGCATAAAGGAGCACAATACCTGTTTATACTTAAATTTATACTGATCATGTAGCAGGGAAACTGTAGAGTTATTCATTAAACTGTCGCTAGAATAAGAAAATTGTCCTTTTTAATAATGACTGTGACGTAAAGAAGAACAAAATGTATCAGGTTGTAACGAAAGTTTTCCGCCATATCTGCCTGAAAAACTAACTTCTGACTCCTTAGATAACTGATTTTGAACTTTCGGTACCAAACCTGCACAGTGTCACAAGATACAACAATAGTACTTAAAGCTGTACTCATAATTTGTTGATATTATGTAGCTGACTTTTTGCAACACAAATGGAAGTAAATGATGGTTCTAACCCTCTAGAGTGATAGTTCCATTTGGGACACCTTATACTTAATGATAACTATATTTTTTTACAGATTTCACAACACAGTGTTATAAAGTAAGCTTCTTTCTTTCAAATGCCAAAAATCGTTTGACAAAATATGAGCAAATACGCCAACGCGAACTGTGTGCTGACGATGTTTGCGGTGGCGGGAAACTTTCGTTACAACCTAATACATTTAAAAACATATTAAAATTTCTAGTAATCTCAGATGCAAATGCCTCCCACTTCCCCATAAAATTCTGAGTTTAGAGAAGTCGGAAGAGGCTTTGACGAAAAACGCATACTGCAATTTCATATTCCGTATATATAGCTACCCGTATACATAAGGGCAGGGAAAACTGAAACCTCATCAAGCTATAAAAGCAAGCTGAAAATCTTAACCACAAAATTTTCTTTGCAAAATGAGTGGAGACATCATCTATTTTGGAAGGTTGGTATTTCGTAAAAGTGCTGAGTAGAGTACTGGTAATGAGGGAACCATCTATCTCCAGAATCATTTGGTAATTTAAAAAACTGTACAAGAAAAAAGAATACTTGGATCATTTCTGAAATGAACAAACAGGCTTAATTAATAATTAACTGAAAGAGAATAACCTGCAACTAAACATAATTAAGATGTGTCCTAAAAATTTTGTTTATTAGATTGAAAGCAGCTTTTATTTCACAGTTAGTAAAGCAACTTTCTTACAGTACACTCGTTTCATTTCCATTTACTATCTTTTCTTTTTCTTATCTATCTTTGTAAAAATTATATGCTCAAATATCTAAAAACAGACATAAGTTCGCTGAAGAAGTCTGAAAAATCATATATATTTAGATTTCAAGAATTTTCATAGTTTCAGCACATACATTTCTTTAAAACTTACTCTTCTCTTAGCTTGATCATGCACTAAAAAATATTTCAGATGAACGTTAATAGCTAGATGTTGTTTCCTTGGTAGAAGAATCATAAAGAATGCTATAAAGAATGCTGTAGTAAAAAAAAAAAAAAAAAAAAAATATATATATATATAAGAAAATACTCTGTCCAGTGCCGCCATCTGTAATTGTTTCTGCAAACTCAAAAGAAAATGTTATTTTTTCCTGCACATGATCAGTCCCCTTTAATTAAAATCTGGGATAAATGAAAAAAAAAAAAACACTGAATAGGTGATTTCTGTAAGCAAATATCACTTAGCCACGTAAATGAAACGATTGAAAACACGGAAGCGCTTATTAATTTAGAGTGCGCTAACTTTCAGGAATTTTAAAGTATAGCTGATTTTAAAGTATTCAGTAAATTTAAAGAAATTTTGAGTCAAAATGTTCAGAATTAAAATTTTTATATTCCTTTTGGTTGTAATTTTGAAAAGATTATATGATGACTGCGATGTGACGTCATTTTTCACAGACACGTAATCGTCACTCCAATTTGACCAATTAACTGTATTTATAAATTAATTTTAATTTTAAATTTTTGAGTCACTTTGGAATTCGATATTTGAATCAAGAATGTTTTAATTCTAGGGGGGATCATAGGTAGCAAAAAAGTTTACGCAAAATTTGTCTCGTGTATGCCATCTAAAAATTGGATGCATAGCAAACCAATTAAGGATACAGCATTGGATTTCACGAGTAAGAGATTGTCAGTCCATATTAGTTGTTCATACGATGTGAAAAGTCTAGGGGGACCAGAATCTCTCCAAAATAGGGAATGTTGTTATTTTTATCGTTTTTGATCCTTCAGGGTAATCAATATACATTAATAAAATAGAAACTGTACTGATTAAAAAGAATATTATAAAAATCATTTTCCTAAGTATCTGCATCTTTTATTGGGAAATATTTCGTAGTATCTTACTTTCATTAACTCATTAGATCTCAGCGAAGTCATTTTATTGGCATAATAATACAAATGAAACACTTACAAATAAATCTTTCTGTTTTTCTAAACAGGTTGGCTAAATTTGTGAAATTGCGTCAACGAAAAATCTCCCTTTGAAAATGGATCGTAATTAGCAAAAAGGCTTGTATTGATTTATTGATTATTGTTAGCAAATTATACTTAAAACGCAACGCGCTAATGTGCGCTTTTCTTTTAATCACTTTTACTACCCGAATTAGTGTTCAAAGTGTTCTTTCGCTACATTTGTCTTTGTCTCGCTGCTAAAATACATTTTGGCTTCGAATCCTCTGCGCTTAATTAAGATGCATGAGAATGTAACGGCGCGCCGAAGGAGCTACACTCTTCTCTCTGCGTATAGTGGACTGTTTCACATTTATAAGTAAGTGTCCAATGCAGAATTATTTAACTTAATTTAATTTAAAAACATCAGTTTTCGATTGTATTCTGGCACTTCAACTCTTTTTTCGATAGCATATTTAACCAATAGTTATTGAAAATTAACAAAGTAAAATTACACTACATTTGGGAGCTATTAGTCTTACAAACTTTGGTTCAAAGGGAAAATATTTTAACTGAGTTATCATTCATATGTATATGCTACAATAGCATATTTGCCCATCCTGCTGTTGAAACCTAACAAAATAAAATGTTCTCGCTGCTTACTGTATTGATGAGCATTTTATCTTTTAAATTGTGGGTGCCGTGATAAAATACTTTTACTAAGTTCTATTTCTGTTGTATGAGCTGCAATAATATCTATACTTTCAAACTATATCAAAATAAAATCCTTGGCTCCTTTGCTATATTGGATAGAATTTTATCTTCTAAATTATTTTTCTATAAAAATATTTTTTCCCTAGATTGCCTCTATGCTGTATTTGATCACTCTTCATGTTTCATGTTGGTATTTGGTGTAAAGGTATTATACTTCTCTTGTTTGGTATACGTTTTCTCAAACAAGTTTCGTATTTTCGTTTCATAAAAGACACATATCGTTCTTCCTAAAAAGAGAACCGTTTAGTGTATAATAGTAACTTCTCATTTCTTTTTTTTTTCGAGTTACGAGTTACAATAATAATAATTACTATTATTATTTTTGAAAAATTAGTGTGTTATTTACAAAACTAAAATGGCTAATTTTGCTTACCTTTGAACATCGTAGAGGGTGCACGGTATCTGTATTATTTATTTATTTTTCGTATCTGAAGGATTTCATTAATATTCCAAAGTAATAATGTATTTCAGAAACCTTAGAGCTGCTAGATATTCCGTTTGTTGTTATAAAATTTGGTGCTTTTCAGAAATCACTCAAAAAATTCGTACTGATCAGAAATTAATTAATTTGTGGTGTTCATATACTTCATTAAGAAAAGAATTTTCTGTAAATACAAATTTTAAAGTTCTTTGTGTGTATAGAGTTTACTGTTCTTTGTATGCTTTAAGGCGGTATGTTTAAACTAATATTTGATTCACTAAATGTTAGTTTTAAGTTCTGTCTTAGTTAATCGTAGTTCACTTAAAGTGTATTCCGAAATTTTTTTTCTATTAATACAGAAAAAAATACTTATTTTACAGCATACCGTTCGTTAAAGAATATGCACCCCCTTAAATACTCACTTAAAAGTGTATTCAAATAAAGCCTGTTTTTTTTGTAAATTCTTAATTAGTTTTTCTAGAAAGATACTTAAAAAAGCAAGAAGAAGAAAAGTTATTACTATATGTACATGACTCTTCTCTCTCTCTCTCTCTCTCTCTTTATTCTCAAACCGACAAATGAAATTTTACTGACTCTGGAATGTTCTGTTTGGAAGGGTGTACACACAGTGTACAAAGTCTCGTTTCAGAGGACGGAAATACAGTAAATTTTTAAAGTACACACGCATTTTAACATCCAGTGATACTTAACGTTTGTTATATTGAGTAAAGACACTATGGAAAAGCTCTCTCTTTGCTAGAACAACGTCGTAGCACGAAACATTGAAATTTTCAGGAAAAGCACTTGAAGTTTTAAGTATTGTGGTTTAATTTTCGTAAACTCATGGCAAGATTTCATCATTGTTCTATGTAAAAAACGAAGTTTACTCCATAGCAGCTAACTCTCAACTAAGCTAATACGATGTCGAAACTAACACAGGAGAGGAAACTTGCATACCTGACAAAGTATTGCAAGGTGAAGAAATCTAACATTTTTATTTATCGGCAGGGCCGATTATAGGCTTGACAACTAAGGGCCGGAAATACTGGACTTTTCGTTATGTAGAAGCAGGCCAACGTTGTTGCCTATGAATACTATCCTTATCATTTGAAAACAATTTCAGATGAGAGACCTAACACTTGGATCATCACCCATAAGACTTACTGTTTGAATATGGAGGGCATTGAAGCCACGAACAGATTTTCCGTATACCAGCTCCCATAAGTGTACACGGCCTCACAACAGTAGTCCTGCTGACAGAGGTTGTCACCTTCAGATGCTCAAACCAAGGTCGCTGGCACTTCACTTTAGGTGTTCTTTTGAGAACCGAGCTTAACGAGCATGGCACTGCAGGACGAGATCTAATACTTTTTTCAAGAATAAGCTTCCTCCCCCAAAAGATTTTTCAATTCAACGGATAGTTTTATGTCAATATGTTAAATAAATTTAAAGATAAGATATGATTGAGTTATTGAACGAAAATATCTAATTTTATAAAAAATGGAATTATAAAAACAGTAGCTGAAGTACCCGTCGTTGACGGATTAGTACTGAATGCAAATTTCTAAAAAGCAAAAACTTTCGTCAGCATTGTAGGAGTACACAGAATGGATGTAGTATGTTGCCAAAGTAAAGAAAGCGAAGTTATATAATTTTTTATGTATTGTTAAAATATTACAGGTTAGAGAGTAACTAAGTAATATCATTTCATTCGCTTTAGTCGTAATTATGGGATGCGCGAACGAATATTTACGCATATTGAAACAATTTTCGCAAAATCTCAAAATCTAATCGATATTTTTGAAAAATTGGAAGCCTAGAATTTAAGTTGAGTGACAACCTATCATGTCACCCAATTTCGTTTCATTCCCTGCAGTCTTTATTTCGTGATTCTGGAACAAAATTTCAGCATTTTAAAACAATTTTCGCAAAATCTCAAAGTGTAATCAAAATATTTTTAAAATTCAACCCCTATAAATTAAGATTAGCAACTACCTATCATATCACCAAATTTCGTATCATGCGTATTAGTCTTTATTACGTGATGCTTGAAGAAATATAAACGTATTTTCAGAGAATTTTCACAAAATCTCAAAACCTAATAAAAATGTTTAAAAAAATTGGATACCTATAGTTTATGTTGAGCAACCATCTATCATGTGACCAAATTTCATATCATTCGCTTTAGTCGTTACTACGTAATGCGTGAACAGAGATTCACTCAGTTTTAAATGATTTTCGCAAATTCTCGAAATCCGATCCATTTTTTTAATTAGATGCTTATAGTTTAAGGTGAATAACCACCTATCATTTCACCAAATATCATTTTTTCACCTTTGCAATTATTACGTGATGTGCGAACACAAATTTACGCAGTTTGAAACGATTTTTGCAAAATCTCAAAATCTAATCAAGTTTTTTTTTTTAATTTGACGCCTATGTTTTAAATTGAGTGACCACCAATCATGATACCAAATTTCATTTCAATTGTTTCAGTCGTTTATACGTGATGCTCGAACACAAATTTACGCAGTTTGAAAGGATTTTCACAAAATCTCAAAATCCAGTCAAGATTTTTCAAAAATTCGACGCCTATGTTTTAAGTTGAGTGACCGACTATTATGATACCCAATTTTATATGATTCGCTTCAGTCGTTTTTACGTGATGCTTGAACAAAAAAAGAGTCACGGACAGTATGACAGAATGACAGAGCGACAGACAGACAAACTTTTTTTTGAGGGTCGCACCGGATTCCTAGGTGCTTGAAACGGATAGAAATCGCAAAATTTTTGAATTCCAAGAAATGTACAGACAAAAGTCTAATTTTATTTATATAGACGCACGTCATCAGAAATCTTCAGAAAGACTTTTTGGCTCTCCGCAATCAGAAAGACTTTTTGGCTCTCCGAAATAAATACAGAAACAATTTCAAGCTCTTTTGAGGTAAAAAAGATAATGAATGAGTGGAATTGAACTAAAAAAGCATTTAATTTGTTGTTGGACAGTCTCTGACTTGATCACAACATCCACTCTTTTAGGTATAGTTTGGTATACCTAAAAGAGCCTGGATTGAGGCCGATTGAATGCACCACCTAGGCCTACAGGGGGAATATCCACTGTGAGGGACTTTCTAAGGGATCTAGCCCGTATTTACGTGACTTTTAATTATAGAATCAGCAATATTTTGCAGCACTTCTTTCGGTATTTTATGGTGCCAAATTTTAAATATTGTTTCTTGAAGCTCTTGTTTTGTTCTCGGATGATTTTCAAATATTTTCCTTTTAATTATACTAGAATTTTTAAATCTGGAGAGTTCGTTTTTTTTTCTTTTTTTGTGGGGGGAGGGAGAGGGGGGTCTGGGGTATCTTGAAAAAAATGTCAGATTTCTCAAACGTAATATTTTTTTCCACTAGTGTAGTTATGCTGAAGCGAAAGTACCGCTTAACAGTTGGTAAAATTTTAAAATTCAGAAATAGCACTCCACTAGTTAAAAGTTCACATCAAAGGCAATAATATTTATGTAGTATTAATAAAAAATCACAGTTTTTAAGTTATGACGCTTTTTATCAAATAAGCGGTGCACATTGCCTTTCTTAACGAAAATTTTCGAAAGATCTCTAAAAATAAGACCCATTTGCTTAAGAGTACACGACAAGATTCTTCCTATTTTTCTATTATATTTTTTTCCAATTAAAAACTGCTCTTTAATATGATCTTAATACAGAAAAACTAAATTTAACCCGTGCACTTTTTGAAATGTGTTTTTAATTTTAATAAAACTTATAAGAGAATTTTATTTTGCGATATATATGATGCGCTCATGAAATACTTAGTTCAAAAAATGTCCACTGAGTGGCGCTTTACCAGAAGCATTCCGTTCAAGTAATTACCCTAATTAGTTAATAAATTCACAGAAACTATTAAATAAATATTGAAATTATCTAGTCTTGAAACATTGAATTGTCTAATTGTATAGTCTACATACCAAATTTGGTTACAATCCGTTTACCTGTTTTAGATCGAACCCTGTTTATAGGGGAAGTTTAATTATAATCACCCTGTGTGTGTGTGTATGCGTGTGTATATATATATGTGTATGCGTGTGTGTGTCATTTGTTTCACTTTATTGTTCTTTCAGAAACTCTCCAAAACTTTTACGAAAGCCTTCGCCATCTATTGAGAATGTGGACAAACATAGCAACCCACGTTTGAGTGCTACCTTAAATAAACCAATCGTAGTGTATTCAGTATTAGAAAATTTATTTTTAGTATCATAAAAGGGCATTTAGTTCAGTTTTTTATGATTATAATGAATTTTTTTTTAATTTTTAATTTTTTTTTGTGTGTGGGGGGTGGGATATAGTATAATATGAGTACAATTAAAGAATCAGTACAGCAGGAGGATAACCTGCCAGTTTTTACTCGAATAATATACTTACAATATATCCTAGCCCGCTGAGTGTCAGGGAAATGGGCAAATAATGTAATGTTGCTTTCACGGTGAAATTTTCATGCAACTTTAAAATCATAAAATATAAAATTTTGGTCGGAATATTTATAATTATTAAAAGATAAGCTCTTATATTACTTATATAAACTTTAATATCAAAACATATTTTATAATACCTTCGTGTTATAAATAATTTAAATTGCAGATGTGTTGCAGTGAAAACTGGAATGAAGTGAACGGGATTTTACGTCACAGCCGCTTATAAGGCCAGACATGCTACGCCAACTTGCACAATTTAGCCTTTTGAAATGCTCTAAGAATGTTCTGGAGTTTTTTTTGTTTTGTTTTTTTGTTTTTTTTTGTACTTTTCATGATTCTTTTCGAAAATAAAATAAATAAAAACTTTGTGAAAAAAAGCATTGCAACAAATAAAATGTTGCAAAGTTTTTATTTATTTTATCGTTCAACACCAGTATTTTGAGTGCTTTTTGTGTCTTTTTAAAAATACTTAGAAAATATAAAGTCTAACCCGTTTAATGAAATAGACAATTCGACCAGAAAATTTTTTTAGTAAGCCGGGATTTTACGTCACAACCTCTTAGAGGGCTAGATATGCTAAGCCTACTCGCACAATTTGGCCTTTAGAAATGCTTTAAGAATGTTCCACTTATACACATAATTAAGTAGTATGTAATTAACTTCTTGGGAATGATATACTGTATTTACAAAATTTTCATGCGTATAAATTATAATTAAATTGTGCTCACTTAGATAAAAACACTAAAAAATGGTGTTTAAAGGATAAAATTCACAAAGAATTTCAAATAATACAAATCATGCTCAAAAATGTAATTTATTTCAAAAGTACTTTATGCTCACTTGATTATGCTTAATTTACTTACTTAATTTTATACTTTAAGTTAATGTATGTGCTCTTTATGGTAGCATTGTACAGCTATTTCTTTCATCTAAAAATAAGTTCTATATATTTATACTACTAACCGCAAAAAATAATTTTCATCCCTATGCATATTTAATTCATTAACTCTTCGCTCACCATGTAAGGGTACTAATTACTAATGTTTCTTTACATATCACATGCCAGGGGCTTTTCTTTGACAGGAGATTAAAATTTGAGATTTATGACTCGCAAAAACTGTTATATACACAACACAGTTATTATAAAGCAATTTGAAGTACTGTTTTCGTAAGCCTATTTCTAAATTAAACAGTTAAACCCACGCTTTTTGCATAAACAGATGACACTTAAAGGACTTCAATTGGCCTTTATGTAGTATTTAATTATTGTAGTTAGTCCTTATAAATCAAAACATACAAGATATCTTTTGCACTCTATATAAACCTATATAAACTTTAATTAAATCTAAAATTAGTACATAATTATCTCAATTATAAACAATATAAATTTCTCTCTTTTTAAAATAAATATTTATGAAAGCTTTAAAGTTTTAGAGTTTATTTTTCTGGAAAACAAAACTGTGAAAATTTGATTTTACTGATTTTAAGAAACATAATTTTCTTCTTCAAGATTATTTTCCATCTGATCATTTACTTAAGCGTAAATGCTCAGATTGGTAACATAAGGATGTGATAAGAAGTGGACAAATTAAGTAAAATTTAATTTTTTAAATGTCATACAATATTTTTTATTTTAATCAAACGTGTTATGTTTATATCATTTAAAAGAAATACCCTTTTATTACAGATAATCAGTACATTCTTCTTTATATTGGAATTTTAAATAAATTTATTTTTATTTATTTTTACTTTTAGGAAATGAAGTTTCAGCACTTTGATGGTAGAAAACTTGACAATACTTATAGGTACTATATTATACTTAGTACCTATATATACTATATATTATACTTAGTAGGTACTTATTTTAAGAAATAATGAAATTGAACTTTAAACCAGGAGTACATATCAATTCAATTTATTCAATCTTGTTACAGCTATTGTGTTTACTTAAAAAGAACAATTTGGAAAAGCAGCGATGCTGTGTAAAATCGAGATTTAAAAAAATTAAAAACGGCTTTGAGCTGAGGGAGATATAAATAATAAGCCTTTTTCTCTTCATTTTTAGAATATAAATATTTACTCATAAATGTTTATTGACCTATATTAAAGTTATGATTGCATAGTATGGAAAAAAAGTTTCTTCTTTTACTCTTTTTCCTAAAACAGATTATGTAGTCGAAATAAATATTAATTGACACTGTTATGCAAAGAAAAAATAAAACATTTTCTACAGTACAATAATTTATTTATTTATTTCTTGTTTCTAAAAATATAATGTAAAGAATACGAGAGGGTGGGCCACAGTGAGACAAAAAACACTTAAAACGTTTTATAATTATTTTATCAAAGTGTACGTCACATAAAATATATCAGATACAATATTTCACTTAATACTTATACATTACACCAATTTTTAACCTCATGTATAGGAAAATAAGTATTTTATTGCACTTTTAAAAAGATAAATTAATGGCTCGTTGTGGTCCAGATATGGCCCACTATGAGACATTCAATGGGCCACGATGAGACAAGTAAAAAAAAGCTTAAATTTTTGCATTTAACTTACATAAAATTGTTGTTTAAAAAATATTAGCAGTCGGTATGAAGTAAAAATAAAAAAAAATTCTGATTCTTCTGTTTTTTCGATAAACAAATGCAATATATCGTTGGAAAGATAAAATTTTAGAGAGTTTAATGCAACAGAAAAAGCAAAAATCTATTAATCTATTTTTGACCGAATTTCACTTACCTGGTCTCCAAAGAACCCATTAATCTATATCTACTAATTATTAATCTTAACGAGTTTCCTCTGCTTAGAGCCACAATAGTATTTCTCACTGTGACCCAGAAAATGCGTCCGATTGTGGCCCGAAAGAACAAAAGGGTAAAAATATTCTTAAGTTAAAAAATACTATAGTTTAACAAAATTTTAGGTTATAATAACGAGCCGTATTAATAATCTTTAATAAAATACACAGCACTTACCTCTATTATTCAAATGAAACTAGATGACAGTAGATGAAAACTTCTCTAAAAGTAATATTGTGAGTAAACGCAACCAAAAATTTCAGTTTATGCAGTACATGAGCTAGCAGCAATTTGCAACATGGAATTCTGGGTAGTATTTAACTTCTATTTATCACAAGTAAAAGGCAATAGTTGTCAGTAAAGTAGTTATTTGTGAAATTGCACGGTTTCATTGTGACCCACCCTCCCCTACTGTCTCAACACTTTGCTAATTGATTTATTTGTTTATTATTTGATTGCTTATAATTTTAGTGTATAAAAAGGTTTTTCCTTTTACTATTTCCTTTAAAAAAAATTTTGTAGTCGAACTAAATATTAATTGATACTGTTTAGCAACGAAACAAATAAAGCATTTTACATAATGCAATAATTTATTTATTTATTTATTGTGGCTAACAATATAATGTAGATAATACTGTCTCAACACTTTGCAAATTAATTTATTTCTTGTTTAGTCTTTCTTTCTTGTAATAGATATGAAATGTGCATCTGTTCTTGAAAGTCGCAGTGTTGCATATTAAAAGGTACGTAGCTGACTACAAAATCCGGTCGTTCAGAGGAGACTTATGTTAAACCATGCAGTGATGACTCTGCAAAACAGATCAAAGATTTGAAAATTTACAAAAGTTTGTCATTGTCCCGCTGTGGTCTTGTCATTAAACTCCATTCCCGGAAGAACACGGAAAGAGCAGCAGAATCCGGCTTGGCCAGTGTTTGGGAGGGTGAACTCTTCTCGCGGCTGAACTGCTGTGGGACTGTGTACGCTAACGGGAGCTGGTGCACGTAAAATCCGTCGCGGCTCCAATGTCCTCCATGTTCCAAAGATACCTCTGGGGGTGCCAATTTCAGATGGTGGTTGGTCCCTCATGTGAAATTAGTTCAAAATTAGGGACCAACATAGTCAAACATTGGATAGTCCAAGTCCCTTGGGGGCAATGGCGCCTATTTCCATCGATAGTGAAATCGTCTGTTCATGGACACGAGGAAAACAACAAAAGGAGCATATCATTCATTATCCAAATGAACTATTATGGTTTTAATACCTTCATTTATTTATAACAAACAGAAGCTGGTTCATTGTCAAAAGCACCTTAGAAATTATCACTTGATTTTAAAAAAAATCTATAAACAAGAAATGATTTCACTAACTGATTTCTTGTTTGATAAAAAGATTTCTGATTTTAACTCTCCTGTTGACCTACAAACGGGCAAACTTCAAACACTTTTTCCAGGCGGTGGGGCAGGAAACAATAATTATTTTATTTATTTATTTTTTAAGAATACTTCAGAAGTTGCCAAAATCAAAATTCATTTATTAATTTGAGTTTTTCAACTACATTCTACAATCAGTTTTTTTCTTTAATATAAAAGTGCAACAGTTTATGTTTTTATCAAAACTAATTTCTTAGTTATGTCACTCTATCCGCGCTATCACATATCACCAAGATAATTTCTATCTGATTTGAACAACAAGCTGCATTTTATACATTGACTTATTAATAATTCCCCTCCCCCTCCCAAAAAATTAGTGTTTAAAGGTAAAATGAATTTAAAGTATTGTAAATTAAAGCCAAAAATTCAGGGAAAATCACAACGTTACTTGATTACATTAGTTATTTTCTGAATTACAATCATGCTTTGCTCTATGACTCGGAGACAGGGACCCTGCAGGACCAGGATTGGGGTAGAATTCAGGCGGCAGAAATGAGACATCTAAGATCAATAAAGGGATGCACAAGTACCGAAACATAGACACTAGGAATGAACTAAAGATATACAGTTGATGATAAGATAGGATACCTGAAATACAGTACTAAATGGAAAGACCGTGTATGTTGCACAGCAAGCACAATACTGCTTAGGGAAGCCTTCAACTATACTCCAAAGGACAAAGAGACCATCGTGACCAAGAAAACGGTGGCTAGAAAACCGAAGCCGACAGAGGCATTTTGCCTACTCCTTGAAGTACAGGTAAACGATAATAATGATGAAATTTCTGAGAAGTTTGCCTGTAAAACTACTTTCTTGGCAATAAGACCAACAATGCAGGGAACATTATCACGTTATAAATACCATCTGAAATACAATTTCGAGAGTTAATTAAAAATTTTGTAAAATAGCGTGCATAAATAAAAAAAATACACCACCGAACGTTTGTTTCGGATTTTGTAAAATGTCCATCCTTCTCCAGCAGCAAAAAGAGCTCCGCCATGGAAGGGATTCCAGAAGGAATTTTTGGAAGAGCTGTTTCACAGCTGATTAAGTTTGACGTTTCGTATCACCCAAAACAATCATTCGTGGTGTATTTTTTAATTATGTGTGTTAGTTTACAAAATTTTCAAATAATTGTAAGTTGGATTATTACGTCATTTAATTGATCACAGTAAAATTCTATTAATAATTATTCTATCTTTTTGTATTAAATATGGTCAAATATTTCTTTTTTAAAAGTTTAATTATTAGCTTTAGTATATGCCGTCACACGAGTCTTAGCTGTGTTATCCTTAATAACTGATTGCTTCCGAATTTTTAGGTAAGTGAGCACTAAGCCCAGAGATGATATATTTTAGAAATTAGCTAAGTTAAGATCCTCAGGAAAGTTTTATAAAACCTGTTCGTGGGTTACACCCCAAGAAGCCAACATACTATAATAACTTTATCCTTCTTTTTCTTATCATTTACTAATTGGACTATTCATTATTTTCTGTTTAGTAGGAATTCACTTGGTGTAGTATGTAATTTTTTAGTTTGAATCTTGAAGAAACATAATCTCATTGTTTATATAGAGCAATAAACTAAAAATAATCAGCAAACTTTTTTAAGTGCATGCAAAAATATGTTAACTAAAAGTAAATGTGTTGTGTAAATAGGGCCAATTATCTGCACTTGGGATGTAGGCCGAACGGAGGGGTGCAATCGATGGGGGGTCTTTCTAAGGGATCCTAACCCGTATTTACGCTGTTTCGGGTGAAATCACGGAAAACTGCGAATGGTTAGGTTGGCGGACGCACCCTGGTTAACTACAAGTAAAATTCCTAAGGACTAGAAGTTTACAAATACAGAAAATAATATATACAGGGTGTCCCAAAAAGATAGTAACGGGCTTCAATTCTTTATCTATTAGAGATAAGTGGGAAATGTCTATTGAAAAAAAAATGTTTAAAATAAGTTCAAATTCGGAAATAAGCCTCCTTTAAAAAAAACTCGTTCCGTAAATTTTCCAAAAGTTACACATTTTTAATTTGTATACGACCCCTCCCCCCCCACACACACACACACACAAAAAAAATTCCCTGTTAGTCAAATTTGAGCCATACACTAATGAGGTGATATACCAAATTTGAGACTTACATTTTAAAAAGTATCAGAGATATGAAGACTAAAAGTATGCTGACTTAAACCGCTTTTCAATGGCTTTCGAAGGGAAAAAATCACGTTGGAGGATCGCATTTAAGGGATCGTGCAGAAATGACGAAAGAAGAGAATTTTTTTGCACTATCAATAAGCGTTTACATTCAAAATCCTGTATAGCCCCGATCATATTTGTTTAAAGATATCTCTGAGACTGTTTGTGTTTAAGGGCTGAAATTTTGTATATCACCTCATGAGTGTATGGGGGCACGTTTTACTAATTGAGATTCTTTTTGTGCGGGGGTCGTATACAAATTTAAAAGTGTAACGTTTTGAAAAAGAACAAGAGGATTTTTTCTATCGGAGTCATATTTCCGATCTTATTTTGAACACTTTTCAGTTTACATTGCCCACTTATCTCTAAAAGATAAAGAATTAAAGCCCGTTACCACCTTTTTGGGACACCCTGTATAAAAGGAAAAGCATACGAATTCTCATGAATCAAATACTTAGACAGACATAAAGTTTCAAAGTACTTTTGATGTAAAAACCATCATCTTCAGCTTCAAATAAGAAAAATGAAAGCACTAAAGTGAAATATAGAATACTGAAAAAAAAGTAAAATAGACAATTATACGAACTTACACTGAGCTCAAAAACCCCTAGCCCTCATTCAAACGAAAACTATCAACAAAATTTATACAAATGCCCAAACTAAATGAATAATCAGAATTAACGGGAAGGCATAATCAAATACAAATGATCCTCATAAACAAAAATATCTATTATCATCATGCTCATATAAAGAGCACTGCTTTAAAATATTAAAATATCAAAATATGTAAAATATTAATTACATTTACGATGCAAAATCGATCCGAAATGATAATATCTCATAGAGAATAAAATAAAAACACAAAATGGCAGCAGACAAGATAAGTATCGTCACCACCTGAAAAAAAATAGCTTTTACAAGACAAAAGAAATAAATACTTGTGAAAAGAGTTCATAACAGTCATATACCTACATATGGTAGGCAATTGAAATAATAATACTAAATGCTCAAAAACACATTAGGCATAACAAAGCTTCCATCCTTACTGACACTATCAGACATATTAAGTGTACCGGGAAGTACTGTCTTTTCTTTTTTTTTTTTACATTAAATTCCAAGAAATGCATTATCAACAAGTTTCTAATTGTAAAGTATTTATGCCTAAACAGTTGATTCCTATTTATTATATTTTATAGCAAGAATTTCAAAGAAAACTGTTTTTTTCCTTTCTAGAAAGATATGTGAAAGAGAAGGAGGGTGGCCGCCCCCCTTGTTGGAAGGCAAATTTCGAAATGACCGGAATTTGGCTTTAAGTAATTGTGTCTTACATTTTACAGCAAGAATTTTCTGGATCTCTCTTTTTTTCTTCTATGTAGCAAGGATATCTGAAGAAAATATTTTAACCCTTTATCTCCATGGGTTACGAAGCTTGTAAAATCCTCTTTTATCAAGCATTTACCTTGAAAATCTAACATGCATGCCAAATTTTGTAATATAAATTTCTTCCTGATGTAATGATGGCATACAGGCTATAAAGTTTGGAAATTCTCTCTTATCGAGCATTTATCTGACAAATCTCACATGCATGCCAAATTTGTATTATTTGTTTCAGTGTTTTCGGCAAGGCAAACTATTGAAATTCCAAAAATCAGCATTACTTTCCAGCACCCTTATTCATAAAGTAGCCTTACGCTCTTCAAAACCCTAAAAATATCCTACTATATAGTTACGTTGATCCCTGGCTCACTCTGTAACCATTCCGGACAACCACTTCAATATAAATATTTCACCGCCTTTACTCCGAGAAGATTAAAAAGTTCGAAAATATTAAAAAGCAGAAAAAGCCTAATAACATCTACGCCGTTTATACGATCCGCTTCAAGTTCTTCATACTTATGCATAAAAATATATTTAAAAAAAACAATCTGTGCTGCTTTGAAAATCTGAAAATCCACCGGTTCCCTAATTTTTAAGAGATTTTTAACTCTTTTCAACTCTATTTTATTTCCCAGAGTCAAATAAGTGAATCATTTGCGTGACGAAATGAGATGTTGCAATCGATATGGTGTCCTATTCATCACGGTAATCAGGCTTTGAAAGGAAATTGTGATTCCAGTTCGTTTAAAATAGCTTTTTCAGATTACATAGTTTAAGTAGTTTTCACAAATAAATCGTCTACATGGATATAAGAAAGGATATGTACACAAAACGAAATCTTTCGAATGTCAAAAGTTTCCGCGCGTTTCCAGAAGCGCACGAAATTATATTTCGGTATATAATAAACATTGAATATGAACTTATTTATTTTAAGTGGACTAAGATTAATTATATTGAGTGTGGACATGCTTCCATCAAATGTTTTTTTCTAGCGCCCGTTGTAATTGCCTCTGAAACGGGCATTGACCCGCAACTGCAATCTTAATCAGATCAAATGCATCGCAGTGAAGGAACCGGCCTACTGCCTACGAATGCCGAAGCGTCTTTCGGCTCGCGAACCGAACGTTTCTTTGCCAGAGGTCATTGGAAAGCGACGCTCCTACAGTAGGCAGGGGGTCCGGTTTCCCCACAAGCGAATTTCTATGGCCGAAAGTTAGTCCAAATCAAGCAAAGGGTTGCCTGCTTCAGACCGGAAGCGGACAAGTCCAGCAAACTCTCGACTGACAGATGCCTGCTCTAGTCCACCGGGGACTTACTCTGATATCCCTAGATTTTCTATATAACTATTTCCATTGTTGAAGTGTTGAAATTGTTTCAATAAATTAATCTATTGTTGGAAACACTTAAAAAACTTCAGTATCTAATTTACTGCCGTACCGCTGCTGAAGTGGCTAAAGAAGCACTCTATCACGACTTATGTAGGGGTTCGAATCCCGACTTGGGTATGGCTTGTTACTTTTCTGCCCCTTCATGGAGGAATAAGACTTGCCACCCATTGGTTGCTAACATCATAAAATGGCCCGGGATTTGCTCCTTAGTGAAGACGAATGCTTAATGAATATGTGTCAACTTATTGGAAAAAAAAGTTCTAAGTTACCACTTTCATACCTGTACAATCCACGCATCGTCCCTATTTTCCTTCTTAACCCCATTAAGTTGGAAAATGTAGCATAATTCAAACGTGTGACGTGTTTATCTTTTGTGTTCTGTAAACCACATCATTGGAATCGAAATCCATCTTAAAATGGAGTACTAAGACTGTTTTACACTTTTCTTCCAGCATTTTAAGAACCATACCTCACCATTTTAAATACTATTTGAAATAGACATCATGATCCGTGAGTGTGCCGTTTTTGCCTTCTAGTCCCGTAAAAAATATCTTTGTAATCGATATCACTATTAAATTACCCTACTCTAACTGCTTCATAATCTCCGCCAAACATGTTCGAACAATACTTCACCATTTTAAATACTGTTTGCAATGGATATCATTGTACGATAGTGTGCCGTTTTTGTCTTTCTTGTTCCGCAAACATTTCTTCAGAATCGAAACCTGCATTAAATTCGCCTACCAAAACTAATCTAGCTAAGCTTGGTTGGTTTTCGATGACAGTGTCTGGCACCAAAATTTGACGAAGAATTATTCAACATCATAAAAATTTTCGACGACTTTCAACATTTTATTTTTTCCTACCCTGCACGACATCTTTCAAAAATATTTGAAAAATGACTCGGAGGGTCAAATTGTTTCGACGCTAAAAAACCCGCTCGCTTTTAAAAACGCTTGTGCTAACAAAAAGTAGAAGAAAAGAAAAGAAAAATTAGTGGGGAATCGTGGTCCCCGTGGTTTATACCCGCCCCTCAACCCGCAACTGCAATCTTAATCAGATCAAATCCATCGCATTCAAGGATCCGGTCCACTGCCTACGAATGTAGTAGCGTCCCTCACCTCGCAAACCGAACGTTTCTTTGTCAGAGGTCATTGGCAAGCGACGCTCCTACAGTAGACAGGAGGTCCGGTTTCCCGCAAGCGAATGTCTCTGGCCGAGAGTTAGTCCAAATCAAGCAACGGGTTGCCTGCTTCAGACCGGAAGCGGACAAGTCCAGCTCACTCTCGACTGACAGCTGCCTGCTCTAGTCCACCGTGGACTTACTCTGATACCCCTAGATTTTCTATATAACTATTTCCATTGTTGAAGTGTTGAAATTGTTTCAATAAATTAATCTATTGTTGGAGACACTTAAAAAACTTCAGTCAGATCTAATTTACTGCCGTACCGCTGCTGAAGTGGCTAAAGAAGCATTCTATCACGACTCATGTCGGGGTTCGAATCCCGACTTGTGTATGGCTTGTTACTTGTCTGCCCCTTCATAGAGGGATAAGACATGCCGCCCATTGGTTCCTAACATCATAAAATGGCCCGGGATTTGCTCCTTAGTGGAGACGAAGGCTTAATGAGTATGTGTCAACTTATTGCAAAAAAAAAGAAAAATTTCTAAGTTACCACTTTCATACCTGTATAATCCACGCATTGTCCCTATTTTCTTTCTTATCCACATTAAGTTGGATAAGGTATCATCATTCACTAGTGTGCCGTGTTTGTCGTTCTTGTTCCATAAAACGCATCTTTGGAATCGAAATGCTACGTAAAATGGCCTAGTAAAAGTCTTTTACAATTTTCACCAAGCATTTTCAGACTTTACTTCCAAATTTTAAGTACTGTTAGGAATGGACATCATAATCCATTAGTTTTCCGTTTTTCCTCTGTTGTTGCGTAAAACAAATCCTTGGAATCGAAATCCATGTTATTGCCTTCGGAAACTGTTTTACAATCTCCGCGTAACATGTTCCAACAGTACTTCTGCATTTTAAAATTCTTTTTGCAATGGATATCATAATCCTTGTGTGTGCCGTGTTGTCTTTCTTGTTCCACAAACACTTCTTCAAATTCAAATCTATATTAAATTCGTCTACCAAAACTGATATAGCCACGCTTGTTTTTTTTTTTTTTTTTTTTTTTTCTTGACTATAGTTTCTTTCACGAAACTTTGGGGATGAATTATCAAAAATTGTAAAAACCTTGTGCGATTTTCAGCATATTATTTTTTCCTCCCCCTGCGAGTTACCTCGCAAAAAAAATTGAAATATGACTCGGAAAGACAAACTTTGTCGTCTCTAAAAAAAACCCGTTCGATTTTAATAGCGCTACAGTGCTGACAAAAAGAAGAGGAAAAGAAAAGAAAAAGAGAGGAAGAAAAAGTGGATATTCGTGGTACCCGTGGCTTCAACCCGCAACTGCAATCTTAATCAGATCAAATCCATCGTGTTCAAGGATCAGGTAGGATGCCTACGAATGCCGTAGCGTCCTTTACCTCGCGAACCTAACGTTTCTTTGTTAGAGGTCTTCGGCAAGCTATCCTGCTACAAGAGGCAGGGAGTCCGGTTTCCTGACAAGCGACTCTCGCCTGCCGAACGTCAGTCTAAATCAAGCACGGGTTCGCTTGCTCCAGACGGGAGCCGTACATGTCCAACTCACTCTCGACTGACTGCTGCCTGCAATAGTCCACAGGGGACTTACCCTATTAGCCGCTAGTTTGTCTACAGTAGGATTTCCATTGTTGAACAGATGAAATCGTTTAACAATGGATTGAATGTATTGTTGGAGCAACTTAAAAAACACCGGTTAGCTCTAAATTACGGCCGTCCCAGTGGTGAAGTGGCTAGAGGACTATTCTATCACGCCTTATGTCCGGGTTAGAATCTCTACTCTGGCATGGCTTATTACTTGTCTGTCCCTTCATTGAGGGTAACGCTTGCAGCCGATTGGGTTTTCCCATAGTAAAATCGCCAGTGATTAGGGCTTTAGTGGAGGCGAATACTTGATGAGCATGTGTTCACTCATTGAAACAAAAATATTCAGTTTCTACTTTCATTCCTGAAATACAACTGAACAGTAAATTTCAAGAGTGGTGTTTTGGAGCTCTATTTCTCTTTAGAGTCTTCCAGTGGGAATTGTAGACCAGCGTCTAGATTAAAATTGTTGTTGACAGAAAAGACTTTTAACATGAAGAATAAATTAGCTTAGTAAAATTAAATAAAAACTTTGTGAAAAAACACACATCAAATGTTACTTATAACAAGATAGGATCATTTCGACTGAAAATTTTTTCAGTCTTCATCAGTGAATGCCCTTCGTCTCACAGAACAGTTTTTCCTATAGGCAACTTACTTGTTTGCTTATCTTTTTCAGTTCCCTCTGTTCTGTGAGACGAAGGGTTTTGACTGATGAAGACTAAAAAAATTTTCAGTTGAAAGGATCGTATTCTGTGTTATAAGTAACACTTTATGTGCGTGTTTTTCATAAAGTTTTTACTTATTTTAACGTTTAACACCAGTACTTTGAGTGTTTTTTACGTAAATGAGCTTAGTGTCGGGCAAATTAAGTTTTGAAAAATTCGACCAAACAAATGGCGCGTTTTATACGTAGCTATTTTGCGAGCTAATGAGAACCATGTGCAAATTAATATTAAGATGTCTTTTCTTTCTGAATAGATGATGTTGAATAACTTTGTAGATGCCTTTTTTTCCCGTACTCGAATCGTTGAGATAAGAACGTTAACTCTGAATTTATCCAACAAGTGGCGCTGTAAGCGGTTTAAATTGCGTTGCACAAGGCAACTTTACTATGCCTAGTCCCCAATTTTATGGCTAGCTTTTGCCGTTCAGAAATTCTTGCGGTGATAGCAGACTTTAGCAGTTACACTGTAGGTATATGTATATTTGGGTGGAGCGAAAAAAGTCAATTTGACATTTTCGAGTCGCTATAGTGCGGAAAAGTTGCGATGGGTGAATACAAGAAAAACAAAAAAAAAAATTATTCAGATTGGACTTTATCTTCCGATCGCGCAAACCGTCTAAAAATTCAAAAAATTGAAAATTTCCGTTTTTTTTCCTGAAAACTTTCAAAAAATTAGTGATACATATTATTCATCGCTATACTGAAAAATAGTGGCTGATTGTACTATTTAATAATAATAATTGCGTTTAGAGAATATCTTCCGATCGCGCAAGCTCAATAAAAATCGGGAAAAATTCAACTTTGTGTGATTTTGAGTGGAGCCGCACTAGAAAAGATTTACAGCTAAGTCAAACGGATTCAGATGAACTACATGGTATATATTTTGAAGGAAGGAAGGACGATGTAATTCGTTCCTAATTGTAGAAAGGATTGCATTTAAACTGTATCGTCGAACTACAAAGAAGAATACTAAAAAGAAACTGGCTCAGTTTATTTAGGCCATGTGTCTCCGAACTCTGGATCTGCTATGGACATTGTAGCTTCTACAGTATCGTGTCTTGCTGAACTTAGATTTGGTAGGCTGTGGTAGTACAAATACCAATAATGGATGGAAAAAGGGGTGCTATCAGACAGCTTGAAGTGCATCTCGGACGACCACTGAAGTGAGTTGTCTGTTTATTAGTTTTGTTGAATCACCTTTTCGAAATCTTTTCTTGCATTTGGATGGTGAAACAACTGGCCCAAGATCCTTCAGTGGACCCTTTGGGCAGAGCCTTTCTGGTTGTGAAAAGGTTTCAGTGATAAAATTTCAATGTATTGATTGTGAAATTCCAGAAGTGGACAGACAACTGTTGAGCAAGGACCAAATATATCTTTTTGACGTAAGTCAATCAATTAAAAGTGAAAACTTTCCAAATGATTTATCAAAGGGTGACCCCGGCCCAATTTCACACGCCAGATGGCTCACTTTTGCAAATAGAGTCCTTCGACTTTACGGGAGCGTAGAAAACCCATCGCATTCCTTAAAAGCTATAGTGACATTCATTTTAAAATGTTACATGCCAGTTTGGTTTGAAATAAAAAGCAGTAAGTACATTACAGACGGGCCTCTTCATCAGTACAGAGCAATAGAAATATATTGATACTTTGCCTGAAGAAAGTGGTATTCAGTGTAATTGAACGAAACTCGTTCTTTGCTCATCCAGAAAACCTACTCATGGCAATGATTTTTGATAAGAGAAGGCACATAAGACAGCTAGGGCTAAAAAGAGTGTTAAAAGCCAGGCAGACTGTTTCAAAAGGTAAAGGCATCAGAAACTTTATCACACTTACTTTAAACTTCGATGCGGCAGACTACAGAAGTAATTGATTGGAATACAGCAAAAATATCATCTCCACCTCTTCTTCGGAGAACAACCAATGAAGAAATACATTCCTTTATACCAGCGTTTCTCAACTGGTGGGGCGCGACCCCCAAAGGGGGCGCAGAGCGTTTGCAGGAGGGGCGCGAGAGAAGCCAAAGAGCAAGTAGTGATGCATGTTTTTAAGAAAATCATCTTATTTATTCTCATTTTTACTCAAAAATATATCCATTTTCACTTAAAATGTTCATTCAAACTTTACTGATAACATTATTTTGTAGAAAAATCGACCAGATGTTCCTTGTTAAAGATTAAAAAACTGAATGTATGCTGAAAAATATGAGGGGGGGTGGCGCCACCGTCAGTTAGCCTTTGTTGAGGGGGGGGCGTGATATTAAAAAGGTTGAGAACCGCTGCTTTATACAATCAGGTGATGTCCCAGACTGGAATGTTAAAAAATTTCCCTGCCACACGCAAGCTGTCAAGCGGTGTGTTAAATTGGTAATGAAAGCATCGCTCAAGGTATGTGAGTAGTAAAGAAATGACAGTTCACCTCAGCCGGAGCCATGTTAATTCGCCGGAGCCGTTCGGACGCTTTCCCTAGGTCGAGAGAGAGAGGGGGGGGCGTGGTCGGACCGGATGTGGAGGAGACGGATGTTCGAAGGATTGATAAGAATTTTTTTTTTTCAAATAAGGGGACTTGTAATTTTTTCAGACATTAAGATATTTTTCAAATAAGGGGACTTGTAATTTTTTCAGACTTTAACAAATTTTTCAAATAAGGGGACTTGAAAAAAAATTTCAGATTGCGATGTATTCGCTAATGAAAATAAGGGACTTTGACATAATTTTAAATAAGCTATACTTTATGAATTAAACCTGAAATAAAAAATATTGTTATAAAATGAGGACCCACCAGCCACCCGGTAGAACGTCTACCGCCTCATTTCAAATAAAAATTTTTACTGTGCCTTTCCCCATCACGCTAGCCTCGCATGAATTGAGACAGGGCGTAGCACAGAGGATGCGTTGTTGTTTTTGTTTCTTTAAATAATAATTAACTATGTGGAGCAAAGAAATGAACAACATCCCCAGGAGGCTTACGAACTTTAATTTTAAGTTAAATAAGTGATTTTACAACAAATATTTTTTTAACCAAGAGTTTTAATTTTAAGTTAATAAATAATTTTACAACAAATATTTTTTTAATCAAAAGTTTTAATTTAAGTACTTTTATTTATTTATTTATTTTTAACCAAGTTTTAAATCATCAAGAAAATATTTTAATCAAGAGATTTAATTTTAAGTTAATAATTAATTTTACAACAAATATTTTTTTAATCAAGTGTTTTTAATTTATCAAGAAAAAAATTTTAATCAAGAGTTTTAATGTTTAGCTAATTTTTTCTATAGTCTATATTTAATAAGTTTACTAGAATATTATAGTAAGGTTTAGAATACCCATACATTTTCTACAAATTTCTTCTACTGTTAGGGAAGTGAGAAAATGACACCATAGAGAGATTGTAGTACCTACAGATTTTACAAATAATGATTTGGATATAGTCTTATTTTCTATTGCGAGAAAACCACTTTAACCATATATCCCGAAAACTCAAGTTTTTGTATACGAAATGTATGAATACGCGTTAGATCCCCTTAGAAAGTCCTACCAAGGCACCCCTCATCCTAGGTAGATACCCCCGCGTGCAGGTTTGCCTTAAAACACAAACAAACAAAGTATTTATCTAAACATTTTTTTCTTACCAACACATTTTTGATAGATTTTAGACAGCGATTATACTAGCTTATATTTTCTATAGATCAATTAGAGAAAAAATTGCATTTTTAGTAATCCTACAAAACATTTTTACTGTATATCACAAGTAGTATAACTTGATTTATAGAATTTCAATACGATACGAGTTAGATTGTTTATGTGCAACACTAATTTCAGTTTGACTATGAAAGCATAATTTTATACATGCATTAATATTTTTAGAGGTATGTACTTAACCTATTTTATAGAAAGGCGGGTATAACTAGCACAAACTTTTAGACTAGATAGTACTATTGTTAGAAAGTTGAACTATTGAAGATTCGTTTTAGTATATTGCATGCACAGTTTTATATCGCATATACATAAAATATCTTTCAATACTTAGATAAAATGATAGTTGAAATCGCAAATCATCACTTGAACTAAAAAATACAAGGTTTTTACTTACGTGAAGCCACATCGTACTAAATCTTCTAGCCTCTCGGCTTGTACCAACATCTATACGGCTAGCAAGTCCGGAAAATAGAGTAATGATTTAAAATACATAAACCCTACTTCCCGGTCCAACTAGCACATGTTCATTAATTTTTATCCTCATATGCTGAAAATAGACATAACATTTGCAATCTAAATACTAATAAAATAACACATTTGGAGATATTAAACGCTTTAAAAGTAATTTTTTTCTTATAACAATTTATCAGATTCACAATACCATTTTATGTAGGATAAAATTAGTTAGCAAGCGAAAATTTAATCTTAATTAGAATTTACTGAAATATAGATACCATGCAAGTAGAGGTAATATAGGGGTTTTGCCTCACCAAGGATTGTAAGGATTGAGAGGATGGCCTACCGAGAATTGTAAGGATTGTGGGATGGTCAGTAAGGATGGGGGCGAATTACCCAAACATGATAACGCAGACTCCGGGAATACAGAATCGAGGGAGTGAATCACTTGAGAAAGATAAAGCGCATGGATTCACGAAATGCAGAGATAAGGATTGGATGTGTGTTTTTCATACTTTGAAATATTTGCGAGAAAGTTTAAAGTGGGATAAACAATATCATACAGTAAGAATTCTGCCCAGACGCGGTGCAGGGAATTTCCCCCTCTCTTCAATGATGCTTAACGGTTAAGCCGTTGGCGAAAGAGTATGGTTTAGGATTTATTTTTTTTTTTCAGATTAGTGGGACTTAGAATTATTTCAAAAATTGTAGGTTTCTTTGATAGTTTATAATTATTTCTAATTGGAGAACTTATTATTATTTTCATAGTGTGTTCAAGGAATAATAGGTTTCACTTTTTTTCTTATGGTTTAGGATTTTTTCTCTCTGTAAATACTTTTTCAGAATAGTGGGACTTAACACTATTTCAAAAATTGTAGGTTTCATTGAGGGTTAGTTATTGCATTTTTAGTAATCCTACAATACTTTTTTATTGTATATCACAAGTAGTGTAACTTGATTTATACAGATTCAATACGATATAGATATTTTTAATTTTATGGGCAACACTAATTTCAGTTTTACTATGAAAGCATCGTTTTATACATGAATCAACCTTTTGAGTGGTATTTTATTTATGCACTTAACATATTTTATAGAAAGGTGAGTATAGTTTTAACTAACACATATCTTTAAATTTGCATGTGGATAGTACTATTGTTAGAAACTTGAACTATTGAAGATAAAAATTAAAGATCCGTTTTAGCATACTAAGACAAATTGCATGTACAGTTTTACATAAATATCTTTCAGCTACTAAGATAAAATTATAGTTTTAATCGCGAAAGCTATTAAATTGCAAAGAGTTACCATAAATACTAATTACTTGAACTAAAAAATACAAGGTTCTTACTTACTTCAAGTCACGTCTTGCACTGGCAGCTTTATCTTAAAGATAACTAGGGTAGCAAGTCCGGAAAATAGAGTAATGATTTAAAATACATTAGCCCTACTTTCCGTTCCAGCTAGCTATTCCATGTAATCATCTGGATTAATTCTAAATTCTTTATACACACATTGGCTAAAAATAGGGATATTATTTTGAGACAAAATACCAATAAAATAATAAATTTTTTAAGATATTAGACGCTTAAAACTATTTTTTTTTTCTTATTACAATTTATCAGATTCACACTAAATGAATACCATTTTATGTATGATGAAAATATTCAATACTTTAGTTAGCAAGCGAAAATTTAATCTTAATTAGAATGTATGCATTTACAGAAATACAGATACATACAGACTTTATTTTCTATTAGGAGAAATCCCTTTCACCATATATCCCTCAAACCCCAGTTTTTGTATACAAAATGTACGAATACTTAAAGTCTATTGCTATTAATAGAGCTCAGTTACACTAGTGGGGAAAATACACTCTTTGGATTACCAACTCAAATTTTTGCAAAACACCAAAATACAATATAGGAAAACATGCAAAAATCTTTTAACATAGAATTAAGAAAATCACACTTAAAATTAGAGCACCTCAAAATGCGGACCAATGTAAAATATAATTACCAAACTATTAATAACCACATAATTATTTTAAATTAAAGCAATTTGAAAAAATGTAAATAAGAGCTAATCAAGCAATGATTCATGTTTAGAAATTTATTATTAATTGTGATAATCAGGAAAAACAAATTAGAATTATGGTATCATTCTATATGTGACTAAAATAATACATAGAAAATGTTAAACTTGGCGACTTACACTGGTGATGACTGGACTTGCATACGCGAGAGGTAATAATAATAATAATAATAATAATAATAATAATAATAATAATAATAATAATACAATAACACTGAAATAATGCACAAACGTTATATAATTCACTGCAGGGAAAAAACCCCGTGCTTACTGAATATTCCAAGCCTACGGCGAACCACTGATAAGATAAGGAATGGACGATAAGGAAGTGTGTTCCGATCGGGAAAACCGGTTAAATAACGCTGGGCTAGTTTGCCTATACGGTAATACCATGGAGTTTGTAAGGGGGATATGCACGCTGCAGTACAGAATTGGGAACATGTGCTTAGTTCTACGTTCAAAAATATGGTTGTCTTAATCTAAAGCCATTTCAATGTTTCAGAAAACATAGTGGAAACCTATCCTTAAAGTATACATGTATCTGATCGGCATTATATCCTAAAATAGAATTAAAATATCAAAGTTAGGCAACAACGATTAATGTATTTTACATAGTTTAGGAAAATAATGAATCATTAAATTAATTTCTGTAAAACAATTAGCAAACATCAGTATACTATAGAACGATAAGCATAAAAGCAAATTATTTTTGTTAAGTTTTGATGAACAGTACAGTAATAAACTATACGCATTGTACTATACTAAGATTAATGAGTATTCATTTATAAAACAGGTATTTACTACTGAAAAACATGATCTAATTTTGACAAATGCATTGGAGTATTGCATAGGACATCTATTGACCAAACGCTATACTTGTACTAAATATATTATGATTATTCTAATATTAAAAATAGGGTTAAGATTCTTCACTTGCGATGAAAGGCACTCAATTTTTTTTATATACTTAATTTTTACAAAGATGTAGACATCATTTTAATAAATTCATAAACTAAAACTTTTATTTAATAAAGTCATAAACTGAAATTATTAATTAAAACCTGCTAATAAACTTATTAAAATTTTTACTCTAAAAGATAGCTAATCACAACATACATCAGAAAAAATATAAGCAATTAAATACCTCAAAAATACCGGACAACACTCTAGTTGCATGCGGTCAAAACTGCATCTTAGGTCCGCTGTAAAACGGGCAAGGGTCCGTTGCAGGAGAGTTTACCTATAAACTCTAAAAATTTGACGGCAACTGAAGAACTGGTTTTCTCTTATCAGTCATCACAGATCAGATAAGAGATAAGGAAGTGACACGCGCAGAAGACACGTGATAGTGACGTGTACAAATCTGTGTTGATTCAATATCCGGTAGGTTTGCTGGCAGGATGTACTATTTGCAATTAGTGGCAACTCTCTCTAACAGGCTAAGACATGCTAAATGACGCAATATCTACAGGGTTGAGAAAGTTTTAAGGTAGAGGGCGCTTGGGTGAAATCACATGATTTTTTAGAACCAGTAGGAAGACATTTTAGTTAGATAAAGTGGCCAGGTGTGTGTTGCGAGACCCACTTTACGCTGTGTGCGCCTATACTTCAGACGTATGTTTTGAGTTTTAATATATTTTTCACCGAGTTTCAAAAATGTCTTTGCTTGAATCGATCGAAAATAACTTTAACATTGAATACCCTCCCAAATTTTATACTCAAAGTGATGCTGATGTGTTGCTGCAAGAAATAATACAATTGCCTTTAGATGTAAAGCCTCTGTAAAGTATTGAAAAGAAAATTTCCCCCGAGTTTTATACTAAAAGTGATGTTGATGTGCTACAGCAAGAATTGTTTCAATTACTCCTGCAAAGTAGTGAAAAGAAAATTTCCTCGACCCGTAAAGTAATTACTTTTGCTGATGAAGGAATCAATTACAGTTTTCCTGGAGCAACAGTCTCTGTTTACTTTTGGATACCCATTTTGCAAAAAATGCGAGAAGATCTACAGAAAATGACAAATTATGAATTTAATATGGTACAAGTGAACTTAGGCTCTGAAGAACAACCTAAAATTGAAGACGGTAACCACGAAGATTTTAATCTGGACCTATCATCAGGTGTATGCATTCTAAGTTTTGGATCTAAACGAACTTTGGATTTTAAACCAGCGAACTGTGAAACCACTACCATTAAACTAAAACATGGTTCAATGTGTAAGATATATCCCCCAACCAACAAACTTTTAACGCATGGTATTCCTTCTGAACCTTATGTAACAGACCCGCACATTAACCTAACATTTGCCAAAATGTACATTTATGTGCCTTCCCCGAAAAGGGCAAAGTTGTACGATTGGATGGATAATCTTTACCACAGCTTATATGCTTCTGTAAATAGTACATGCCCTACTAACAATTTTGCTCGGGCTACCACTGGCCACGTAGCCAGCCGATGATGGCCCGAGCAAAATTGCTAGTAGGGTGGCACTTGGAAAGACTTATCTACGTTTCACTTCACGATGAAAAAACTGACTTGAAGATTCATATTAGACAATTTATTCAGAACGCCCAATTAGACTATATACCAACCAGTCAGGGAGTCGTGATGAACCCTTCCACATGGATCGAATTTATTGTAAAACTATTAGATTTTAATATATGTCATAACAATAGCTCTTTTATTTGTAATAATCAATTATCTGTATTTAATGATGATGGAAAATGTATTTTACAACAAATTTACAAAACCGGAGATTCATTCACGTTAAATCCAATTTCCTTAACACTTTTAAATGATCAAGTAAAAAAACTTTGTGAAATGAGAAATGAAATATTGGAATGCATTTTAAAAACGCTATATGCGACGACCCTACCTCATTTAATTTTAAAATTAAAGCCGCAAAAATGTAACCGCGAACCCCATTGTACTTATGATGAGGCTAAAAAACAATTAATGGATATAGTACATCAGGAAATTTTTAAAAACATAGGCCGGGTTCAGGATCATTCTTCGCAAAGGATACATGCTTGCTCGAATAGATCACATGTTGATGAGAGAGAGGGTCTTATAAGTAGTAAAGCATGGTTTACGGTTGACATGCCATATATTGCAAGAGAGATATGCGAGAACAAATGTACTTGTCGTTATGACGGAGAATTTTTTTCAAACATTTTCTTTGAAGACTATATGAAGCATCTTCAAAATGTGCTATTTAATATACTTCTTCAACCGTTTTCAGATTTTGCTAATTCCAAGGATGGCAAAACATGTGTAATTATGTGATGTTATTGGTGTATAACTAGTATTGCGATTGTAAAAAATATATTAAAACCATTGTGATTATGTAGAAAAGGTATGCTTGCTTCTACAACAGTAAGATTTTACTGACTTATGCATGCTTAGTTATAGAATACTCATTGAAAAGTTATTATTTTCTTAATTTTGTAAATAGTTTGTATAATTTAAAATATATTTTTGTAAATAAATAAGTTTAAATACGAAAACTTTTCTGTGTTTTCTTTATGTGTGTGCGTGTGTTGATTACTTGCAAAATAAAAATCTATGAAATTTTACTGCAGCAAAACGTGGTAAAGTTAATATACTTGGTCAAGATTTAAGGTTCTCGTGTTATGTTTTATACTCATCTTTTATACACTACAAGGTAAAAAGTTACAAATTTAACAAAATTTATTGAAGCATGTACTATGGAAACATTAATCTACTACATAGAAATAAAATGTTCTGATTAAAATCATAAACTTAAGTGTGATAGGTAAATTGTGTTAGACGAGAATTCCCAAAGTAATAATTTTTTATAAGATGAACCTAGCTAAAAAAAGTCAGTTTCCATAATTTTATAACTTAATCGATTTTATAGGTTTTTCAAAAATAAAGTTAAGCGAGATAAAGAAACTTATTATTTTTAAATAAGATTTTTTAGGTGTTCTTTAATGTAAAGATCTTACCACATTTTACTTGAAGTTACAGAATATTTTAAATCAGGCACCATGTTCTTAAAACATCATTAACTTAGTATATAAGTTATGTTACATCATAACTGAGTATTAACTTAGCATAATTTCATAATTTTTATTAAGTATTGGGCTTGAATATTTTTATGAGAAATATCAACTAAGTGCACATGTTACACGTTTTACTGATTGAGATGGTTATGCTTACAAATTTTAAATAAATATGCTCTTACTTTTATACATGTTACTTGTTCAAACTAAGTATACTTTTGATTTGTATACGTTTATGAGTTCTCATAAGTTATGAAATTATTTCTCAAAAGGAACTTAGCTATTAGAACTTTGTAGAATTCGTAGAAGTAGTATGCTTAACATGTTTTTGATAAAATGGATTTAAATTTGGTACAGAAATAATCAGTTATTTTAGCATAGATGTATAAACTTATCTTTATGTAAACCTTAACTAATTAAAAGTAATATAATTTATGTCTGTACAAAGTGAGGGACTTAGACTATTTTTCAGAATTATCAAGTAAAGGATTTTACAAAATACTTAGTAAATTGCATTAATAGCTTGCTATTTGTAATAAATTCTAAGTCCGTTATCTTGAAAGAGTAACTGAAATGCACTAAGTTGAATAATTCAATGTTCTAAAAAGACAATTTCACATATCTAGCACTTCAGAAAAAATGTATCAAGTTCGTAACATTCGAAAAATACCAAAGTTCGTCACTTCTATAAAGTTTTCAAAGTACAGATCTGTTAGTTTATTTTAAGAACATATTCAACGACTTACCAGAACATAAAATATACCGATGTGCAAAACTTCTAAAAGAAAAAAATTACAACTTACAATCTATTAATGCAGTATCAGGCTCGTAAGAGAGGTTTTCTCTTATCAGGCATCACAGATTGATAAGAGATAAGGAAGTGACATGCGCAGAAGACACCTGATAGTGACGTGTGCAAATCTGTGATGATTCAATATCCGGTAGGTTTGTGGCAGGAGACATAATTGGCAGGCAGACATGAATTATATTACTTTTAATTAGTTATGGTTTACATAAAGATAAGTTTATACATCTATGCTAAAATAACTGATTATTTCTATACCAAATTTAAATCCATTTCATCAAAAACATGTTAAGCATACTACTTCTACAAAATTTACAAAGTTCTAATAGCTAAGTTCCTTTCGAGAAATAATTTCATAACTTATGAGAACTCATAAACGTATACAAATCAAAAGTACACTTAGTTTGAACAAGTAACATGTATAAAAGTAAGAGCATATTTATTTAAAATTTGTAAGCATAACTTCGGGGGTACTTGGAAAATCGAACGCGTCATCTGGCATTAAAATACCGAATGCCATGTATTTTTGTGCTTTTTTTCCATCCTCAAAAAGAGTAATCAGCAATTTTTATACATTAAATTTAAATGTATAATTTAAAAATAACTCTTCCAAGAAATGCTTTCTTTCTCTCCCCCATCCCTCACAAAAAAAGTTTCAGCCCAGACCATTAGAATTAAGAATTTAAGAAGTTTTAAAGGAACTGTAACTAGTTTATCATGTTCAAGTAAAATCTATTTGTTTCAGGCTTCTTTTTCTAAGAATTGATAAATTTTATAAGAGCAAAATTTCTACTGCTTAACGAAAGTAGTGATGCTCTTTAAAACGTTTTATTTGATAAAAAATAATACAACTTATGATTTTTCTCTTGTGTGGTCAAAGTTTATTAACCGGAATTTTACTGGTTTAATTTTAGTGTAAAAAAATCGCACAACTTACCCTCTAAACATTAAGTAAATGTACAGACGTGGTGTTTAATTTAAAAGCTGTTAAAAATCGCTAACTTTTGTTGGTAGAAATAAATTATCTTACCGTTTTTTAAAAATTATTTTAAGAAAAAATGACTTTTATACAAAAATTATAAAAATTCACAAAAATAGACGTTGAAATTCACAAAAATAAACTATTTTCACAAAAATGGTACCCTGCAAATAATTCCTGAATCAACCCTTGCTTTATGGTTGAAATTATTTTAAACATGGTTATATATATTTTTAAATTTTAAACATCAATTGTATGGCCTCGAAATCATTCTAAAAACGTGTAGACACCCTCTGTTTTTACAGCAGTTAGAACACGGACGGACAGACTGACAAACTTATAAACACTTTTCAGCCTTGCGGGAAAAGTGATTTAAGAAATTGCGATAATTCTATATTGAAAAATTCAATCAACCATAAAAATTAGGGCAAAAAATTGAGTGTGTTCAGGATTTTTTGCTGCCACCATATATTTTAGAAATTTCGTTTTTTAATTGATTAATATTTAATTTTATAACTATTAAATTTTTTTCACAAAACAAAACTTTTAGTTACCACTGCGGTAACTAATGGGATAAGATTGGGGGGAAAAGTAATGTGTAGTAATGCCACACATTTCCTCCCATTATTATTATTATTATTATTATTATTATTATTATTATTATTTAGTATGCTCCTGAAAATACTCTCATTATTCTAAAACCAAAATTTGATATTTCACAAGGAAAAGGCATTAAGCATTCATTTTATAACAATTCTGTATTTATGTAATACTAGATACCCAAATATGATATACTGAAGTAACAATGTAGACCATTTGCTTGTCCATGTTGTCAAACCGGTCAACAAAATCATATAGTCTGAGATTTTTTACACTATCTTGATTAAATGCATTTAAGACAATTTTTCTTTTCGGTCATGTAATTATGAATAATCATTGGGGTTTTAAAACTTGGTTTAGCGTTGAAAAAATACACATCTGTCGTATATGTTTCACTGGCTGTAAAGCAGGATTTAAGGACTCTTAAAAAATGTTTAAACTTTTCCAATTGATTTTAACTTTAACCATTTTTACTTTTTCAAATCCCTTTTCTGTCTACTTTGCAAATTTGGGAGTAGGGGAAATTTTTCCAAAGGGCAGGATACAAAGGCGTTTTTGGAGGGGCACTGTCCCCCCAACGCAACCCCTTGGGTACGGACTTGCTACTTCGGGATGTATAATAAACTAATTCTAATTAATAATAATATACTAATGCTAACTTACATATAACATACTACCACGAAGATAAAGAGGGCTTTAGCCCACCCTAGAAAATCAGGCCAGTTACGCCAATGTCTAACATATGATTGTAACCAAGGTAAGATTTTGTTGGTTTGATTGTAACAATAACTACTTTAGTCTCTACATATAAGAAACTTATACGTGCACCAAACAACAATAAAATGGAGTTTACTTAATGTAATAAAATGTATTTTTACTAAAAGTAATCTAAAACTATAAGTTACTATAAGTAAGTACAAAAAATTTTCATTTTTTATTATTTTATGAATATCTCTAACAAATATCGATTTAAAAAAATGTTCCGAATTTTTTCTTGTAAGAGAGACCAAGGACGTGCCCAGGAGGTGGTCCAAGGAGCCCGGTCGGGGGGTCCGGGGGTCGATGAAAAATTCTGCCTTTTTCACCGTTTGCACCCCCTCTGAATTTTTTTTCTGAGTACGGCCATGAGAGAGACTCTACAACAGTTGCATATTTCTTTTATTTAGTGCTATGGTGCTGCTGTCTGTTGGGCATAATTTAAACTATTTTCTGAAACTTTTGTCGAACATGGCTAAAGATGATTGATCTCTGATATGATTTTAGAATAAACTCTTAAAAAGAATCTTTAGAATAAAGTCACTAAAATCGTTTCTTTGAAATGGCAGGTAATTATGAAGTTTTCATCATTGGTATAAATTGGCATGTAACATTGAGGGGGAGTTGGGTGTCAAAATGTTTCCTATTGCAGAAAATACTGTTTTCAAATGGGTGATATCTAAATTTTCTTGAATTTTAGAGGGAGGGAGGGGGGGGCACAATTATTCTATCTTGGCCTTCGTAAATTACGCCTATGGTTTTCATTTTATAATTTAATGCTTTTCTTTCATTTTTAATGTCTCTAATATGATTATTATTTGTGCAACTAAAAAGATAATGTTTTATAACAAGGAAGTTGCTCGTTATTAATGTTATTTATTCTTACTTTCGAAAATGCATAAAGAGAGATATAAAACATTGATAGCTGTTTCGAACATACTCAATAGCTGGAATAAGCACATATATAGTTTAAAGTTAATAAATAATTAAGTTTTTGAAAAATCCTATAAAAAAGGGGAATATATAAAACTATTGTTCTCTTTATAGAAATCAATGTCATTACATAATATATATTTATAGGGGTTTATAGGTATTTACTGCAATCTACAGATCAAACCCTCTAATTTTTCCAGTATTATTTTAGGGATCTGTTAATATTTTTTTAGTGAAAGCTGAAGTCAATTGTACTCGCTGCTGTCACATTTGAGCCAAAACAATGTCTGTAAAGTAGCAACAAAATGAAACAAATTTATTTTACTCCTAACGTCTGAGAATTTCAACTGTATAATATTTACCCACCGCAACCCCTACAATTTAGCTCATGACATGGTATATTGCGCATGTTTCCTGAAATATTGATACTGTAATTTGGTTGATTGAGCTTGAAGAAATATTTGGAAATCGTTAATTAAAAATTTTAAAAATATTTTCAGACAAAGAAGTATGTCAAAATTTAAGGGAAAAAATTTACGTTTAATGTTAATTGTCAGAAAGCAAAGAGAAAAAAGAAGCAGAATATCCACAATTGCTGATAAATATAAAGTATGATTCCCCAGAGATTTAAAGGTGAAACACATGCTCGTTTTGACTGATAGAAACTAATCTTGACATCAGAGCAGACGAAAAATGTTTTTCATATACTCGATTTAGTAATCTGAATTTTATATTTCTACTTACGCCTGCTAATACTTCTTTCCTTACAATTTAATCGCCATTTTTTCCCGCAGAGATTTTATATCGTCTTAAATATACATTACGCTATTTAAAAGGTGTGCAAATAAATGATTAGTGCGAAAATAGCCTATAATTTTAAGCATCACGTATGAATTATTATGAAAAAATATCACATACATGCGTCAATGTATAGTGAAAAGTGATCCAAATGAAAATTCAAAACTACTTTTGAAACTGATTTAAAAGATTTAAAAAAAAAATGTTCAATACCTTTTTCCCTAAAAAGTCTTAAAAGTAATAACATTTTTTCCCCACCATGTATTACTCAAAAACTATCTTTTATTTGTTTTTAGCCGGGCTTCGCGTTTGATTGCAAATAACAATTGAAAATGTATTTATAATATAGCATTTGGTAAATCAGTATCTATTTTATTTATTAAAACCGTTTTAAATATTCATACCCGGTTTAAAAATACAAACAAAAAGTGGCGTGTTTATAAATTTAAAGCACTAAAAATTCAATTATTAAAAGTAGTATGGTTTCATATTAAGACAAAAGATGGCAGCACCACGTTTGTGTTTATAACATTAAATGTCGTGGCTGTTATCTTCTATCAAGACAAAGCTATCAATGTGTAGCACAGTGGTTAAAGCCACTGACATTGGGAGGTGACTGAAGTGGAGGAACAGGGTTCTGTCCTCACGCAGGGCCGTCGGTCTAGCGGTCTGGAGTTTTGGGCGGTTTTCTCCTGATGTAACGTGAATACGCGCTAGATACCCGGACAAGTCCTCCCCCAAGGCAATTTGCCCTCCCTTGTGTTTGTCCTTTCTCTGACGTAAATTTGTAAGCGGTTCCTCGGGAACAAGCACACAAATCCGAATACATGTTCCAACACAACAACAACAAGACAAAGCTATGTGAGGGCTATCTGACATAAGGGGGATTACATTGAACGGAGGACTATTTAATGGTTTCTGATGTGAATTCCCATTACATCTGGGGAAAACTGCCTTAAACTCCAGACTGTTATATCGACAGCCGCATTGCAATCCCGAACTTCATAAAATTAAAAGACAGTTAAGGTAATGAAACTCGTTTGTTTTTGCCTTTTTTATTAGATAACTTTCGAATGATGCTTAATCATGCTCAATTTTACTATTTCACATAAAACTTGTGAATTTCTTTCTTTTTTCATGGAATAGCTTAGTATTGAAAACTGTTTAAACTAAGTTTTTAACCCTTTGAGGTGCAACCCTTTCCCAATGCTGAAAACAGGGCAGCCGTTGCCATCGCTCGACTTAACTACCAGCAAGATGGCGGAAGATCGAAACGTTCATCGCGTGCCACAGATCTAGAGACCCTTTTTTGACGCAGCTGGCTGTGCCCGCGCACAGCCAGCTGCCGTCAAAAAAGGGTCTCTAGATCTGTGGCACGCGATGAACGTTTCGATCTTCCGCCATCTTGCTGGTAGTTAAGTCGAGCGATGCCAACGGCTGCCCTTTTTCCAGCATTGGGCCATCTATCCAGCTGTTCTCGCATTCTTCCATTTTTCGGCAGATGTCAGTGCTGTTGAAAATAATCGTGACCATTTTTGTTACGGGAATTGACGTGCTAAAAAGTAAAGGAATCTCGTGGAGCTATGTCACCCGCAACTATTTTTATAGAAATCCAATCTGTTCTTCGTGACTGGCAACAGTCAAAACGTCAGAGTTGGGTGTTCCCAGAGCGGGAACACTGCGCGTTAAAGGGTTAAAAGAGTGATTTTCAAAGTTTTGGAAAGAATGATAAATCAAATATTGTGAATACAACATTATTCACTTACAGTTATTTTATAGGAGAAATCGAATCTGAAGAAGTTCCTTCAATTGAGACAGGAGAAAAACGAAGCGGATATACTCCAAATAACGGAGATATTCCATCAGCACTGATGACAGTAAAATTTTCACGAATGGAAGAAATAATTTTTGCGAGTGTGTGCAGTGCTCTCTTGCATGTCTACGTAGAGAAGGTTTCCGGCTGTTGCCCTGCACCGTACACACATTAGATCTCTCATTCCAACACCTGGTCACAGGAATGAGAGACTTGCACGGACGGCATCGCTTTCCAACCATTATGGCTGATGCAGCTTGTCTTAAAATTCAGAGCTTCAGCCCATGTCAGATACTGTATTTTTCTAGGCTTTTTGCATAAATTATATGTTAACCTTTTGAGGCGCAACCCTTTCCCAATGCTGAAAAAAGGGCAGCCGTTGCCATCGCTCGACTTACCTACCAGCAAGATGGCGGACGATCGAAACGTTCATCGCGTGCCACAGATCTAGAGACCCTTTTTGACACAGAGATCATTTAAAAAATAAGAACGAGTATCTATAAAGAACATAAATACTTAAGAAAAATTAGACGCAGTAGGGAAAATGCCATTTTTATTAATAATAGACAACTCTTTTTAATATTAACATAAATAAATTTTTAAAACTAATATAATTATGTAAAAAACAGCAAAAGTTATGAAAGTAATTTTTATAGTCATCGGCTGTTTGAAAAATTGTAAATACTTACACTATGTGCGAGGGGATTGATCCCGAGCATAGCCCGCTGTCGTCAGAAAAGGGTCTCTAGATCTGTGGCCCGCGATGAACGTTTCGATCGTCCGCCATCTCTCTGGTAGTTAATTCGAGCGATGGCAACGGCTGCCCTTTTTTCAGCATTGGGCAATCGATCCAGCTGTTTTCGCATTCTTCCATTTTTCAGCAGATGTCAGGGCTGTTAAAAATAATCGTGACCATTTTTTTACGGGAAATGACGTGCTAAAAAGTAAAGCATTCTCCTGGAGCTATGTCACCCGCAACTATTTTTATAGAAATCCAATCTGTTCTTTGTGACTGACAACAGTCAAAACGTCAGAGTTTGGTGTTCTCAGAGCGGGAACACTGCGCGTTAAAGGGTTAATGGGCGGTTAATGCACTATTAGCCTTTCTCCAAAATGAATAACCAGCAGAGCCAAATTCTTGGCCTTGCAGTATCGTACTTGGACCTCATCTTTAAAAAATAATGCAAGACTACCTATCTCCTGTGCTGTCTTGCATGTCTATATAGCGAGGGTTTTCGACTGTTGTCCTACACACTACATTCACTAGATGTCTCATTCCAACATCTGGTCATAGCTATGAGAGACTTGCACTCTGTCCAACCATTATGGCTGATGCTCTCTGGCATAGAGTTGAAGGTGTATCCGTGCCTGTCACTCGAGCTCAGTTCGGCTAAATGCCATCAGAGTTTATGCCGTCTTTGCTGTCATGGATGACAGCTATGCGTACTTAGTTTTGCACCCTGTGTACCCCTAAATTGCCAACAAATTTGATGGTGTATTTTCCAGTCGACACTGTAACATATGCATATTATTAGAACTGAAATATCATTATTTGTTTTTCTTTCAGGTGTTGGAGTTTTAATGGTCAGCAAGAGTAAATACTAGAAATAAAGATAGCAAAATTTCATTTATGTCAGAAGCTATGGGTTACAGTGAAACATACTTAATTCGAAGAGAATTATTCAAATTAAATATTCAGTGTTAAGCTGCCATTTTTACTTTCCGAACATGTACCATGTAAGGAAACTATTGTAATCATGAAAAAATCCGACTTCGAGATTTTGGTGTATTGACACGTTTAGAGGTCTTCTGAATTCATTTATGCTGTTTTTACGAGATGTATGTGTGTTTGTGTGTGTGTGTGTGTGTGTGTGTTTGTGTGTATGTGAGTGAACACGATAGCTCCTAAACGGTGCATTCGATTGAGCTCAAATTGGGTACATATAAACCACCGTCGAAAGACCGGTATTGATTTCGGTGTGTATAGGACATATATTTTTTCCAGAGGGCTACGACAAAGATTTCTTTTACATTATGGCTTATGAGGAGACATTCTTGAAAGCGCGCTAGCGTTTAAATGGTACATTCGATTGAACTCAAATTGGGTAGTATGTGTTATAAACCATCTTTGAAAGACCGGTATTGGTTTTGATGTGTATAGGACTTATAGCTTTTCTGCAGGGCTACGACAAAGATTTCTTTTATATTATGGCATATGTGGAGAAATTCTTGAAAGTGACGTATCGTTTAAATGGTGCGTTCGATTGAGCTTCAGTTTGGTATATATGTCTGAATTATTCATCGATTAAAATTTGTTTAAATGCTTGGTAATGATCTTAAACGTAATTGTTCGGAAATTCGAGTGGAGTCACTCCAGATTTTTTTATCATTAGCGCCTGTTGCTCCTATTTGGTGATGCATCAGTGCTTAATCAAAATGCCTGTAAATCCTGAAAAAGTGTGGCATGTTTTGAAGGAAAAGTTTGCATTTTCAGTGCATTTTCAAAAACATTAATTAGTAAATTACGAGCCGAATAAAAGTGGAATACAATAGGAGTTTGCTTTCCCCTTCATATAATTATTTTGTTACAAATCATTCTAGAAATCTGAATTAAACGAACCAGAATGCATTATATTACTTCTTCCTCAGTCGTGGTGCTCTAGAAAGTGATCAAAAGATTATTAGAGTGAAAAGACAAATGGTTCCAAAAGAAAGGAAAAAGCATCGTACCATCATTCCACAGCTTAAATCAATAAATTTAATTCCAACTATGAAATCTCCAGATGCAGCTATCAGGGCCATCTCTGTTTTTATCTAGCAATAGAAAAATTGGTAAAAGGAAACTTCGAAATAATTGACCAGACCATTTTTCTAAGGAGCCGTCCAGGTAGTCTGGTGGCATACAAACCATTCTATTAAGTCTTGGAACCCGCCACGCTTGAGCGGATTAGACACGAAACATTGGTAGACGGCTGAAGTTTGAAAGTCGAGGATTCATGCCTACCACGCGGCTATTGATCTAACGTATGACAAAACAAACCCCAATTCATGTTTGCCTTACCACAATACATAAAAGAAGAACAAAATTAAAATGTGCATAAAATAAACTTGGAAAAATTCAAAACAAAAAGAAGGAATATATTTTTAGAAAAGCTCCTTGCACCCAAGGCATCTTCCTTCAGACATATAGTCCCCGTGTATGCTTTGAGTTAAGCAACACAATGATTATAACAGGGGCAATAAAAAATGATTGCAAAGCATCTTCCACGTTGTAAAAAAAAGACATGATTTGTTATATAGTAAAAAGCACATTATTATCAAAACTAATAAAGATAACTCATCTCAAATAAAGACTATACATAAAGAATAGAAACAGCGCATGCAGGTAAAAACGTATGTAAATTGTATTGTTATTGTGCCATTAACGGGAATATAAAACAGTGAAATTTTTATTGTAAATAATTTTCTCTGAAACGTTCGCAATTTTATAAAGAAATGTGTCTTTTTTTTTTTACCCTTTCCCTAATCAAATGTCAAGATATATTTCTTGAAACTAAGTTCCTTCAAGAGGGTAACTCTAACCTTGGATAAGCCGAGATATAGTGTCAAGTCTTTCTTTTTATGTCTTTCTCCTGAAAATGCTTTAAATTTGAGTGAACTAAATTGTTTAAATATAGTTGGCTATTAAAAATAATTTATTATCACTTCTTAAATCTAAATCCTTGTGTATAATTTTTCATATGCAGAAAATTTAAATGAAACAACTCTATATTAGTCTTTTACGTTTTTACACTGTATATTAAAATTAAATTAGCTCCACCATGGCCGAGAGGATAAGGCACTCACTCAAAATAGTAGAAGGCTGAAGTGTGAAGGCCCCGAGTTTGGGCTCTATCGTGCGGCTGTCGATCTAACGGTCTGGAGTTTTGGTCGGTTTTCACCAGATGTAACATGAATACGCGTTAGAACCACTGAGAAAGCCCTCATACAAGGCACCTCCGTCCTAGGCAGATACCCCTCGTGAAGGTTTGCTTAAATACACGCAAGAATTTCTGTATAAGCAGGAACTCCAACGCAAGTGTGAAATATGTAGACAGTCAGAGTGCCTACAACATTTTTGCATACTTTTATTCAGGGATTCTGTGCTGCTATCTGTTGGGCATAATCTAATCTATTTTTCTGAAAACGCCCATGCATAGAGTTGTCATAACCCCACAAACAAACAAATAAATTTGAAATTAGAATTTAAAGTTGATTATATTGATGGCAATATAATATACGATAGCACTATTTAAGCAACAAATTTGGAAATTTATTCTATAATGAAGATATCTACAAATGAGAAGGGAAATATTTCCTTTCATGCTTCATCTTCATTAAAACTGAATTTTATTACATTTTAATTTAGTTACACATAGCAATTAATAGTTTGAAATCAAAATGTAGAAAAATTCATATTGTAATTTTACATACCTCCCAAAATGCAGAGGGTTGAAAACTGGTATAGTATTTTAATAAAACTAGATGGCAGCACCAAATTGCAAATGATTTTGCATTGAAGGTTGGTTGGTCCTTTTCAGGACTTTTGAACAGCTTTAAAAACAAACCAATGATGTTGAGAACTGAGAACTCAAAAAAAGAAAAAAAAAAAAAAAAAAAAAAAACTTGATAATGCTTCTTCACCGAGTGCTCTATGGACTAATGCTAGCAGTAAACCTGTATGCCTCATGCAACTTTTAGAAAAAATTCATTAGCACAAAAAACGCCTTCCGAAATTGGGCCGAAGAGTTAATTACCTACTCTTTAAGGGATATATTGCAAAATTCCACATGTTTAGCATTTTTTTCTGAGTTTTTTTTTTTACCTCCTATAGGTTTATTGTCCGTAACAGTTCATAGTACAAGTTGCAAAGAGACTTTCTAAAATTTTCCGAGTCTCTTTATTAAATTCTTTAAAAAGCTATTCAAAGGTTGCGTGATTTCCAAAAAGAATATCCTTAACTTTAGTAATCACAGAAAGTGAATTTTATAAAAACACGAACACATAAATGAAGCGGTAGGTGAAAATTTTTCACTCAGTTAGCAAGAAGTGTGTATTTTTTAATGGATTTGATTCTAAATCCTTTGAAAACGAGGCCCTCCGAAAACTTAATATGTCCCATTGTTGATACTTCCGGTATGTCCAATACATGAGCTTTTATCCATGCATAAAAGTCTTATAAATTATTGTTAGTTGCTCTCAAACGAATTTGATTTTATAGTAACGAAGGAAGGATACTTTAAAAATAAATAAATAAAACATAATAACAATTTTAAGGCTTAACTCTCTTTTACTAGGCGAAAAAAAAAATTAATTTTGAACAATTTTAAAAGAGAATTATGTCAGAGATTCGAAAAATGTTTCCAAACTGCACAGTGTATTTTCATGAATAATATATCTGTCGTATTCAACTTTCGAAAACGAAAAATAAGTTAATCACAGAAATTTCATCACAAAACAAAGGCTCCATTCATTTAAAAAATATATTGCAAAATACTGTCTGTTTCATACTCGTACTTTATGCAACATGATGCATGTCCCTATGAAGTTTACCATCTGAAAGAGTAAATATTGCAGACTAAAAATAAAAATAAAAAATTTCGTGAAAGGCGCTGGTTCTTTAGTAGATTTCAGTATATAATGCAACTTGTGAAGAAACAGCCTGAACCTTTTTTTGAGTTCCTGGTGCTGTTGGTTTACTTTGGCTTGCGTTTAACGACCATGAAATTGGGTGTTTTCTTTTTTTTTTTTTTTTCTTTTTTTTCAAACTACAGCTGTACGTTTCTTTTTTTTTTCTTCTTCTTCTTCTTTTTAATAGAAACACCTTTTAATTCAGCCCTATTTAACATTTATTACGCTCATTCATAATTCTAAATGCCTTTATAAAGTACAATAACTTACACTCCTCATTGTGTCTCTATTTCTAACTTCTGACGTCAGATGCGAAAAACTCCGTTCACTGATATCTAGTTTTCGCAGCATGCTCATTTCATAGAACATTGTTGTGACTTAATTTTATGGCTTAAAATACACACAGTGGAGTTATGTTTTTTCTTTTTGTTTAAGGTAACCTTCACGAAGGTTATCTGCCTGAGGAGGGATGCTTTGAGCGGGGTACTTTTTAGCGCGCTTACACGTTACATCTGGAGACAAAAAAAAAAAACAAAAAACGCCCAAAATTCCAGACAGTTGGCTCGAAAGCCGCGTGACAGGCCAGGTACATGAACCTGAACCTGAACCTGCGTGTTAAACAAGTTCGTAAAAATGAGTTCATGGTGAATAAATATTTTGTATTTGTATTTATAAAAATATATGCAGGAAGAGAGGGGGGAGGGATAATTCTCTTGAACTTTAAAATGTTTCATGTTACCTTTCAACAAATTTGAAAGTTTCGTGAAAAAAAATTTCCGCACAAATAAACTGTCAATTTAAAACCGTCAATTTATCAGTTAGTGGAGGAATATCGTTATTAGTGCAAAGACATACTCGTAATACGGGAGTACATTCAGTATTACAATTTCACATGTACAAAATTTTACTTGAATGTCATTAATTTATAAAAGACTATCCACTCTAGGATGAGGCGTTTTCCTAGCAAACTCAGGCAAACAACATTTGCCCATTCGCTTTTGCCAAAGCTAGAAAAAGTTAACACGTGCGAACGTTGTGTTGGAAGTACATTTTTAAAGGAAATCAGAAACTAGTTGAATGGGATTGAATGTTTTTGGGGAGGAGGGAGCTCGACATGATTAGAAAGTGAGCGAAAAGCTGTCTAGCTGTCTATTAAAACAATATACCGTAATAGAATATGCAATCGGGTAAGCTGATTAAATGAAGTATTTGGAAGTGATTTTTCAAAAGAATGGTTACAATGAAAAGATTTTTTTCTTTTCTTTTTTTTACAATTTTAATTGAACGGTACTTCTAAATACCGTCGGTAGATAAAGGGTTAAGCTTCAGTTATAACTTTCGCGTAAGAATCGAAAATAAGAATCGCGTAAGAATCGAAATCGTGCATAGCGCTCTGAACTAGGAGAGAGAAGGTGCCCAGCTCAAAACCAGGTCGCTTCCGCCGACCTAACCGATCGCAGTTTTCCGTAGTTTCCTCCCAAAAGAATCGTAAATAAGGGTTCGGACCCCTTAGAAAGACCCCCCACCCATCGGCCTAGATCCCAGGTGTAGATAATTTATCTTAATCCCTTAACACAACACATTGTCCAGTTACCTGCATTGCCAGTTCTTTCAATTAAAATCTGAGCACTTGTTCTGCTGTCCAAATCTCATACACAGAGTATCAAATACACGGCATAAATATCATCTTTCACGCATTCTATAGTATATTATTGGATTGTAGGCAAGGGCAGCTCGTCATTATAGGGGCTAGGCAGTGGTTCCCAACCTGTTTTTATTCGCGACCCCTTTTAGGTTTTTCAAAAATGTTCGCGACCCCTCCCCCCCCCCCCACTTCCATCCATCATGTTTAACCAATAAGACAAAAAAAAAATGAATAATGAAAAAAATATATCTTGGGATTTAAAAATGATTATCTTTTTATTCCGTACTAATTATTATTAGGATGACTGAGGTTGCATTTGGCTGACAAGTTATTCTATCCTTGGCTGAATATTAGTCAAAGCCAACCGCATCTTGGACATCTAATTTATTCCTGCCCTTTGTCTTAATCTTCAAGAGTTGAAAATTCAACTTCACGCATGTAAGTGGATGCAAATGGCACTAACATTTGATGGAAAAGCTTAGAAATTACCGGATATGAGTGACGCATAGCACTTCAATCTTGAATTAACGACTTTTCTTGGTATAAACCACTTGCTGAGGAGTCATTTTCCAAATTCAAAAATTCGTCCTGCGCTTCATCAAGGAAGAACGGCGACATCTAAAGATGTGTGAAATGGATTTCGCACTTGGTGCCGCCTTTTGTTCATTCCCAGACAGCACATAAGCTTAAATCAAGCTTGACATTTGGTTTGGCAATGCAAGGTTGGCTTAAGCTGGATTTTCACTTGCAAAGTGCGGTGATGGCGCCATCTGTGAAAGAGAATGGACATTAATTGTCTAGCGTCCTCATATTTGATGAAAGTTCGTAAAAGATGTGTTTTAACGGGGATGGGTTTTTTATTACCAGTGCCATATTACCGTCAGGGCAAACGGGGCAACTGCCCAGGGCCTACAAGTTTTAGGGCCCAAAAATCTTACATCTTACACTTTTGTAATTTTAAAATAAAATTACAAAGGATAAAAAAAATTCGGAAGTTAAATAATTTTTTTAATTATAAAGTATGAACAATGAAAATAATTCAAATTTACATTTGTATAAATTAATTTAAACTTATTTTTAATTCTTCGAAATGCTCTCGCTATATCAATATATACCAATATGTAGGAAAATAACCACATTTGTAAAGAGAATTTTTAGCGTTAAAAAATAGCAAAATTTTTCAATTATTTGTTACTTAAGAAATATTTACAAAAATGACTAAAGAGTTTGTATTACATACATGTTAGCAGCTGTGATATAGCATTTCGAAGTATCGTTTAACTATCGGTTTCTTTCATTTCAGATTACTTAACACAAACTTTGTGTTAAGTAAGTAAACCGCTTCTATTTTTCCAAATATGGAAATTCTTCAAAATAAAATACAACTATACTACAAAATTGATTTCAAAATCACACATAACATTATTTTAAGTTTGATGTATCCCATGGAAATACAAAAGAAACAAATAACACATCGCCCACTTATAATCTGGAGAGAAAACAGTGTGGTAAGTCACTTCAAACTTTAGTCAGAGCTGCACAAGGCTCCGGTGGCGGAATGGATAGCGTGCTCGACTGCGAAGCCAAAGGGCTGGGGTTGTATTCTAGCCACGAACACTCGATGGACTTAAATTAAATTGAAATTTCAGCGTGGGGGGGGGAATGCGCGGAAAAATAAATTATGTGGGGCGCGTTAGCCAGCGGGCGCCCCGTGTATTTAGAAATTTTTTGTTAAGCTTAATGCAAGCTGGGCAAGTGTAACTAGAGGGTAGTAGTCTCACCATCTAATTTAAAACCTCTTCCTATTATGCAAAACAAATTTTAATAATTTACCTTTGTTGAAATGAAATTTCCTCCTATTTTAATACTATGTAGTAAAAAAAGCTAGGTATGTTTTTTTTTTTTTTTTTTCTTATTTAAAGGATGCATAGATCACTTCATATGTGCCCCGAATAGGGATGGTTGCGAGACGAGACAGAGAATTACAGCTTTTTTCCGAGACGAGACAAAGATTTTTTAACATCATGGTATAGGGATTTTTGCGAGACGAGGCAGAGCTTTTAGGCTGTTTTGCAAGACGCGAAACGCCCATTTTCCGTCCCACGTCCATCACTAGTCCCGAAACTGACGTCTTTCTCCGTTTACCTGTTGTCATCAGGCTACTATCGGAAAAGCCATTGATACGCCGTTAACTTGGTTTCAAAACAGCTTTTTTTGGCGTTGTCGTTGGGGCACAGGTTTGTCTGCCCCTGGCGTGGTGTTTTTCACTACTAAAGGAGGAACTTTGTTAGCGTGAACTTTATTTTTCGTAGTCAGATAGCGCGTAGGAATTTTTCGCTTTAGGCTTCGTCTTAGGCTTAATATTAAAATTTTGTCATTGGAATGATCAAAATGTGCCGATTCCAGAGTATTTGGTTTATACTACTACAGGAACTGATATTTGTTGTAGTTAGCCTAGCTAGCTCGGAGGATACGTAACTGCAATGCACAACTTTCAGAGGAAATCTCTTAACATATCAATAACGTGTGTAATTTTTGTGGCATACATACGGCAGTTAAGGCACAGACGGCAGACAACTTTTCAACTTTATTAAAAAAGGGTTAAAACGAACGGAAAATGCTTCCTCTGCCAGGGGTAAGATTTATAATTTTTGATGTTTAGTATTTTATATGAACAAAATCATTACACATCCAATAAAAAACAATTCTTTTTTCCATAATATAACGGGTCCTTTATATTGGAGGTAAAAAAAATCCTCCCTTCTCACAGTAATGTATAAATACTTTGCAGGCAGCTAGCTAGTTTATGATCAGTCAATTTAGGGCTCTGGTGAATGGATTAGGCCTCTTCAAGAGAGGGAAAGGGAGAGGCACTTCAGCTGCGAGCCAGCTTCGGGGGATGTGCAATCCCTTTAGGCATTTGCACCTCATTGCACCACTTGTCAAATATTCTTTCGTTAAGTTCGTCTACAATAAGCTGTCGCAATTACTCCGGAGGGACGTCATCGGTGATTTTAATCTCCCTCCCGAACGGACGCACCGCAGTGAAGAATGCGATAACAATTTAACATATGTGGGTATATATATTTCTGAGCGAGGATTAATGCCGAATAAAGCAAATATGTGCATTGAGAGTTATTTATGAGGCATCAAAGCTCTACCGCGATGAATTTTTATTCATGCGTGTTGTTATAGATTTATGTTGCCTGGACATTTTTGTGTTTTGGATGCATTTTAACTCATTTATGCCTAGTGTCCCTTTTTTGGGACGGCATTTTCGCTATTAGTCGAAAACGTTATTTATTTTTCCTAGCCTTTATTCATGAGTATTGAGCCTCAACTCTACAAAATATTTTAACATGACCAAGTAGGATGTTGATATTTCGATTTTTATGCATAATAATTTTTAAAGAAATCATCCTTTGTTCAAGAAGTTGACACCAGAAATATATCTATTGTTTCTGTTATCAGTAAAAATCGAAGAAAGTCGCAAAAATATCGAGGCACAAATGGGTTAAATGATTATTGAAAAAAAATTGAGGGATTAGAGAAAATAAACCATCAACAACAGCAAAAATGATGAAAAAAATTAACCCTCCCTGATATAGGAAAACGTTCAGGAATTAATATATGTTCTCTTTTATTAAGTTTCTTAACTCTGGGCATTCTAAGGGGAAAAACGTGCACTTTTTCACTCCATATTTTCCGTCCACACGTCCACTATTTTCCGTCTTACATAGTCAAGTTCAAGTATGTACGGGGATGGGATGTTTTTTAGGAGTGTAACTCACCACAGAATTCATATTTAAATTGTTTCCTTGTATCTTTCTAAAAACTCTACAACAAAGATTCTCCCGCTCTGCTCTGCTCAGTGATGCATAGCATAAATATTTGAACTTCCTAATAGGGTAGAGCCATGAGCAAGCACAATACTTCCCAGCAGAATATTTAAAGACTACTGGAAACAATACTAGACACAGAAGGGTAATCTTACTGCTGCGTCTTTTTATTGATAGGAGCAAAAACCTGGGTTCAAGATCTATATAAAAAAAAGTGTGTGCGTGTAATTTTTACGCGCGAGTGAAGTAAAATTTCTTTGACGTTTACGACACGTATCACTGAAAAGGTAAACTTAAAATAAATATCATATTATAATTTAGTTATATTTATTATTCATGTACTTTACAAAGATTATATAAATGTTATATTCATATTATTCATTGGAAATAGGTACTTGAATGTCATCATACTGTTTTATGTATGAAATTATAGGTTTGTGGTAACTATAATGTGAAACATAAATTTTACTCTCTAAATTTGCTAATTTTCTTGAAACTACAGCATCTATCGTTGTACCGAAACGTGTTGTTGATTGAAGTCGAGAAGTATTCATAGTTAGATCAAATTTTTCTTTTAAAAAATCAACTAACGGCTGAGATTCTTGATAGCGAAAATTAACATTAAAATCTCCAGTAAGAATCATCGGTAATTCATGACAATTACATAGAATCCAGGAAGTGTCTATGTTGTAGTGTTATTCTTTAACTGTTTTCTTATACCATTGTTCCGTCTGGAGGTTGGGTTTGAATGGGGCGAATGTCCATAATTTAGTATTATACTTTAACTGTGTTCTTTAACTGATGTTTTCCTCTGTTGGGTTCGAATGTAGGTAGTGTACTTTTTTTTTTTTTTTTTTTTTTTTTTTTTTTTTTTTTTTTTTTGTGTGTGTGTTTTTCTATCATAGTGTTCTTAAGCGTTGATTACGTCTGCTGGTAGGTTTCGAATTATTATTTTGTATCCGTGTTTTTAAACTGCAGGTTCTGTCTATTGTTTGGGATTGATTGCAGCCAGGGTCCGTTCCTTTGTGGTGTTCTCGCCCCGTGTTAAACCGTTGCTCCGTTTTGAGGTTGGGTTAGAATCCACGGAGTGTCTGTTTGTTATTCTTTTATTTTGTTCTTAAACCCTTTGCAGCCAGTGTTTGTTTCTTTGTGGTGTTCTCGCCCCGTCTTAAACCGTTCTTCCGTCTGGATATCGGGTTAGCATCCAGGAAGTGTCCACGTTGAACTATTATTCTTTCACTATTTTCTTAAAACGTTTTCCCGTAGGGTTTGAATCGAGAGAATGTTGTGGTATTTTTCTTTAAGTGTGTTCCTAAACTGGTGTTTTCTTCTGTCGGTTGGTATCGAAAGCACATAGGGTCTATTATTGCGTTTTTCTATGGCAGTGTTCTTAAACCTTTATTTTCCTCTGCTGGTTTTGTCCGAAGTATCATTCTGTTTAAAAATTTACATCTGGCTCATAATTACAAATAACTCAAAAGCACATGAGCAATATTAAAAAAGATTACATACTATTTAAGTACAGACAAACAATATTTATGCATCATGGTAACCAATCATGTCAAGTTTTAAATCAAAAACTTGACTCACTCATTTGCACCTCATTTGCACCACTTGTCAAATATTCTTTCGTTAAGTTCGTCTACAATAAGCTGTCGCAATGTCCGTCTAACTCAAAAACTTGAGTTATTCCATTAAATATTGTAATAATGCCATTGAAAACATGTGAGTAAAACAACGGGGCTTGGACCACGGAATGCACCATTGTGCCAATTTCTGTATTCGGTGCGTAGGCCTTGTTTATCGGAGATAAAAAAGTTGTCATCATTAAAAAAGTTTGTCCGCAGAATGAATTTTTTTAGTAATAATTTACTCTCGATAATAAAAAAGAAACATTTTTTATAATGCTGTTTTTCTTATGCAGAATATTAGTTTTGCTAACAATTACAAAATATAGTAGCACTCAGTACCATTAGAAGAACATAAAAATTCATAACAATAGAAAAAGAAAAGAAACTTGTTTTATTACAATACTAGCTGCGTGCCCGTTCTTCGCACGGTAGGAAACGAAAATTTTCCTTACACGTGTAATTCGAAATTATTCGTGATGTGGAATTAAAAAAAAAAAAAAAAGAGCAAAATTATTTGACTCTTAATGTAAAGTTTGTGTCATGAGTACTAACCTGATCATTGCAGTATAATGACTCAAAAAACTACGTCAGTGTCATTCACTATCAAAAAAGTGGAAAGCTTAATGGTTTGCAGAGAACTCCTGGCTTTCAAAATGTCTTATTTCTACATAATACTGTTTTTTAGGCTCAAGTTGTAGCATTAAATACCTACGACACTACATGAAATGGAGCACCATTTATTTCTTTCCGAACATATACCATATAAGGAAAGTATTGTAATCATGAAAAAATTCGACTTCGAGATTTTGGTGTATTTACACGTTTTGAGGTCTTCTGAATTCATTTATGCTATTTTCAAGAGATGTTTTTAAAATAGCTGCGCACCCGCTCTTCATACGGGAAGAAGGGAATATTTTACTACTAAAATCATATCTGCATGTGACAAAACAGAATTTCATTTTTTAAAAAGTTCAAGTAATCTCCTCTGTTGAAATTACTGTGGGATATATTAACGCAATAAATTAGAATTACTTTTCATTTAGTTGGTTGTAAGACAACCGTTGAAAAAGGATAAACACTTTTAATTTCATGAAATATTTATTAACGTGGTACATTGCGATTTATTCATATTATCTTTACAAATCTAATAATACTACCTATTACGTACATTAATACTATCTATACTCGCTTCTCCCTCTTCAAGGCTCCCTTAAAAGAAACAGCTTAGATTATTTGGCCTCAATGGGATCTTGTGATTCAGTGGCGATTCTTTGCAATTTACGCATTAGCATAAATAATAATCATTTCACATAATGGTTGCCATTAAGTAAACTCTCCATATATATTTAATTTATACATAGTTTTATAAGATTGGCGTATTTAGCGCCGCAAACCATTTCATCTTACTGTGGGGAGAAAATATCCAAGGGGTGCCATTTTAAATATCCATGTATCTAATATAGCGATATCTTTTATATCCTCCATAGTCCTGTCTCCTGAAAAACATCAAACTGTGTAATCTCGAGGAGCTACTTATTCCCATTTTAATTGTGACAGGGCGTTAGAGTTGCAGAGTTTACAAATTTCACGCATTTTTTTTAATTTATGTTGTCACTGTTTGACTGCCGTAAAGGATACCCCGGTAGATTGAGGGAGTTAATTTCGATATTTCGCATAATTGTTTTCAAACGGTATCATTAAAACTTTGCGTTGGACCTTTATGGAGGAACGTAATTCAACGTTAAAATGAAACTATACTCGCAACCTGCATGCGTATGTTAGGTAACGCCTGCGCTATATTAAATGCCAAAAATAAAAATAGTAAATAGAAAAATTTTAATATATCGCGCTTTGAAACGAACTTTGTAACTTTTAAAATGAACATTTTCAGCGCCGTGAAAAGATTTCAATTTTTAAATAAGCACCGGATTAAAATACCACTTCTAATAATAATAATCGTGAATTTCTTAGTTTATTTCTACAGTAAATTTTAATCAAAATATCGTCTCCCTGTGTTGAAAATAGAGCTGGAATAAATGAGTTAAAATTATGGCGTAATTTTTACGTATCTTAAAGCATTTGACGTCATAGATCCTCACTTGCGAATTGAAATTCTGATATCCCATTTAAAAACTCGATTGGTTGAAAAAACCCTTTTTTTTAATCCTTTCTGTGGCGACAACCGAACATAAATTCTCGTGCCGTGATCGCAATGTAATGAATGGCGTAAGATCGCGTTGATGCTATTAAATTCTAAACATTAGGCTGCATTAAAATTCGTAAAAAATCATCTAATTTACATAATTTTTTCGTTTTTATTTTAAAAGAGGGAGAAAAGAATGTTTCACGATTTGTCAAAATATCTAAAAGTTATGACGGATAGAATTCAAGATGCGACAGTTTTAAAATTATTTTACAAAAAAAAATCGCGAAGCAGATGTTTAGTAAAAAAATTCCTAAAAATCGGTAAATCATGTTACGTATTCAGAACAAACTGTTTTTAAAAGAAAATTTCTTCCTCTATCCGATGATACAAATGCCGTTTTGCTGCGAGCGTAATTTCCGCCGTTATTACGAATTAGGTGAGAAAAAATGCCAAAAATCGCAGAAAACATAAAATTAAAAAAAAATCTAGGTCGAATTTTGAAAAAATCGCTTCGAGGTGCACAACTATATATTTACATCTTCCCGAGTACCAAATTTGGTGTTTCTAGGTGTAGCCGTTTGTCCGTAACGCTGCCGACAGACACACACACACACACACAGACACCTTCTTTTATAATAAGTAGAGATCTAAAAAAATATTTTTACGTCGCGAGTATGTTTGAATGAATTTTAATTAGAATTTGATTTTAAAAATTAAGAAAATGGTTTTGATTTATAATCATTGTTAAAAACTGTATGTAAAGCCCAGAGTAGCAGAGAATAATTAAGTAGCAGGAAGAATATTTAGAACGCCACATGCAGAATTTATTCGACAATGAAACTTATAGTTCAGACATAACACAGCTTATAGTTCCAGGAAATTTTTTACCTTTATATGACTACTTGTTGGTGTTTGACTTACACCGCCGGTAAATTATTCCTTACGGGGATAATTTCTCTGTTGTGCGAAACATAATTCTATCAGAAAGAACCTCACTAAAGCAGGGAGAAAAAAATCTTGGTGTATGTAAGTATACTGAAAAACAATATTTAGAAATTGGCATATGGAACTTAGTTTTGAATGCACGATATGCATCGTCAAATGACAGTTGTAAAGCAAACAATAAAATATTTATAACAGAGTCACGAAAGAAAACCAGGAATGTTATTTCAGAAAATCTCTCGTCTTTTACAAGAGATAACAGTATAGTCTAGTTTGTAGAACATTCAGAAAAATATCAAGTGCAGATAATTGTACTGACTAAATTTTCTGGAACGAAACACTTGTAGTAAAACAGTCTTCATTTAAATTTATTCTTTCGGGGTTGATAGCTCTCGCCGGCCCCACTTTGGCCGAGTGGATAAGACACTAATGAGGTAGATGAACAAAGTGTGAAGGCCCCGGGTTCAGCCCTATGCGCGGCTGTCTATCTAACGGTCTGGAGTTTTGGGCGGTTTTATCCAGGAACGCGAATACACGTCAGAATCCCTTCAAAAGTCCTCCACCCAAGGCACTGCCCCTTGGGCAAAGGCCCCTCGTGCAGGCTTGCCATAACACAGAACAATAGCTCTCATTGATTTATGGTTAGCAAGAGTATGTTGTAGAACTCGTAATGAGGCGTTCGATAATCTTTTTGAGACCATAACGCAATTTTTCTTTTACTTATCCGAACAGCGGTGACAAACCACCCGCACAGAAAATAAAACTATTACGAAATTTACATTTGTATATCTAACCATCCTAGATAAGAGCTTGATAACCTCCTTCTTTTAAACCATCTTAAACCGGACGAAATATTTATCACTTTACTTGACAAATCGCACGCACGGCTCGATAGGCCCATAACAAGACTCATATTTGTTTCTCTTATCTTCAAAATATGTATGTATATCTGCCGATTCCTGGAAGTTCCCGGTCTTCCCAAGACTACTTGTTGGTGTTTGACATATCCCCTATAAATCACACCCTCTGCTGACAACTTCCCTGTTGTAAAGCACCGAAGAGCTACTACCCTCCATCAGCGGCTGGCAACGGCAGGGGAAAATCTCGCGGCGATGAAATCTACAGGCAAAACAGTCCGAAAAAATAAATAGCCGATTTGCGGTTCTTTGAGGTGGTTGATTTTTTTCCAGCCACTGTGCCTTTTGAAAAGTTTCTATGGGGTTCAAGGACGGAATATTTTCGCGGGGCCCCGCAAAAAGGGACTTGCCTCCATCTGTAGGAGGCTATACTAAATGTTTCGACACGATTCCTGAGTGCAGTAAACGCTGGCAAAGGAGCTCGGTCCACAGAAAAAAAAAAAAGGGCCAAGACAGAAATATGGACAATTTCAACTCACTCCGTGGGTCAAGAGGTACTTCAAAAGAAACATCGCCGCTAGGGTCGCGGGTTCATGTCCGCGCCTCAACGCGCGAGATATTTATTGCCTCTTCAACGTAAATATTGAGATGTACGGGAACGCTAATGACTTCCCACGTAAAGATTGCGAATGAAATAAAGAAATGGAAATTTCCGGAATTCTCGGGATTTAATTTACGCGCTAGATTGCAAGCAGTTTCTTGAAATCTTATTTCACTGAACTTTGGTTAATTCAGAAACATACAGTACTTGACCCTTTGATGCGCAGTGGTTGCGCTGTGAAACCACCTTATTTCAGTGCTTTCACAGCTAGACGCAAAATATAGGGTTAAATAATCCCAGCGCTGAAAAATGCAGCTGTTGTCATCGATCCATTTAACTACCAACAACATGGCGCCAGATACGTGATTCGATCGGCCGCCATGTTGTTGGTAGTTAAGCAGATCAATGTCAATGGCTGTACTTCTTCAGCGTTAGGCATTCTATACAGTTGGTTGTCTATATTAATGTGAAAATTTTCAAAGGGTTAAGAGTACTTATGCTTGCTTACAATAAAATAGTTCAGGGGCACAAAAGATTTTCATGCGGAAGATGTCCACTGCATGAAAGCTGAAAAAACCTAACTGGAAAAGACAATTTTCAGTTTGAACTTTTCTTCAATTGAAATTGCCCTATAATTATCACATTTTCATGAAATTTTAGATTTTTGCTGAATGCAGTGTAATGTACATGCGTACTTCAATCATGCAACAGGAACAACAGCTTGCGAAATTCTGATTTTATTTAGTTATTTTCATTGCTAAGAAATCGGAATTTCAAGAAATCGAAAAAGCTATTAAAAATAAGAAGTCTTGCAAAAATCATAAAGTAATTGTTAAAAATATTTCAATGAAAGTCTTTCTGGAAGTAGTCTAGAACCTCTAACCTTTCAAATCCACTTAAAATGTCGTGTCATTCCGGTTTTTGTTCCCTTTGATGCAACTGGATACAACACTAACACTTGTTTCCAAAGAATCCTCTCTTGTTATGCTGAAGACATTAGTTTGATTTTTCGTAATGCGAATATAAGCTGTTGTGTGAGACGAGACAGTCTTATTTTTCGTCTTCAGCCCATCTCTGAATTATATTCTATACTGTCCCCATTACGAGGGAAAGTTGTCTAATTCTTCTGTCCTAAAAACATTGAAAGTGCTTCCACAGTAGTCACTCCAGCTCAATTTTTACCAACCTCACTTTGCATATCAGTGGGACTAAGTTATCAGCTTCTCTATATTACGTATAACTCCAAAAGTTCGAAAGTTTGTAGTTCTTCTTTTCCAGACACAATTTACCAGCGATCCTCTAGGATGCGCTCCCACATCTGATTCTCAGAAACGGCTCTTCGATCAAGGATTTCCTTATCATTTTCATTCATCACAAAGTTCACTCCTTCATAACCAAGGATCATTAATTCTTTGACTAACCTGTAAATGGAAAAATTGTAAAGATCTTTTTCTTACATAGTGTTTTTTAAAGTATATGAAAGCTTTAATATTAATAACAAACTTCACAGAGCACAATTTTATTTGTAGAGTATTATACCTGTATTTCAGTGTTGCCAATTCGTCTAAACATTAAAAATGGTTCTAATGAAATGTAATTCTATAAATTTAAAAGTTGTATGTAGTACAGGAAACAAATGGAGGGCACTTAACATATAAAACGGTAGCTTGTCGCTCAGAAAGTTAAAACAACCAAACAGTGGTCTTCAGTGATAGTTGAACAGCTTAAAAATAAATAAAGAAAGAAAGAAGAAGATGAAAGAAAAAAAAAGTAGAAGGAAAAAAACATAGCGTTCACAGAAGAAAGAAGCATGCCAATCAATTTTTAATTCCGCCATGCTAGTAAGTTTGAGCATAAAAACTCATTTTAAAAATTCAAAAATTCAATTTAGAGGCAGTATTTCTGAAAATCGCAAAATAACATGACTTAAGTTAAAAAAAAGCTCTTGAAAAGTCTTACTTTATAAAATAATATAGTACTCTATCGAATATTATTTTTCTGAAATTTAATACTTTAAAATCTTTTTTGATTTCGTGAGAGACATCTGTCAAAAATTGCTCCAAATTACTTTCGAAAACTGTAATTCAATTTTTAAAATTCAATTTTTGCTATGCTTTTTGCAAAAAAAAAGTTGTTTACGCACTATTACGATTCTCCAGTTGATTAATTCGAGTCTAAAATTTGCTTAGCACTCATATAAACTGACCACTAAATGGTTACCTATGCAGTAGCGTACACAAGAGAGAGGTTACGGGATCAACCCCATCTCACACACCCCCACCCTTGCCGTAATTTTTTAAACATAAATTCCACATTTTTTTTTCTTTTTTTTTTTTAACATAAAGGTTATGCCTTTCATCGTAAAGTTTATGTCTATAATCACCCATCCTCTCCCTTGAATGTTGAAGAAAGTCTACGTATGCTACTGTATCTATGTACTTACAAAATTTTCTTTTTAACTAGTCTTAGAGCACATATAGGAATTTTTAATGAGAGTTATTTTATTCTGTACTCGGATAGTCTAATATAGAAATGCCAGTCCCCCCACCCTTTCCCCAATATAAAGAGTCATACGCTGTCAAAATAAAGGAATGGATTTTAAAATACACTCTCCGTAAAACCATAAAGTTTAACATGCCTGTTTCTTGATTTTCTCCCTAAAGCAGTTTGAAGAAGGCCGATTCGGTCCGAAAAGGAAAAAACGATCTGTTTTCTAGATATAGACGTAATTAGAACCTTCCACTTCATTTTTCGCTTGAAGTAATAAGAAAGGCACTGATAAAAAAATAAATAGATTCGTAAACGTAAAGTACAATTTTATGGTGTCTATCGGAATAAAGGAAATTTCTTTCTGTATGAATTATTTTCTATCCATTACTTTTAGGATGTGAATAGGTTGTGATTAATAGTTTATTTGATCTCATAATCTGTACAATCGTCGTGCCCGTACTCTTTTTGAATCTATGTACATAATTTTCTAAAATTTTTAATCCTAACATACTTGAATGCACTATGAAGTGGCATGATACTTGTGTGTGTAGATGAATACATGAATACATTTGGTGTGTGTGTGTGGGGGGGGAGCCGTATTCTTAGATTAGTTTCATTTACATACTTTAAAATATTCTTTTTTTACTATAAGAAAGTTCTGAACAAATATCTTGTATTTACTATTTATAAATCTCAGCCACTTCCAAATGTCCTTACATTTTCCGACACAAATTGAATCAAGCTCCCTTTTGTGTGTTCCCCTCATTCAAATATTGCTGTGTCACTCCATATCATTTGTGCATCTCCGGCGAGATTTGATTTCTTTATCGGTTTTTTATTCCTGGCTTAGAATCATGCAGATGAGACATATATATATGTCTATATTCATCCTTTTACTTTTCTTCAAGATTCTGCACGCCACATGTTAAACTACAAAATATGGTCTCTCGGTCTTCTCCCCCCCCCCCCCCCCATTTACCGTATATAGAAGATTGGCTTAAAATTTATCGCAACCTTTTCAAAAATGTTTCAGACTTGCTCTCATTGCTATAAAAAGTGTTTTATTTTGTATAGATTGATAATTCGAATATGCTGTATAAAGATTTAGGATTCCTCCCAAACAAAAATTGTATGTGCTAAGAATAGACGCAGAAGAATGTTTTTGTTACAAAGAAAATATTTTTTAGATTAACTTATTTTATCTTCGTCACCATTAACCGTCCAAAACAATTTGCTTCATTTTATTTTATTTCATTTTACTTTATTTTATCTAACAGAAGCTTTTCGTGAAATAAGAAAAAAAATTGTAAGCCCAGTGTATTTTTTTAAAAGATAGTTCAACAAAATATTTTGGGTTTCTGCCGGTTTAAATAAATAAATAAATGTTTATAGTAAGCTTAAATAAAATTAATCAGCCAGGAGTTCATATAGTCATTCTATCAGTCGAATGCAGAACACATAATTTCTTCTAATCCTCAAAATGAAATATCAGGTCATTCTAAAAAATGTTTTCTGCTTTAATCAAGTTTTACTTCAATAAATAATTTGAGCATCTATTCTATCTATAATCATGTGGAACCACAAGCTTTTTCTCCTCAGAATCTCTTTAAAGCTTTTCCAGATAATTTTTTATTTACACTGTTGAAATAGAAAACATGTATAAAAATGCAAAAGGTTTTTCTTCAGTAAATCAGAAAATAAGTATTACATAGTCTAGATTGTTTTATGATGTATCTAGTAAAACTTAATTAGAACAATTTTGGAGATTTTTTTTATCATTCCCCGATTCAAATGTAGAAAATACACAGTTCTCCTCTTTGAAATATCAGGATAGAATTTTTCATATCTTTCCAGGATTTTTTTTTAAATTTGTGTGCACTGAGAAGATCTATGTATATAGTTTTCTAAAATGGTGATTCCAGAAATGGGCTTTTCTAAAAATCTTAAGTAAATAATTAGTTAATTTGGTCTGATACGTTGCGTGAGTTTTTATTTTATTTGATATGCTGAAAGAAAAAGACAATATTTTTAATTAAATTATTATATTTTGTTAAAATGCACTAAATTTGCTTGTAAACGCGATGGATACTGAATGAAAAAAAAAGAAACAGTCATTCCGGTCATTGCACAAATATGTGTAAGGCACGTTCATAATTTATGATACAGTATATGTAATTCATTAATTCTTAAATACAAATAAATTAATAAAAAGAAGATTGTGTTTATCAGCTTCTTTTAACTAAACACTAATGGAATTTCCAGACTTTATCATGATAAAACATAAAAAGGAAATATATAAACAAAAATTAATGAAAAATGAGATCGTATATTTAAAGCCGTGCTTTCTGTACTGAGAGCTATTTTCCACTAAATCAACTTGAAAAGAAACAGATGGTATCTTTTCATTTTAATTAACGGAAAATTCCTCTGTTTTAAATTGGAAAGTGGACATTCCTTTCAACAAAACAAAACAGTATCTTCAAACAACATAAAAATTTAAACACTCTGTCACCTGTAAAAATATTAAACACAACTGAAACAAATTAACAACCAGATTATTATAATATGTGTTATTCCCAATCTAAAATGATTGCACAGAAAAAAAAGAAGAAAAATCTATAGATTATGTTTTTTATGAAATGTAAACAATAAACCAAAGACATACTTTCAACGACAACATATACTTATATATTGTAAAACATTCACCAAACTGTTGTCTATACACCAGCCATCCAATTTTCTCACCCACTACCAAATACCTGAACACATATAGAAAGGCGTTATTACTATCACTGACTTTTTCCGGTTAAAACTACAATTTTCAACAATGGTGAGAAATCAAAGCGAGAAATTTTCTGAATCATTTCTTTGTAAATAATACTTTACCCGTTCTATAAGAACGCAAATCTTGTCTTTTAACCCTTTAACGCCCAGTGTTCTCGCTCTGGGATCACCAAGCTCTGACGTTTTGACTGTTGCCAGTGACGAAGAATAGATTTGATTTCTATAAAAATAGTTCTGGTTGACATAGCTCCACGAGAATCCTTTACTTTTTAGCACATCACTTCCCGTAAAAAATTGTCACGATTATTTTTAACAGCACCGACATCTGCTGAAAAATGGAAGAATGCGAGAACAGCTGGATAGATTGCCCAATGCTGTAAAAAGGACAGCCGTTGCCATCGCTCGGCTTAACTACCAGCAAGATGGCGGACGATCGAAACGTTCATCACGTGCCACAGATCGAGAGATCTTTTTTGACGCAGCTGGCTGTGCGGCACACACAGCTGTCGTCAAAAAAGGGTCTCTAGATCTGTGGCACGCGATGAACGTTTCGATCGTCCGCCATCTTGCTGGTAGTTAAGTCGAGCGATGGCAACGGCTGCCCTTTTTCAGCTTTGGGAAAGGGTTGCGCCTCAAAGGAAGAACCCAGTGAAATGAGAGTGAAATAAGTGGCAGTGAATTGAATGAAACAGATGAATCGCATCGCCTAAATAACGGAGAAGTTTTTGTTAGGTAAACAGATATTTCGGACAGATAACGAGAAATTATTGAACCAACATCTTTTTTGTTAGTCGAAATACAACTCAATAATATAAAATCCATCTTTCTACATAGTATAAATAATGGTATGTACTTAATATACAGGTAATTTCTATTCATTAACAGTTTGTATTTTCAATTAATTTATCTCCACCCTCCCCTCCTCATTTTCTTACTTAAGAATACAGAATTGCAAAAAAACTTTCCATTTTTTTTTCATTACAGGACAAGTAACGTTATGAAAATGAAATGCCATGCGGATCCTAAATGATATGCAGTTCAGTTGATACTACAACTGAAGAATATCATCACAATTTTTTAGATTATACACACACAACACACACACACACAACACACACATATGTATATAAATATATTAGGGCGGTCATTACATGGAAAAAATAATTTTTGGAAATCAAATTGAAGCACCCCCTAGATCTATGTCAATATGTTAATAAATAATGAGTGCAAAATTTGAGCTCCTTCGGACAACAGAACACGTGCTCCATCGATTCTGAACATTAAGAATTTCCGTTAATTTTCCCGAATTCTTAAGTATTCACTTTATGAAGAATATATTTTCGTCCAAGACGTATCAAATAAATATCAAATTAAACTGATTCAAAGCCTTTATATAACTATAAAGTTTTACAAGTTATAAACATTTACGAAAATAGATATAATATATTATGGTATCCCAATTGTGTGGGGACCTTAACGCCTCCCAATCGTGTGTTCGATATATTTTGCGGTAGTTTCGTACTGTCTGTAAAATGCTTGTTTTTCAGAATCGTCTTCTGTAAACTTGGAACTAAATTCTTAATTAATTTTACACTTCATTCAGCAAGTATCATTAAGAGCTTGTGTGGATTTTGCAATACCCCTTCCTTTTACATAACTTTCTTCATTTTGCCAGTGATCCTCTTTCAAAAAATCTTTTGGAATTTGGAACCTTTCAAAAACGTTATCGATTTACTCGTGATAACTTGTGCAGGAAGATCTTTATTCAGAAAATACTCTAAATCATCTATTTTAAATGAAGTTTTTTTTTTTTTTTTTTTTTCTAAAATCTTTCTAAATTCTTCCTATCTTTGAGACTTTTTCTTTAGTCAAATAGTGGGTGCATTCGTAAACGACAAACTTGCTGCACGAGTTTTCGTAAGAAAACTAGAATGCATCTGCTTAGTGCGGTCAGTGATTATCCGTCCCTTTTGACTTCAGGAACAACTTCAGTTTATTTAGTTTCGTCACCTTGGAGACGTGTTTGCTTACCATTCACGAATGCGTTAATTTTGCTGAGGAGAGTTTTTAGTACATACTCAATATAAAATCAACAGGATTTTTAAAAGAAAGAGTAGCCATAATTGAACTGCACAGATCAAAATTTAGAAATTTCAACTTCCTTTTTTTGAAAAGTATTTAGCAAAGCGAAGTTCAAGTTTCGCTAATAACGGTTTAAATCAACTTCAATCTCAACACAAAATCATGCATTTTCGAATTCACTAAAATGAAAAATACAAGAAAATGATTACCTTTGAAAAATTATGTACACCCTCCAAAAACAGTATTCGAGCAAGAGAGAAATTTCCTACGTTGGTTTCGTATATTAAAAATTATTTATCATAGAATATGAATTAGGCTATGTATAAATATGACTTTCCATATTTATGTCAAGTTGTTTTGTTTTCAAAAACTCAATAATTATTCGCAAATCTAAAATAGGAAATTTCTCGCTTGCTCGAATACATTTTTTGGAGTGTGTACCTTCGTAGCATTTTCTAACGTATGCATGAATTTCCTCCTCGAAAAAATAATATTTGCAGCTTTTGCAAACGTAAACTACTTTTCACAACAACATAATTTTCCATACCAACAGACGCCATTTGAAAACAACAACAACGTGCAGCAAGTGTATCTTCTAAACAACTGAACGAACCTGGTCCGCTTTCGGTTTACTTCGTTTGAAACTAATCGCACTCAGTTTTGTATACGAACGCTCTAGTTTTTAAACTGAATGCACTCAATTTCCTTTACGAACACCTTAGATAGAAACTCGTTGCGCGAGTGCAACTCGTTTGGCGTTTACGAATGCGGCCAGAGATAGAGATACATACGTCTAGTCTCTCCTAAATACCATACATGGGTAATAAACTTTGTAATTGCTATTTCTGCAACTGTCATCCTTTTTAAAAGTTGTTAGATTTTCAAGATATGAATATCATTCATAGGAGCCTCCATTATGTTTGTACCCAAAAACCATGCTTTTGTATAACATTGGATTATGAAATAACAAATACATTTTACAGCGTTTTCATCTCCTTGAGATAATTTAACTTGATCCATAAACATAACTTACCTGAGATAATTTAACTTGATCCATAATAAATTTTCAGGCAATATATATTCTTCTGGTCATATGCTCCATGTTTACGAAAACATACTCTCTGAGGTAGTAGCGTATCCAGGATTTTATTTCGAGGGGATCTGAGTACCAATATGTAAGCTAAGCTTCGATTGTAAACTAACTAAATATCAAATTGTATGCTATGTAAAACGTCAGATTTCGGAGGGCGATTGCAGCCCCCTCATCCCCCTACTGGATATGCGCCTGCCCCGAGGTGGTGTTTCCCTTAGAAATATTATAACCAATTCTAAGAACTCTCAGTTGTCTTCACGGGCTAGATCTTCTTGAATTTTATTTTTTGCATACAATAAAATTTCACTTGTTCTGTCGTATTAAGTTTTTGATAAGACAAAAATTTCATATTTCTCTAGTAACTGCATTTGACTGCTATGTCAAAAAATTTGTCTTATCAATGTTTTTCTACAGTGTGTTGAATCTTAAATAAGGGTATATCCAGTCCACTACTTTGTGAAAGTTGCACCTCACAACAAACTCCTTGTAGAACGACGATCTCAAAAATGTGATGACGACAAGCGAAGTATAAAACATCACGGTTCAACTGCGTTCAGAATATTTTCAAGTGAGGTTCCTACAGATAGCTTTATTTCTACGGGGATTTTCTGCCGTCATTATAAAAAATATTTAGCCTGAAATTCGCCGATGGTGGCTCTTTAGACTAAAATATATTTTCAAAAAGAGATATGCTCTTATAAAATTTATTTATTTATTTATTTTCAGACAGCAATAACTTTTCAAAAATAAATTAATAGGTTTTATATACGCATATATGCGCCTTTTCAGTATATTTTAGCCTACAGCGCCCCCATCAACAAATTTTAAGAACTAAAAATTTTGATGATGCCAAAAATAATCCTCGTGGAAACAAAAATGTCATTGAAAGCCGTACTTGAAAATAATGATTAGTCCTGCTTTTATAAATGTTTGAAATGTTTACGAATTTATGGGATAATATGTATTTTCGAGCCGCTTTGGGCACGTGTTGTTTGTAATCGATTAATTTTGAATTTTGCAGGAATTAGTTATTTATATAAAGGAGCAGACTGAGGGGGTGCTGCATAAATTAGCTTCAACTAGTAAAATAACTATATATATATATATATATATATATATATATATATATATATATATATACATGTGTGTGTGTGTGTGTGTGTGTAATTTTGTGTTACCACAATAAAAAAAAACTATAGGTGGAGTTAATACGTCGGATAAACTGGTAGTATTTGCCCGTATGCAAAATAAGAACAAGAAAAAGGTTGGTGAGTTTATTTTACAACATAATTAACCCTTTGAGGCGAAACCCTTTCCCAATGCTGGAAAAAGGGCACAGCCAGCTGCGTCAAAAAAAGGGGTCTCTAGATCTGTGGCAGGCGATAAACGTTTCGATCGTCCACCATATTGCTGGTAGTTAAGTCGAGCGATGGCAACGGCTGCCCTTTTTACAGCATTGGACAATCTATCCGGCTGTTCTCACATCCTTCCATTTTTCAGCAGATATCAGTGCTGTTAAAAATAATCGAGACCATTTTTGTTACGGGAAATGACGTGCTAAAAAGGTAAAGGATTCTGGTGGAGCTATGTCACCCGCAAATATTTTTATAGAAATCCAATCTATTCTTCGTGGCTGGCAATAGTCAAAACGTCAGAGTTGGGTGTTCCCAAAGAGGGAACACTGCGCGTTAAAGGGTTAACGTGGTTACAATCACTGTTTTTGTAGGTTTTAGGAAAAAAGAAAATAAGCACTAGTTAAGTAACCAGGAGCTGAGCCCTACGGGCCTGGGCATTCCAAGAAAATTTGGATTTTTGTTAATTGGATGTCAATAAATAGAGCATTTTTGTAAGAAATTCTACGTTTCTCCCCTTTTGGGCACCCCATGAAGCATATCTCGCTACATCCATGAAAACACGTACTATTAATAATGAATAAAAAGCAACTATCTGTAAAGTATGAAATTTCAGACACTATCAGAACAACGGTAAAAAACACTCAAATTACTGGTGTTAAATGATAAAGTAAATAAAAAACTTTGTAAAAAACACACATAAGTAGTTATAGGTAAGAAGATACGCACGTTTCGGTCAAAAATTGTTTTGACCTTCATCAGTCCAAGCCCTTCGTCGCAAGGAACACAGGGAACTGAAAAGAGATAAACAAGCAAGCAAGTTGCCACAAGGGGCAAAGAAAAGTCGAACAAAACCACGGAGAGGGAAAAAATTAAGGGAAAAAAAGGAAAGAAAAGAAGCACAAAAAATACAAAAATTAAAAAATTAAAAAAAGAAGGAACACACGAATACAAACACACACACAAAAAAGAGAAAACATAACAAACAAAATAACAAAAAACAAATAAAACTAAAAAACACGATATTTTTTTAAACCACGAACAGGACAGCACAATATACAAATATAATTTTTTTTAAATAATTATTTATTTAAAAAAAAGTAAAAGAAACACAGAAACGCACGTACACATACATAAAAAAAAGAGAGGGGTGGGGGGCAAACAAAATAAAAGAATAGAGGGGGAAAGGGAACGAAAGAAAAAAAAGGGGGAGTAGACGAAGAAAGTGAACAGAACCTTACAACAGCAGCTTCCAAGTAGAATGAACGAAAGTAACGGAATAACCATCGTTCACAAGACGTTCTAAGTGCTGGGTAATGGAAAAACCTTCCAAAAAATCAAGATGGGACAAAGACTGAGGAGTGCACAAAATCTTAGCCTTAGAGAACTGAAAACGATGATTGGAATTTCAACAATGTGAGGCAATAGAAGATTTGGAAAGTTCGTGCTTAGAAACATATCTCTCATGCTCTTTGAGCCTAAATTTGAGAGCTCTTCTCGTCTGACCAATATAGCCCAAATCACAAGATCCACAAGGAATATAATAAACACCCCAACGGTTCTCAGTAGGAATAGGATCTTTAAGGGAAGAAAATTTAAGTTTATTAACAGGTTTAAAAATGACTTTGAAACCGAAATTTTTGAGAAGTTTAGAAATTTTGTAAAATAAAGGTGAAAAGAAAGGTAGTACAATTAATTCGTTGTGAAAATTAATAGTATTAGTTGAAGTAATAGGCTTATTAAATTTAGAAACAGCTTTATCAATAATAGAGGGGCTAAAACCACGAGAAACAGCTAAGGATTTTAAGTAACTAATCTCATTATTAACTTTCATTTTTAATGGCTCTTTCTATAAACAAACCGAGGGTCTTGCTATGGGTAATTCTCTCTCACCTTTCTTATGTGATATTTATATGCATTATTTTGAAGAGAAGCTCTTCAAGGTCTTTAATTTTCAGTGCTGGGTCAGATATGTTGACGATACTTTCGTTCTAGTGGATTCCATTGTGATATTTCTAATTTACTTTTGATTGTTAATTCTGTTGATCCGTGTATCCAATTTACTCTAGAAGAGGAGTGCAACAATTCTTTACCTTTTTTGGATGTTCTTGTTTCTAGGAATCCTGACGGTTTCTGTACTTCTGTTTTCCGCAAACCCTTTTCTATATCTTTACCTCCTCATGCCCTATCTAATTATCCTTACCAGCAAAAACTTTCTGCTTTTTACACTTTTGTGTTTCGTGCTATCAAAATTTGCTCTGAATCTTCTTCTCTTAATAATGAGATTAGTTACTTAAAATCCTTAGCTGTTTCTCGTGGTTTTATCCCCTCTATTATTGATAAAGCTGTTTCTAAATTTAATAAGCCTATTACTTCTACTAATACTATTAATTTTCACAACGAATTAATTGTACTACCTTTCTTTTCACCTTTATGCTACAAAATTTCTAAATTTCTCAAAAATTTCGGTTTCAAAGTCATTTTTAAACCTGTTAATAAACTTAAATTTTCTTCCCTTAAAGATCCTATTCCTACTGAGAACCGTTGGGGTGTTTATTATATTCCTTGTGGATCTTGTGATTTGGGCTATATTGGTCAGACCAGAAGAGCTCTCAAATTTAGGCTCAAAGAGCATGAGAGATATGTTTCTAAGCACGAACTTTCCAAATCTTCTATGCCTCACATTGTTGAAATTCCAATCATCGTTTTCAGTTCTCTAAGGCTAAGATTTTGTGCACTCCTCAGTCTTTGACCCATCTTAATTTTTTGGAAGGTTTCTCCATTACCCAGCACTTAGAACGTCTTGTGAACGATGGTACTTTCGTTCATTCTGCTTGGAAGCTGCTGTTGTAAGGTTCTATTCACTTTCTTCGTCTACTCCCCCTTTTTTTTCTTTCGTTCCCTTTCCCCCTCTATTCTTTTATCTTGTTTGCCCCCCACCCCTCTTTTTTTATGTGTGTGTACGTGCGTTTCTGTGTTTCCTTTACGTTTTTTTTTAATAAATAATTATTTAAAAAAATATTTGTATATTGTGCTGTCCTGTTCGTGGTTAAAAAAATTGTGTTTTTTATGTTTTATTTGTTTTTTGCTATTTTGTTTGTTCTGCTTTCTCTTTTTTGTGTGTGTGTTTGTATTCGTGTGTTCCTCCTTTTTTAAATTTTTTTATTTTTTTATTTTTTGTGCTTCTTTCATTTCCTTTTTTTCCCTTAATTTTTTCCCTCTCCGTGGTTTTGTTCGACTTTTCTTTGCCCCTTGTGGCAACTTGCTTGCTTGTTATCTCTTTTCAGTTCCCTGTGTTCCTTGCGACGAAGGGCTTGGACTGATGAAGGTCAAAACAATTTTTGACCGAAACGTGCGTATCTTCTTACCTATAACTTCTTATGTGTGTTTTTTTACAAAGTTTTTTATTTACACTATCAGAACAAATTACATTTCTACAAAGATGGGCAGAATGCCACCATGAGAAGGAGGAACAGCTCAATGAACGTGGCATTTTTCGACGAAGAACATATTTATACCAAGATGTTACTGGGAAAGGGGGACACAAAAACGAAGAACGGGATGTAAATAAACTAAAACACGCTTGTACAATAATAATTACAAAGAATATCTAAAATGAGCTATATACAAGGAGATCAATTCAAAAGAATACCCAATGTTCTTCCTTATAACCCTTAAATCTGACGGATGTGGCAACTATTCTAACACTGAAGCATAATTGTTTGAACCCTGTTTAAGTGTGGGAGGCAATTTCCAACACTGCTGGACTGTTACAACTTTATTTCTGAGGTAAAACAGAAATGGAGATGCACAATGTCACTTAATCCTATGATAATTTTATTTTTTAAAAATATAATTTTATTCAAATTTTTTATACTATCATTCCTCACAGCAAATGTTGAAAATGTTCGCCACTATTTTGAATGTAAACATAAAGTGACCATACGTCCGTTTTGAACGGGACAGTCCCGTTCTTAGGTGGCTTGTCCCGTTGTTCCCAGTCACAGCTTTGGGATACCGTTATGTCCTGTTTTTAGAAAATGTCCCCTGCAATGTCCCGTTTTTAGGAAGAGATCGGTAACGATTTCAATAAAGGCCGCTAAAAATCTAAAATAATCCAACGGCAGGGTCTGTAAAAAAAAACCCTGATCTCCCTCCCTCTCCTCGCGAGACGCAAAGAAAACGCGGGGGGTATTGTTTTTGTGTTTGGTCTTTTAATGTTCTTTTTTTGCCAACTATTTCAATTTATTTAATTTTTATTTCTTTTTTAAAGTCATCTTTCTCTTTTGCTTATTCCTCCCCCTCCCCCGATCTGCACTTTATTTTCCCTTTTCACTCTGGTTTTCTAAAAATTTTTTTCCTTCCGAATGACAACTTTTTTTTCTGTGTGTCCCTTTAGTTTACATTTCTCACTTTCCAACCTTCAAGCCTTGTGTCGGATGGTGTTTTTGAAGTCGAAGAAGGGCCTGCCCCTTGTACCACCCGAAACGTCTTGCATTGTTTTTTATAGTATATGTGTGTTTTAGCAAAGTTTTTTTTTTCATCTTATTTTGATATTAACAAGAAAACGCGCAAACAAGCTTGTGTTAATAACAACTAAAAGAGACCCAGACCTGTAAATTCAGTCTCCCTTCACTATCACCTTAAAAACAGTAGATGTCCCATTTTGAGGAAGAAATAAATACACTATTGCCAAAAAAAGAAGTAGATGTCCCGTTTTGAAGAAAAAAATAAATGGTCACGTTATACGCGTCAAAACAAGTTTTAAAGTTTGGTGTTATTGACGAAACTCTTTTGCAATTATGATTTGTTTTAATTCTTCGATGTTAGCAGGAATTGAACCAACCGGAATCAACCTGTTTAATATACTTATTAAGAAGATATTCAGTAGGCAGAAACAGAATAGACACATAGAGGTAAAACGTAACTTTTCGTCAACAGATATTAATTTTACTGCACGGTGCACAAAAGAGCTTGTAAGATGTTGTTTAAACGTACAAGATTTGTGAATGCATTTACAAATGAATCCTTTACTCAAGAATGAAGAAAATTGATCTTTAACCTCTAAAGTGTTTCATTTATTATATAATTCATACTAACAAACTTTCGGTAGCCTATTTTTTTGAGATTTTTTTCCCCCGCCTTTTCGTTTAGTTTTTCCGCCAAATTTAAAAGCTCAATGATCCATATACTGAATTGTTTTACACACTTTTCTTTTGAACTGCAAAAATTTTCCACCTTGGTGCAAAAAATAAATCTTCTTGAGAATAATTGCTGATTGCCGGAATTTCAAAGCATGGTAAGACCTGAGTACTGCTATATTCATTCGGCCAGGAATTATTGTTATTGTGGTAACCCTAGAGCCTTCTCTGATGCATCCATCCCTTCTCATTTCCATGCCTCTGTCTTTGCACAGCCTTCCAAAATTTCAATAATACTCTATTGTTTGTGTGGAGAGAATGGACAGAGGGAAGAAAAAGAGGCAGGGGATATAAATCATGAATAGGAAAGAGAGGGGAGGCGGGGGAGGAGAACTGACGATTAAGGCACATACCGAAGAGGGGAAGGCAAATCCGTAGAGCTCTTTGCGTTTAAATTCCCCCCACCTTTCAATATAAAGGCGCTCTAATAACTATTCGATGAGATATTAGCATAGGGTGATGTACTAATGCAAATTGTACGACGAAGAGTATTGAAATACTCCATAACTTGTTTTTTTTTTTCAATCTCCGTGCAACGCAAAACTGATATGTCGCAACGCCACAAGATTTTTATTTACTTAAGGCACATTTTCAATGAGCCTTTCCAATGAGCGTGCCTTGAAAACTTTTACATGATACGTCTTTACGTATCATGTGAAAATTACGTATCTTGCCATCACAGTGCACAGCTGTGTCAGAAAAGCTTCACAAAATAACGTAATGTAAGAGCAATGAAAATTTGCCTGACAGTGACGCAGTCGATTAACCTCAGCCCCGATATAACAATACCGAAAAGTGATGCAACGCCGAGCTTTGTCAAGCTTTGGGAGGGCGACCTGACAACCCCTTTCTACTGGACTGCTGTGAAATCATGAACGCTCAAAGATGCATGCAATATCCGCAATGATTAGAATGTCTTCCATGTAGGAGTTATACGTGTTATGAGTTCCATCCCATGTGCTGGTCTGTCATCTGGATTTGGTTAAAAATTAGGAGACCCGAAAGAAGTCAGTCTTCCACCCACTGGAGATCAATAACAAGGAAACTAAGGATTTTTAGCGAGTTGTCTCCCATAAGTACTTTTAATCGGCATTATAAAAATTATTTTAATCAACTATTTTTTTTTTTTTTAGGCATATCACCTAGTTATAATTGACATCTGGGTAGATCAAGTAGATAGTTCAAAAAATGTTTTAGGGGGAAAAAAATGAGATTTGCAATTTTTTTTAGTAATTCCGATTGGAGAATCCGAGCCGTGACTTTCTACAGTGACTTCTCCCTTATATGCCTCTCAGTCATACGCATCTATCTTTTATGCGCGAATTTCGGAAGGTGTCGTCACGAGTAATAGGAAAATAATGATATACGTCTCTCATTTGTTTTTGAATTTAAAGAGGTGCACTAAATTGTATATTTAAATATTTTAAATAATAATATTACTACGCATTTGTTTTTTAATGACTATGTCATTTTATCTCTCATCCCCTTTATTGAAAATTGTTCAAAAAGTGTGTCCGAAAAATGCGCCATAATATGTATGCGACATAAAAGTTGTTGAGTATTTTACATATATTTAAATATACAACAGCTTTAATCTATTGTTACAATATTTCGTAAGCTGTAGAATATCCATCACATGTATTTTTCTATAAATAGGTTACAATCATAAAAATCTCAACAGCTTGAGAAAATTGTGGAGTATTGAATTGTTTATTTTTTACTGTGCAATGTCTTATCCTCCTGAATTCTGTATCCCTCAATAAACATTTATCTTATTAACTGTAACTGTGCTCGCGCACGCATACTTTTTACTTCTTCTATACTTTTTACCTAAAATAATAAGTATATATAAAGTAAATCTTATGTTAAAATCCCACGCTTACTATGTTTGAACCATAGCTTTGCTAACATTTCTAAAAGGTTATGGACACCAGGTGGATTATTTTATTTATTTGCTGATTTTTAACGTTCGTTTGAAGGCTGCATCATTCATCCTCGAAATGGCGACTGGAACTTGGTGAATTGAAACGCTGAATAAAGATAATTACGAAACATGGAAACATAAAACATGGACTCATAAAATTAAGGATGCATCAAGAATAACTTGTAAAAGATGTAAATGCATCGGACACTGGGCTAGCGAATAAGAAAGTGGAAAAAAGAATAATTTTAAACATAGGCCTAACAGCCCGGGATCCTTATCCACTCTGGATGACTCGCCAATAGGGTTACTAGGCGAAATACAGCAACCCCACTCGCTTAAAGCTCACTCAACAATATCAAATAACGAAAAGCAAAATTTTTAGTGTGTTAAGATAGATACTAAAAATTATATAAGTTACTTCAGTTATCATCGGTCCACGTTTGCAATTGCAAGGAAAGATCAGAAAACCCTCCTACTTCCAGTCGATGAAATAAATGTAAAGGAAGAATAAAAGAAAAGAAAAAGGGGTGAGCGATAAAATGACATAGTCAATTAATATCGTTTTAATATGGCAATAAAGAAACTAAAAAATTAGGGAGATTCAGGGGTCTCCTCCTGACGAGGCTCGAACAGCCGAGTTTATTTTTTATGCTTTGTCTCCCATAATTTAGAGGAGGAGTTTAAAAAAGACTCTCTCAGTTATACGCGACTCTCATTTATACGTGATTTCAAGTCGGTCCCTTGAAACTATATATACGTCGTATAAGTGAGAGGTCACTGAATAGGCCCTGCCTTACCAATGGATGATACACTGTAACAGAGGTAACTTACTAATATCATTATAAAAAGAACTCCAAGACACAGATACGGCGTCGGAAAATTATTTGCTTCCAACTTCACGAGTTAAGAGTAAAGTTATTGATTTGCTCGATCTAAAAGAGAAAGTGAGAGATTTTTATTCAGAATTTTTTTCTCCACATTCAGAGTCTTTTGTGCGTTTTTGAAAGCTCCGCAGCACTGAGCAGGGACAGCGCATTCTGAGGATTTGATTTGGATTTTCGAGAGTGAGAATAGAATGGCATGAAAAGAAAAGCAAATCACTCATGAAGTTTTCTTTGATTCAGCTCGTTTTAGAATTCCCGCTCCTCGTTAGCTTTTGATATATTTGCCGATTTAGGAGTTTTTTGAAAATGCGAATGAAAATTGTTGATTTCTCTAGAGATAAATCATTGACTGAGGAGTTCCAGCACTTCTGGATTTCGTCAAAGCGATGAAATGCGTAATGAGTCTTTTAAAAGTCGTAAATAAAACAGAACATGATGAATGTGGGCTCTGTGATTTGTTTCAAGTAAAAATATTTATGCAAAAGAGAAGTACAGGTCGCAGGCTATGGAAAATTAAATTAAATTTGAGCGTGGTTTATTAATAAAAAGGGGGAAATGTTAAAATATTGATTACTAAAGTTAAACTACCAAATGAATAATTCGGACAGGTATTCATCTTAATGGCATTACTTACTACAGAGATATTTTTTTTAAGTCTTATCGTTTTTGGTCATAATTATTTGATAAAGACCAACTATTGAATATTTATTGAAGATCGGAACCAGTAATCAGAATGAACTCCCTATTTGGTACATATAAAAATGTACCAAACGGCAAGTTCACGTACATTTCAAGTAAGATTTCAGACTGCGTTCGATATTTCCCGAGAATTATTCTTTTGTCTCCAAAAATTTATCGTCTATACCTCGTAGCTCTCTTTTTTGAGAAGCATAAATTTTGGGGATGCACCTAAAGATACAATTTTACAGAAGCAACCGAATTAAAATTGTTATGAGGGAAAAAAAAAAAGAATTTTCAGTTATTTATTTAACAACTAAGATATTGAAGATTACATCCAATAACCATCAGCGTGCTAACTAACATCAAACTATTGCTGTTTCATCTATGTACTTATATATAGAATTCATAATTCAATGATAACTGACCAAGCTTGTTCGTAGCTGCCCGCCCCGGGCGGAAAATTTCTATACGGGTGGCAAAATCCCTATCGCCTTATTTTAAAGAAATTAAAATGACATTTTTTATCTTATATATATATTTTAATATAAGACAGACAGAAATTCAAGCAATTTTTTAAATAACTATTTCACTTTTCGTTCATATTATCATGTTTTTCCTTCTTTCGGCTTTCAAAACTTATATAATTTATTTTCTCATATTTCTTACGATATTTCTTATTAGATATTTTAGCTCCATCTTTTGAACTTTTACAATATATAACACAAAAACAAATTATAATGATAGAGAATGTATGATAATAGAATAAGAAAAATCCGCTGTTCACTCCAGTAAAATTTTAAGACGTCACGGAATATGCAAAATTTTTATGACCACATATTTTCATTTAAACTTTTCTTATGTTTTTTTAAATACTGTGTTCGACAAATTAATTGGTAAATATATTTGAAATAAGTTTTATTTATTAATTTCTTTTATGAATTTTGTTTAACATTATAAGTACTAAATGAAATAACTCGGCTCTGAAAGAAAATGAAATAACCATGTTTCTCAGTCCCCGAACTCAAGGAAGATTCCCCTTTTTTCCCTTGGAAATTGGATGACCATCTGGAAGATCAACAGAATCCACACTGCTCCAACCCTCACTGTTCGGAGGTCTGTGGTTCGGACCCCCATACCCCTGAAGTTGTTCGAGGACGTCCAAGGGCGCAGGCAGGATTTTATACAGAGGATGCACCAAGATCAGTGGCGTATCCAGGCTTTTCCAAGGTTGGGTGTGGGAGGGGGTGGTTATTTTCCCTTCCTTGAACACACTTAAAAGTGTAAAATTTGTCGAAAATGAAACACAGAGAGAAAACACAGAAAATGGTAGTTTAACCCATTCTTGAACTCATGCACAATCGTTTGGTTCCGGCGGGAGCATACAAAGACTCAGCAAGGGCCAAAGAAGGAGAGTCTTCTCCGTTGCGTCTTTTAAATGATGAGAGCTAACAGATTAAACATTGGTTCAAGATTAAAAATGAATAGAGGAAGAGGAAAGAACTTACTGATCGCTCCTCCCTTGAAACTTTTCTGGATCCGTCTCTGTTCACAACAAAGCATTTTCTCAAATAAAATATTTTCAGTTGGTGCAAATAGGCTGCAATTTTTCTTATCATACTTTATGATACCTTGAATACGCCATTGACCAAGATACACACACACATTTGTTTAACTAAGTTGAAAAAAAAAATAATGAAATTGCTTATATTTTCACGTTTATTTTTTTCCCAAATCATTCCCTAATGAGTTGAATAATTATGCATTCTGTTCCAGTGACTTTATTTTTGTTTTATTTTTATGACTTTGTTTCGCAGTATCTGATAATATACCCTTTGATATGAATGTAATTTAATTAGTATTTAACATTTTGAATTTTATATATTGAAACAAAATAGCGTTAGAATGGAATTGGCGTAAACCGCCGAAGGCGGTTTACGCCAACCAATACCTCCCCGGGGAAAACCAGGATGGCCACCCCGGACCAAGGGCATACCCCCGGCGCCGAGCCCACGAACTTTATTTGAATCCAAAAAATTACATTAAGTTACAGAACTCCCACTGGGGATTAAGACTTCAAAAGAACAAAGAAAAACATGAAGGACACAGGAAATAAACACTAAAAACACTAAAATACATACAAATGAAATACAATAATAAAAGTACAAAGAATAAAGAGTCACCAAAGGCGCGAATCTAAAGAAAAACCAGTTCTAGAGTTAAAACACTTCCGGAGACAATACTTCGCGCCGAGACGATTTAGAGGTGCACGATAAATAAGATGATACATTGCTGGACCAAAAAGGTACCAGTTTTCACCAGTTTTAAAACTGGTGATTTTTAGTTGGTGGTTCGGTATACCTGGCTCTGTGTCTAGAGTGGGTATAGTTTTTACTGTTAAAAAAAAAAAAAAAAGGGAAGTTAAAAAAAAAAAAAAAAAAAAAAAAAAAAAAAAAAAGGAAAAAGGGAAAGGAATTAATCTGGTGAGTTGGTCATGGTTGGCCGGTCCGCTATTGTCACCTTTTAACCCATTATTTGTTGAATATTTGTTATAATATTACCTTTTTGGTCCAGCAATATATCATCTTATTTATCGTGCACCTCTAAATCGTCTCGGCGCGAAGTATTGTCTCCGGAAGTGTTTTAACTCTAGAACTGGTTTTTACTCTAGAACTGGTCCTGTTTGTTTGAAATGTAACATATTTGTGTGTGGGGGGGGGGAAATCATATTTGGCATCTGCTCCTGGTGGCAGAAACCTACGCTACGCCACTGCCGTCAGTCCTTCGACACTACTAAAGTTCGAAGCATGGACCATTTTTTATTATGGCGGTACCCAGCGGGCTCCTAACGTTACCTCCCATGAAAGAACGGGAGAGTTAGCACCCAAGCCCAATCCTGGAACAGAACACGGACCTAAAATGTGACAGATGCATGTTGTGTTAAGGCAAACCTAAACGAGGGATATCTGTTTTGGGTAGGTGCCTTGGACAAAAAATTTAAAGGGCTTTAACGCGTATTCACTTTATGCATGGAGAAAACCGCCCCAAACTCCAGACCGTTAAAACGACAGCCGCACGGTGGGCCAAAACCTTGGAACTTCACATTTCCGCCATCTACCACTATCAGTGTCTTATCCACTCAAGCGTGGCGGGTCCCAAGGTGTAATAGAATGGTTCGTAAGTCACTACACTACCTGGACGGCTCCCTGGAATGATCCGGGAAATTACTTCGAAGCTTTCTTTTACCATTTTTTCTATTGCTAGATAAAAACAGAGATGACCCTGATCATTTGGTTATTTCATAGTTGGAATTAAAATTATTGATTTAAGCTGTGGAGTGATGGTACGATTCTTTTTATTTCTTTTAGAACCATTTGTCTTTTCACTCTAATCTTTTGATCACTTTCTAGAGCGCCACGGCTAAGAAAGAAGTAATATAATGCATTCTGGTTCGTTTAATTCAGATTTTTAGAGTGATTTCTTAGAACAGAATGATATGAAGAGAAAGGCAAACCTCTATTGAATTCCATTTTTCTTCAGCTCGTAGTTTCTTGATTAATGTTTCTAAAAATACACTAAAAATGTGAATTTTTCCTTCAAAACATGTCGAATATACAGGAGTATTGGATTTTCAGGATTTACAGGAATTTTGATTTTGATTAAGCATTGATGCATCACCAAATAGGATCAACAGCGCGCTAATTATAAATGAATGGCAGTTTAATTTTGAATATTTAATTTGAATAATTTTTTTTTATTTGAGTTTGTTTCACTGCAACCCATAGCTTCACACATAAATAAAATTTCGCTATCTTTAAAGTTTTTATTAGTATAAAACGCATTATGAACATGTCGTATTTACTCTCGCTGGCCATTTAAACTCCAACACCTGGAAGAAAAACAAATAACAATATTTTTATTTTAATTAATGTGCACATGTTACGGTGTCGACTGGAAAAGACACCATCAAATTTGTTGGCAATTTAGGGGTGCACAGGGTATAAAACTTAGTTCCCATAGCTGTCACCCATGACAGCAAAGACGGCATAAACTTGGATGGTATTCATCCGAACTGAGCTCGAATGACAGACACGGATACACCTTCAACTCTATACCAGAGTGCATCAGCCATAATGGTTGGACAAACTGCAAGTCTCTCATGCCTATGACCAGATGTTGGAATGAGACATCTACGAATGTATTGTGTAGGACAACAGTCGAAAATCTCACTACGTAAGCACGCAAGACAGCACAGGCGACATGAGGTCTTGCGTTATTTTTTAAGATGAGGCCCAAGTAACGATACTGCAAGACCAAGAATTTGGCTCCGCTGATTATTGGTTTTGGAGAAAGGCTAATAATACATTAACCACCTATTAACATATATTTTAAGGAAAAAGTCTAGAAAAATAAAACCAAACTTCAAAATTTAAGCCTGTATCTGATCTGGGCTGAAGCTCTGAAATTTAGACAAGCTTTTATAATCTTTCTCTTAAAGAATTGTACTAATATTAATAAATAAAACACAGTGCAGAAAAAGTTGACATCTCAATATAATCTCAATAAATAATATACAGTGACGGAAATTTTTTTTAAAAAATGGCATCTCTATTTTGCAGTAATAATTTTGTCAGTTAAGTTGTGCTAAAAAACTATAGGACGTTTTTATGGAGATGCGGGTGTCAATAATAATCAATGATATTATTTTGGAGTGCTGGGAGCTTTTTTTTGGCATATTCAGGGTTTAAAAAACGCTTTAAATATGGCGATATAGGTGCGCAAAGCTGACGTGACGAATGCAAACTTTTTAAAGGGACTACTTAAAAAAAGAAAAAGAAAATAGTGCTTTAATGTAATAATTTACTTTATTGTACACTAGCTGAAGTACCCGTTCTTCGCACGGGAATGAATGGACTTTTTGATATTAAGATTTGTTGTGATAGAATTTCATTTTTATTTATAAGATAACCTACGCTTGTTTTTAAAAATACCCTCTCATTAAATTGCGCCAAGCGCTAGAATCATAGAAAATCTGACACACTTTCAGATTTTAAATGCGCACTAAAGTGCTATATATTAAAATCGTATTATAAATCCATGGGTCTTCCCTATTTTCGTTCCTTCTTTCATTAAGTTGGAAAGTATATCATTATTCATGAGCATGGTTAAACAAAATTAAAATTTATGTTTCTAACATCCTTTTTCTGGATGTAATACATTAGAAATTGATGCAGAAAAGCTGCTCAGAAAAATGCACAATTCCAACTGAATGAAAATTTCAAAACCTTATTCTCAGGTGTATTCATAACCCAAATAGCATACGATTAAATTACGATAAATAGCGCCAAGCGTTAGAATCCTCCTCAAAATCGCACATCAACCCCTTTTATTTTTCGACAAATTAAAAAGTTGCACATTTATTTTCGGAAAATTTCCAAATTCTATTTTTCTTTTGAGTATAAATCACTTTATTCCTGCTCTGATTTCCCAGCACACGATATTTTAATTAAGAAATAGCCTTACAAATAATCCAAACAAAAAAAAAGTCGTTATTCTTTTATTTTTACTTCAAGAGTCTGAAAAATTTAATACGCTTGCCAAAAATGGCAACCTAGATATGCTTAATTCTCACTCTTTCCACTGCGGGGTTACAATTGCGAAATGGCGAGAACAAAAATGATCATTTTGCGACACGTTTTTTATCGATATCTCCTAAAATAATTCGAATTTCGAAAGAATCTCTTCGAGGTGTGTAGAGACCCGTCTTGGAGAATTTCCGTACAAAATTTGGTAGGTCTACGATCACCCGTTTCGGAGCTAACGCGAGACACAAACAGACAGACAAACGGACAGTTTACAGATTGCTTTATTTATATAGATTCTGATGCGGTTGAATAAGCATTTTTTTCGTCTTCTTTTATTTTTTTAAACTAAGCTCTCCCCAAAAATCTACCGTATCAGCCAGTTCCACCAATGTCAAGTCATTTTTATTTTTTTAGAGACAAACATGAAATGTAAAATTAATTTATAAATGCAGATAATTTTCTACGTCACGCTTCAAGATTGTCTAGGTTTATAGCCAAAATTTGCATTTTTCGGGAATTTTTCTGTCAAAGTAAAATTCCCTTACTATTTCAGGTTTTTAAGTTTTTCTTTAGCGCTGACAATCGTTTATACGTGAAAGAAACCTCAAACTTTCCGAACTAATAACGTGATCATTTTTCACACCCACATTTTCACGAAAACATGCAATAGTCTTTTTGAGCACATAATTTAACAGTAAACAGTATTACTGCCAGATTAAAATATCAACTTTTCTTTCCAGCACTGCAATTTTACCAATTAAATTTTGAGACCTTTTAAAAGTAAGCACAAATGCTTTCTATGCCCCGACATCGGATTCATTTCTGTGATAACATCAGGGGGAAATTGTAGGCTTTTTGGTGCATAAGAGATATACAGTGTGATTTTCCAAATACAGGGTGATCAGAAAATGAGTATACATTTGAAAAATTAATAATTCACAGAATAATGCGGGCAGAGAGGTAAAAATTGACAGACATTCTTGGAATGACATGGGGTTTTATTGCAACCACAAGAAAAAGTTCAAAAAATAGCCCACAGATGGCAAAAAAGTATTAACATAAAATATTAGCGCAAAGCGAAGACGATGACCTTCAGAACAAATGCTCAACATGTCGACCATCATTCCTCTACAATAACTGTAGTCGAGAAACAATGTTGTGAATGGCATTGTACAGCAATCTTCATTTCTTCCTGAACTGTTTGAGCAACATTAGCACTTGTGTTCGGTCGGCCGCTAAGGGTCCCTTCATCTAAACAACCCGTGGCTTCGCACTTCGAAATCATTCTCTTCACAGCTGGTCATAAGACCTTAACCGTTCGAACGCCCTTCTTATGGCAAGAGTATCCTAAAACTGCAGTATCAGATTTGTAGTCACGTCAACTCTCGATAGATGTCAACTCTCGATAATTTATTATGGTATAAAATATTAGCTAGCGGAATATTTTATTTTATTTTATTTGTTTTTAAAAATGTATCTCGTGAGTTTAATTTGAAAACGTTGTACTAAAAATTTGTTTGTGATAAAAGTGCAGTTTTTAATTTTAATGTAAATTATGCGTGACATTTGGTGTCCAGATATCATATTTATCAAGATGATGACTGATGACAATGGACTCGAATTGAATAAGGTGAGTGTTAAAATACCTCCCTTTTGGACTGATAAACCTGAAATTTGGTTATATCAAGTGGAAGCACAATTTACCAATTTACAATGTGGAATTACTGCCGAGGAAACAAAATTTAACTATTTAGTTTTGCAGTTCGTGCGTTGTTGAGAATATATGCGATATAATTAGTAGCCAAAGTCAAACAAAATATTCTGAGGCTAAAACTAGACTTCAAAACTTATTTAAAGAAAGCGAAAATACTACACTCATGTCCATAAATTAAGGATAATTCAGAATCACACAGAAATTGACCTCTAAAATAAAAATTTCACCTGTGGAAGGATCACACACATCTTTAAGAAGAATATGCAAATTACAGGAAACCACCAGATGGCGTGGATGGTACGTCACAATGACGAGAGTGTGAGAGAGGGGTATATAAGGAATGGTGGCAAAGAAGTAAAATTGTTCACAAGCGCTGTGAAAGCCTTTCAGTGCAAAAACCGCATAGTTATGGCACAAAGGAGGCATTTGGATGATGTTTTACGTGGCAGAATTATCGGACGACTGGAATGTGGACGTACCCAGCTGGAAGTATCCTAGGAACTTGGAATCGCCCAGAGTGCCATCTCCAGGCTTTGGCAACGATTCCAAGATGATGGTAATGTGAGTAGACGTTACAGCACAGGTCGCCCCCGAGTTACAACGCCGAATGAGGACCGCTATTTGGCAGTTACTGCCAAAACAAACAGACGGAGTACAGCATCAGACCTGTCTCGTCAGCTCTCTTCAGCTACCGGTACGACAGTTTCAAAGCAGACCGTGTACAGACGCTTAGGGCACATTGGTCTATATGCTCGTAGGCCTGTCAGATGTGTTCCACTTACAGCAACTCACTGTCGCCTGCGATTAACCTGGAGTAGAGAGCATGCATTGTAGACACCGCAACAGTGGTCTTGTGTGATGTTTTCCGACGAGTCCAGGTTTAGTTTGGAGTCTGAATCTCGCCGGACATTCATCTGGAGAGCGCCAGGTACCCGTTACCACCAAGAGAACACCACTGAAAGACACCGTTACGGTGGTGCAGGATGGCTCGTTTGGGGAGGAATTATTCTTGGTTCCAGAACTGACCTGCATGTTCAGAGTGTAACGATGACAGGCCACATCTATCGGGATGTCATTCTGGAACAACATGTATGTTTGTTTCGGGGCGCCATGGGTGCTGAATTTGTGTTTATGGATGATAACGCCCGTCTTCACCGTGCAAACATTGTAGACGAATGCCTTCAATCGGAGGATATCACTATGCATTGGCCAGCATACTCACCGGACTTGAATCCAATAGAGCATGTGTGGGATATGCTTGGCCGACGAATTGCAGCCCGTCAACCCCCTCCCACCTGTCTACCGAAACTTCGGAGTGCATTGCTTGATGAGTGGTGTAATATTCCCCAAGATCAGATTGATCATTTGATACTCAGCATGCCTAGGCGTTGTCAGGCCTGTATTGCATCGTCCGGGAGACATACTCCGTATTAACCATCCTACTAACCATGTTATACTGTTTTTTGTAAATAGGTTCTTTTTTTAAATTTGGTCAAGGGAGTAAAACTTGCAATTTTTATTAATTATGTCAAACATATAGCATCTTTTTTACTCTTTACTTTTTGTTTAATAAATAGACTTTACAAATAAGTCCAATTTGTTTTGCTTCTTTCTCTTTCTTTGCCTGAACTTCATTATCCTTAATTTATGGACATGAGTGTAGTATTCAACGGCTAATTACTGGAATTGAATTAGGTGATTTAAAGCCCAGTCAACTCTTACAAAAATTAAGATTTATAGCAACCTCAGATATTTCTGAAAATTTGATTAAAACGCTATAGCATGGAAAATTACCCGAGTCTATCAAAAACATTTTAATTGTAAGTGACAGCTTAGCTGTAATGGCTGATAAAATTTGTGATATGAGTCCTAAAACCGACGTTTGCAGCGCAAGTACTATGCATAATTCTTCAACTGAATTGTTAGATAGAATTAAAAACTTAGAAGATCAAATCGCTGGATTGTGTATGCGTAATGGCGCAAGACCAAGGAAACGGAATGTCAATTATTTTCGTAAACGCTCTCGATTCCGCAGTAATTGGCTCAAGAATTTTGACCACAAAGGAAAGTTGTGTTTATTCCATATCCGATTTGGCGCTAAATGTTTTCCGGATAAACGTCAACCTACTTGCAGCTGGATACAAAAATCAAAAGATAATCAGGAAAACACCATCCTGCAGTAGGTTCAGCGACAAACTCTACTGCAGAAAATTTAAAGGGTTGTCGCAAAATTTCATTTATTCGTACGTGACCGAAAATCAAATTTCCACTTCCTTGTAGATAGTGGATCTGAAGTCAGTATTATTCTACCTACATCTCGTAACCTGAAGAAGGCAGACTTTAAATTATATGCTGCAAATGGCCCCAAAATAGCAACATATGGTACAAAAATACTAAACTTTGATTTGGGATTACGTTGTGACTTTCAATTTCCATTTATAATTGCTGATGTTACAAAAGGAATTTTAGGCGCTGATTTCCTAAATAGATTTAAGCTTTTAATTGGCATTCATAATAAGTACTTAATTGATGGAATAACTAATCTGTATGCACGAAATAAAGTTTCGACAGTGCTTTATGATGATACCATTACCACTCTAGATAAAAATTCTGAATAGGCTCATGTGCTAATGCAATATCCCGATTTAACTAAACCCAATATATCAATGTATACATTTAAGCATAACGTTGAGCATTATATTACAACGAAAAGACCACCAGTTTATGCCAAAACTAGAAAATTAGATTCCAAGAGATTACAAACAGCAAAACAAAAATTTCAGTATATGTTAGAAAATGATATTATTCGTCTATCTGAGTCTCAGTGGGCTAGTCCTCTTCACATGGTTCCAAAGAAAGATGGTTCTTTCCGACAGTGTGTAGATTATCGCCGATTAAATGCACAAACAATACCAGATCGTTATCGCATACCACGATTAGATGATTTTAACCATATTTTAAAAAATGCCCGAATATTTTCTAAAATGAATATACATAAAGCATATTCTCAAGTTCCTATTCATGAAAATGATAAGTGCAAAACTACTATTATAACCCTTTTCGAACTTTATGAATTTAATGTCATGCGTTTTGGGTTGCGCAATGCACCTTCTACTTTTCAAAGATTTATCAGTGAGGTATTACAAGGACTTAATTTTGTCTTTCCGTATTTGGATGATATTTTGATTGCGTCAAGTTTTGAAGAGGAGCATTAAAGTCACTTAAAATTAGTTTTTGACAGATTGCATAAATATGGTTAAAGGCTTAATATTTCTAAATCTGTCTGTGGAGTTAGCGACTTGGAATTTTTAGTTTTCTTATTACAAGTGAGGGATCAAAACCTCTTCCGGCAAAGGTCGAAGCTATTCTTAATTTCAGATTGCCTGTAACTGTTCAACTACGAACTTTTCTCGTAATGGTTAATTTCTACCGTAGGTTTTTGAAAAACGCCGCTAGTACTCAAGCTATTTTACATGAATGCTTAAAAGACATAAAGAAACGAGATAAGCTGAAAATAACTTATCTCGTCGGATGAAGCTATAGAACAATTTAAAAAATGTAAAGGTTTAGCAAATGTTGCCCCTTTGTCTCACCCGAATCCGAAATTACCTTTGTCGTTGTGTACAGATGCCTGGGATTGGGTGATAGGATCTGTTTTGCAACAATTCGATAATAGAAACTGAATGATAATTGCATTTTATTCTATAAAACTAAATGAAACTCAATAAAATTATAGCACTTACGATAGAGAATTATTAGGTATATATCTTTCAATAAAACACTTCAAGCATTACCTTGAAGGAAGAGAATTTACAATTTTCACTGATCATAAATCCTTGATAAAGCAGCTCCTAGACAAGCGCAACAATTAAGCTATATCTCTCAATTTTCAGCCCACATTAAATCTATATAAAAGGTGACAACAACATAGTAGCCGATACATTATCGAGGATAAATGAAATTTCAACGATAGATTATGATCAGATTGCTAACGAACAAACCCAGGATTAGGAATTGAAGAGTTGGAAAATCACTGCATCTTTGAACTTGAAGCAGTGCCTTCTACCGTCAGGCAAATATTTGTGGTGTGATGCTTCTACCAACAAAATTGGAACATACATTCCTAAAATTTTAAGAAAAAAGATGTTTCCACATATTCACAACTTGTCACACCGAGGAATCAAACCAACAATAAAATTCATGGCGTCAAAATTCATTTGGTCTAATATTAAAAAAGAAGTGCAATTGTGGACTCGGACCTGCGTTCCTCCCCAAAAATCTAAAATAAATCACCATACCAAAACACAAATTGGCGAGTATCAAGTACCTCCAGGAAGATTTTGTGTAGTTCATATCAATCACATTGGTCCCCTTCCGCCATCAAAAGGGAAAATTTACTGCTTAACTGGTATTGACCGATTTTATAACTGGATTGAAGCAATTCTTTTATACAACATTTCCGCTGACACGGTTGCAAGAGCATTTTATAGTAACAAGATAGCGCGTTTTGAAACGCCAAGCACACTTGTAACCGACAGAGGAGCACAGTTTCGAAGTGAAACAAACCAAACTTTGTCTAAAATCTGCGGTATTTAGCTGAAACAAACGACAGCCTATCACCCCTCCCGTAATGGCAAAGTTGAACGCCTCCACAGAACTTTGAAAACATCATTGAAAGCTCATAACAATCTATCTTGGTAAGAAACTCTGCCAACAGTACTTCTTCGTTTGCGTACTGCTATTCAAGAAGACACTGATCATTCGGTTGCAGAAATTGTTTATGGTGAGAGTCTCAGACTCCCTGGAGAGTTTTTCAGCGAACCGAGCATCCAGACATCATGAGAGTTTCGCTAATGATCACCAGAAACAAATGGAAAGCATCAGACCAAGACCAACTCAGAAAAACTCTTGTCAACAGATATTTGTGCATAAAGACTTGCAAGATTGTTCTCACGTTTTTCAACGTATACACAGGGTTAAAAAACAATTGGAACCTCCCTACGAAGGACCGTTTCATATAACTGAACATACAGACAAATATTTTACTATAGACATAAAAGGAAAAAATGCAATGTGACTCTGGATCACTTGAAACCAGCTTACCTTTTAGCTGAGATGGGCAATCTCGAACCTACAAATACTAAGTCCAACGAATGACCGAAATTGGATGGCACACCAAGTGTGTTGCAAAAACAATCTCAAAAAGGTAGGACAATACGTTTGCCTGGGCGATTCAGGGACTTTATTTAATTGCTTACTTTCATCCGTAACGTAACTTAATTACTGGTGGGGGAGTAATGTGGTGACGTCAACTCTCGATTATTCATTGTGGTATGAAATATTAGCACGCGGAACATTTATTTTTATTTTTTTTGTTATTTAGAAATGTATGACGTGAGTTTAATTTGAAAACATTGTACTAAAAATTTGTTTGTGATAAAAGTGCAGTTGTCCGTTTCAATGTAAATTATGCGCTTCGCAGCAAAAAAAAATAAAATAAGTGTTAAGCCAATATTTGTAACTTCGATTTACTAACCTTAGATTTCCCTAACTCGGGAGTCGCGACAGATTCCCCATTCTTATAGTACAGCTTCAATAACAGTGCCTTTTTTGGTAACGTCAACATGCAGCAATTGCTGATGCATCTGTTTCCCTCTCTACAGCTCCTTTTATGCACGATTCTCATGCAGCGTCAGTGACATTTTTCTGTGCAGTGCCATCTGGTGGCCATTTTTTGAACTTTTTTTGAGGTTGTAATAGAACCCTATGTCACTCCAATCATGTGCGAAAATTTTTAATCTCTACCTACATTATTTCGTAAAATATTAATTTTTCAAATGTAAACTCATTTTCTGATCGCCCTGTACGAGTACGTATATGTTTGATTTTGAGATGATAGTGAAGCTCTTTCTGTTGAGAAATATAATCATAAAATTTTATAAAGTTAGGTAAAGGAGAGGATTTTGTATTTTTCTCTGTGTCTCTGAAATTTAGCTAATCAGTGCTGTTTCGCCTTCTTCCACAGAAATCATTTCCTGACTTTGTGTTTTGACCTTCTTTTTATATTCACCTGTGAAGACGATCATTAACTTTAACATAAATTGAGAGCAAGGAATGTATGTATTCCTTCAGATTTATCGCAGATCTTTTTCACTGAAAATGATATAAAGCTATAAACGAAAGATAAGTTGTTAAATTGGTGATATGTGGCAAGCATCCCTACTCACTGGAGTCACTGTGACTTTCAAAGCATCGGATTCTAAAAGATAAAAAAGATTCGAGTCAAACGACATTTCGACACTTGGCGATTCTCTATTTTACTGCAGAACTTAATCTCAACTCAGGCATTTCAATTTATCGCAGATTTCCGCAAATCTAACAATGCCAAAAACACGGCATGAGGCGCCAAGAGCGGCATCCCTCTTCCATTCCGCATCCAATGGATGTGGAAAAGGGGTGGGAAAAAGGTGAGGGTTTTATGAGGTTGGTTGACGCCTAAGCCGACAAAATATTGCTGCAAGCATATTGTCTAAAACCAACCGTTGTCGCATTCCAATCGTTTATTAGCCGCGGTCCAAAAGCCCGGAACCTCCTAGCCATTATTGAAAATTCCTCAGCCTCTCTCATTAGTCGTGAGGGAAGAACGGGACCCGTCACGTAGGCAACGGAGCGCTACCGATAGCGGATCAAGAAAATACACACAAAAGGGGCACAAATAAAAATAATAAATGAAAAAAAATTTCACGATATAAAAAAAGCACCGCTCTCCATTCTTTGACAGTTTTTTGTTGAGTGATTTTTTTTTCGTTGCTTTGAAAGAAATCCAAATGCAAATAAAGGCGACAAAATATTTGAATGACAGAACCGAAGCTGACGATCAGTGCACCCTTCTTCTTTCTTTCTTTCTTCTTTTTTTTTCATTTTGTCTCTTTTTGTGAATGAAATATCATCAGGGCTACCAAAGAAACGATGGCAAGACTCAGCAGAAATAATAATTTTTTTTTTCTTTTCCATATGTAAAAATATGAAAGACCATTAAAACAAATCACACAAGTCCACAAATTATTCACCAGGTAACAAAACTGAATTTTGCAAAGCATAAGCACGTGATTTATATCGATATAATTTCCAGCCCAAGGAGCCTGAAATATTTTTTTCTTTATAATTGCCAACAGGTGAACTTTTTTTTTTTTAATGCAAAATGGTATTACGCGAATTCTCTTAGGAAACAAAACCTAAAGAGTTCAGACATGATTCAAACGTGAATTTAATAAACTTTACCAACGGAGAAATCAATTAACAAGTGCAGTTTCGAATGTTAATTTTGGACTGCAGCTTTCTGTGATGAGTCAAGAACAGACTCGAAATTCTCCGACTAGGGTCCGAAAGGCCGCATTTAGGTCCGTGCCGCCCGTAAACAGAATTAAAACCTGCCGCCCGCATACTTTGGATGTTCTTCAATATTGTTATTGCCATACAAAAGCGAAGAATTAAATTACAATGAAAGCTTTCCGATATAACCTTTTGTTTTAAGTTCATTCAGACGTCATTTCCAGTTTATATTTAAACAAAGAGTTTATCTTTTACTTAAATGCTTTTTCCAATTGTTTTTACACTACTTTGTTTAACTTACACTGTAAGTACATGTTTTCCAATTTTTTTACACTACTTTGTTTAACTCACACTGTAAGTACATGTTAGGATCAAATTTTGCAGTCTAATTACTATACAAGAATATGTATGTTCAAGACCCTGCGGAAAGGACATAACGGACAGATTACGGTTTTTAAATGCAACAGAAAATAATACATTGTTTTATCATATTTATGGTTACTTGTATATGTTGTCACCAACGTGAATATTGGCGTTATCATCCGATACGATAAATTCAAATTTTTTATAATTCTAACGAAATGGTACAAAAATCTAGCAATCGCTGTGAGAAGATTGTGATTTTCCTTACCAAAAGTAAATAGTAGAAAAAATATGGAGTTAAATTTTTTTAACTTTTAAATTGAGGTTTTAATTTTTATAAAAATTCATTCAGATCATTTATTTTTCTCTAAATGAAACTTGGCGTAAGTTCGTGTGTCCCATCCAGTTAATTGGTTAACATACCTCAGGTTTGCATTGCAGGAATGCATGTTTATGTTTTGGAATATTGGAATTGGGTTACGTATGCATGTTTATGTTTTTGAATTTTACTGCTGATATTTCACAAACTTTATATCAGTGCCATAGTTTCATCAGGTTGTTTTTATGCGAAGAAGAGAGTACATAAGAGAGTACCAATCCAGATACTGGATTGCATGCATGACACAGATCTCATTTTAAATGATAATAAATAATTAACTCTTGTTGTCATATCTAATACCCTCTGGATAAAAGCAGAGCGGGGACAGATCCTTAACTAAAGACGGCGATGGGCGAATTGGAGCGGCTTCTCTTCCATTTTATCTTTAGTGGGCTCCTGCACTTGACCACCGCTGGGAAGAAGACTGACTTAGCTTGGGGGTCTCTTACTGTGTTTACTCGCGTAATAGTTCCCCTCGCATAATAGTCGTACCCCGTTAAGCAGAAAAAATAGCTTTGGAGTTACAATATTTTGTAGTGGATTTTCCCCGCATAATAGTCGCACCTAGACTTTCACCATTAAAAACTGGAAAAAGTGCGACTAATACGAGAGTAAACACGATAATTCTGAACAAATTTCAGATAAGAGAACAGCATCTGCATTTGCACATTTAGAGGTATCGTTTCAACACGGAAAATACTAAAGCCGTGATAGATTTTAAGTGCACCAACTCCCTCTAGCGTACGCGATCGCATAGCAGTTCAAGAGTTCGTTACCTCCCAAACACTGACCAAAGTTGGTCTTGCTTCACTTTTGGTGCTCTTATGGGTACCGATCTTAAATAACTACGGAGGAATAATCTACGGAGACATAAATATAAGCTTTATTCATTTGAAAGTGTTAACTCAGTATGACTTATTTATTGAGAACTTCTGTATTAAGCAGTTCATTACAACTTGGAAAGTTCTTTTTGTAAAAGTACTTCATTTACAAAAATACGTCCAGTTTTAAAGTTTTTATTTAAAATTTTAATCTATCTAACCACTCTAAATCTAGATAAATTATCTATTTAAGTAACAGTATTTTTTTTTCACAAAATTTGTAATTATGAACATTGTAACTTTTAATATACCTTATCATGCGATTCAAGAATTATCCTACTGATTTTTTACTAATTTTAAAAATCACATTAAAGTAAATTTACTTTCACTGAAATAAAAGTTATTACCCTAGGAAAAAAAGTATACTGAAATTCGAATTATAATGCCAGTTCTGTTTCCAGCTTCTTGTGAGATATATCGTTATAAAAATTTTCTAATCAAAACGGGTTTTCTAAAGTCGTCCTTTTTTTCTTTTCAAACCATATTAAAAATCTCGTGCTATTTCTTAATACCGAGTTTTTCATAAAACTATTGGTGTACATTCCCCCCCCCCCTTGCCCCTCTGACTTCGTTCAAATAATTTGTTTTGACGATTTCGTGGTGTTTACTCACTTATGTGGATAATAATCCACATTCCTATGGTGGTCAAGGAATATTACTGTGCGCAATAAAAGAGCCCTAATAAATTTTATTCGAAAGGCTTTTAATAAATTCAGTTAGCGGTCTTATAGGCCCCGAACGGAGAAAGAACGCAAGGAATGGACCCCAACTATCCTCAGCCACATAAACACTTCAACCAATGCACGAAGGCCAAGTTGTCCCGAAGAAAAACAAACTGGGTTTTCGTATATAAGACGAAGATGCAACGGAGACATCCCAAGAATTTCACTAGTTGGTATGGCAACGGTGGAAGTAGGGGAAAAGAGAATTTCCCTGATGCAGTGCCGTCTGGTGGTTGATCTAATAGAACTGAGAACGCGTGTCACTTGTCCTGCATTATTAGAAATCAGATAGAGAGGATTTCTATTCTATTATGTTAGTGAAAAGCAGTAAAGTGCGATTGGTCTGCATTGTAATACGTCACTGTTGAGATTATTCAACAAAAACAAAACTTTTTCTTAAATATATACTAATAACTGCACAGTGTGTCCAATAAAAGACTTATCCATTTTGAAGGTAAATGTAAAACACTGTTTGAGATAAAATTGTGCCGCTTACTGCACTGCTATTAAAAAGTCAATAAATTTTGGATAAAAATAAAAAATAAAGCATGCTGATAAAACTAGTTATAAATTTCTATGAAAAGTTATACTGTCGATTGAAAGACAGCATACCAATATTTTCAATGTTTGGCAGTGGTCCAGTCTATTGAATTCGGTTCCCACCAAAATATCGAAAGCGAAGCGGGACCGGTTTTAACCGCTGTTTGGGAGGGTGAACTCTTCTCTTGACTGAGTCTACTGCGATCCGTGTATGCTAAAACGGGACCAAGAATACATTTCTGTGCCAAATTTTGTTAGTATAACCGAGTATCACTTCAGTTATTACAGATTTTGTTTGTAGCCGTAATTTTGGACATGAGTGAATTTATCCATGTGACGATGAGTGCTTCGCACGGCATTTCATTTAATTAATAAAATATCTTTTTATGTATTGTTTTTTATTTTTGCAAATGTAAACTTTCGGGAAAATATAAAGTCAGAGGAAGAATTTATTACCGTGAAGAAGTTATAATCGCTATCACTGATCATAATATTATTTTCATCTGCAAAAGTATTCGGCCAAAGCTGTTTTGAGCTGGAAATGCATTAGTTATATGAAAGCATTGATTACAAGCGAGACCCTAAAACTTTTGAATCACTACACAGTTCATTTGATTTTGTTTTCTTTAAATAACCCGTGTCCATAAGATGCCATTATTCCATGATAAAAAGAAAGAACTTTCTAATCCCTTTGGTAGATAATGTCTCTCTATTTTGTTTTCTTGGACAATACGCCACAAAAACTTAACTCACATACCTGAATACGTCGCGCCATCATGGCTCCTAATACTTAAAACCCAGAATTTCGTCCTTGAGAGACGAGAGAAATATGATGGAATTGCCTTTTGTTTCTATAAAGTACATGGAACAGATTATCTGAAGCAAACATTTTTTTTTTCTTGAGGTCACTCAACTTTTGTTGACATGGACACAGACTTGGATGTGACTTGTATAATTCATTTAAAAAGTACGCCGCGATTACGGAAAATAACATTTTTAAATTTTTCTACTTGGGGTGAAAAGTTTAAATTTTTCTACTTGGTGTTGTCTGGTAGCCATCTTCAATGGCTACCAGATTTTGAAGATGGTAGCAAAAAATTTCTTTCAGCTTTTATAAGATGCAGCAAAAATTCTACAGATCACTGCGAAATCTTAAATTTTCGTAATAACAGTAAATTGTAGTTGCAGTTTGCTCGCTTTTTTCGAGAACAGTTTGTGGATGTTTGCTAGAGCCTCTCGTCATTTGCCGAGGTTGCCGCGACTTATTTCGAGCCCTGTTAGCTAGCTACATTACTTGTTTATTCCCTTAGTTGGATGAATCAAGCATAATTTTCGTAGAATGATAGAAAAAAATTCACACGTGTGGCCTCAACAATGCAAAAAAAAAAAAAAAGGAAAATATTAAGCCCGCAAGAAAAATGTTTTTAGTAGTTATTCATCAACGAAATTTCCGGGCACTACCCAGACAGCACATAAGCTTAAATCAAGCTTGACATTTCTTTGAATTTGACGTATTAATACAAGCTTGACAGTTCAATTCCTTTTAAGCTTGCAGCAAGCTTGGAGAAATCATTTGAACTGTTAAGCTTGAATACAACTTGATTACTGCTTGATTTGGAAAGCCACATCCACATAACAAATAGTTTTATCATCAGTCATTAATGTACTTTACCATAGAATTAAAGAAATAAAATACAATTATATACAAAATAAAATACAATTATACTACGAAATTCATTTCAAAATCAGTCGTTTGTCTCGATTTTGGCCAGTATTGCCCAACATGAGTGTCGCGATATTGAAAGTTTTAAAATGTGTCCTGCTTTTAAGTTTATATTATGATTATTTCCCTATTAGTAGAGTCTCTAAATCACACATAACATTATTTTAATGTTGATTCATCCCATGTAAAAATAAAAGAAACAGATCAACACATCGGCCACTGATCGATCTCGCCAGAAAACGGCGTGATAACGATAACAGTCATTTCAAACTTTAGTGATTTGAACGCAAGTCAGGTTAGCCGAGTGGTTAGCATGCTGGCTTCCCAATCCTTAGATATCGAGTTCGATCCCAGCCGTGGACGCTTGATGGAAACATATTAAAATAACTTGAAATTTTAGTGTAGAGGGGAAAACGCGTGGAAAAATAAAATATGTGGGGCGAGTTCGCCGACGGGCGCCCCGTGTATTTAGGAAAATTTATTAAGCTTGACTCAAGCTTGCTATGTCAAGCTTAATGCAAGCTGGGCAAGTGTAAACTAGAACACTTGATTCAAGCTTGCATTAAGCTTACACGCTTGAAATTTTCAAGCTTAATTCAAGTTTATTGACTTGATAAATCAAGCTTGCTGCAAGTTTGATGTGCTGTCTGGGTACCGCTTCAGTACTAATCTAAGGTAGCCAGATCGTGGAAAATGCGTGAAACATGGCGCATTGGATGATTTCAGGAGATGCATCTCCTCAGCCTTGTGTCTACTTATTGTTTTGAAGACATTAAAAATAATTTTGTGCCCGAAAAAATATTTTATTAAATTTATGATGCTACGTCAAAAGGAAGTATTTGTACATACCCCAATACAGTGTCATCCAAAAATCGAACAATCTGATCCCCTAGTACATACTCGAAATATTAATCCAAGAATTATTTTCCTCAGAACAACAATTTCAGTCTCATGCTCACACGTTACTACTTTTCCTCCCCTAAACTACAGCCTACCCTATTCATATTTTCCATCCTTACAAAAGAACGTAAGGAAGCAAAAAGGTTCTTGAGCTATAGGGTGCATCTGAACTCGTCTACGAAAAAATTTGGCGTATGACAGGCAAAAGGTTAGCCTCCGCTGATCTACGTCATTGGCACTATTGCGATACAAGATGTCGCAAAATTCAATCATTAAGATTCACCCACCTTCTGCTGAGCTTAACAAAAAAATACTTAATTACTAAGCCGTTAACGAATTTAAAATGTATTCTTCATGCAATGACGCCTCCGGTATCGAACCACATACGACACTTATTACGAAAGTAAACTGTAACAAAATTGTATCTGAATTTTCATTATCTTTCACTCTGTAACGAAATGGCTGAATAATCACTCCTAATGACTGAAATTGTAGCCAAATTATTTAACCTATAATGGAGTAAGTTTTCAATTTTCTATCAACCGAGGTTTCATTATAGAATCATTGTTCTGACGAATTACATATTTTTTTTTCAAATTTGACACACGACCTTATTCACAGTATATAAATAAATACACGCCGAAACTGTATTTTCAAAATGAACTGTCACGGTTTGAATTACGATTTTATAATGAGAATTTTTTTAAGTTTTCAAAGTTCGAAATTCGAAATTTAGCTAATGCATCTTCTGTACATTTTAAAGTATAGAATTAATTACGATTTTCCATATATTCTGTTTTCCAAAGCATCGTCTACACCCCCCCCCCGCCCACCTGAAAATAGGAAGTTAATGTGATTAAATTTATATATATATATAGTTTATATGTTTAACAAATATTATTTTAGCAGAGCAATACACAGGTTTTAAAATTTGCCAGATCAAGAAATTTCTACAAAAGAAATTATCTAATACGTACTCTTTAAGAAAAACTAATAACATTGAATTTTCGTTTAAGATCTGAAATTCTGGTTATAAATTATAATAGATACTGACAGTAAATTCTGACAAATTAAGTTCAGCTATTTTTTAGGTGTCCACGAAAAAATTTCTGCCAACTTCATTATGATGAGCATAACAGACCATTATGAATATTTGTCATCAGTCAGTTAGCAAGGAACTGTTTATAAGGTGAAAATTTTCGGGTGACCCCTTGTATTAAACTATAAACTATCAAAATGATTATATTCTTTCAGTATGGGCTGATGTTTCTCAAAGAACATCCACACCTCTCATTCCACGACTAGAAAAATGTAAGCTTCTATCAAAATTAACAGTAGACCCACTCATTATTGAACGGATACAGATGTTTAAAGATAACCTTTTCAGCCACCAATCTTAAATAGCCTCATTGCAGCACTGGACAAAAAGGCTATCATTTTTCAGCGATTAATTAAAACAAGCTATCATTTAAAAATGCATCGAACGATATGAAAAGCATTTTTACCGACAAAACATGATCTTGCGTTGTGGTAGGTTCATAGCACTTGCTCCTAGTCGCGGAAGAGTTCTGAACAGCCTGCAAACCATATTTCCATTTTTATGAATTCAATAATTTCAGGAGGCTTATAGGAGGCTTTGAAGGGGAGCAACAACTCAAGTCTCGCAAAGCATGAAACATTCAGCTAAAAAATTGCATGAGACACCCTGAGAAAGAAGTTTTACTTAATTTAATCTCTCTATCGCGGTCCCGATTGAAGCCAACATTCATACCCAAGACACATTTGTAACTCTAAACTTCGTGTATCGAAATCGAATTGCCTTTTGATAAATTGGGTGTTTGTGCGTGTAAGAATCAAAGTAACTAGTGATTTTAACCCTTTGAGGCGCAACCCTTTCCCAATGCTGAAAAAAGGGCAGCCGTTGCCATCGCTCGACATAACGGCACAGCCAGCTGCGTCAAAAAAGGGTCCCTAGATCTGTGGCACGCGATGAACGTTTCGATCGTCCACCATTTTTCTGGTAGTTAAGTCGAGCGATGGCAACGGCTGCCCTTTTATCAGCATTGGGCCATCTATCCAGCTGTTCTCTCATTCTTCCATTTTTCAGCAGATGTCAGTGCTGTTAAAAAGAATCGTGACATTTTTTTTACGGGAAATGACGTGCTAAAAAGTAAAGGATTCTCGTGGAGCTATGTCACCCGCAACTATTTTTATAGAAATCAAATCTATTCTTCGTGACTGGCAACAGTCAAAGCGTCAGAGTTTGGTGTTCCCAGAGCGGGAACACTGCGCTTTAAAGGGTTAATGCATGTGTATCTGTTTATTGGTATGAAACAGGATAGATAATTTTCAATTAAATTAACCCTGTGCGTGGCTGAAATATAAAATTTCATTAACTGAATTTCAATTCTTATTGTAATGCACATACGTTTTTCGAAAACTATACTCACTGAATAGATTAGCACGGGTCCAAGGTGCAACTCCTTCCTCCCTTTGTCTATTTTGTTTGTTTGTTTGTACTATGTCACTGTACGAGGGACATCTGCCTACGTGAGGGGGGGGGGGCTTGGTAGGAGGACTTCATAAGGGGTTCTACCGCACTGAATTATATATAGACCAAAATTCCAGACCGTTAGATCGACAGTTCTTGGTAGACTCGAACGCTGGACTTTCACACTTCAGCCGTCTACCATGTTCAGCGTCTTACACTCGTCCAACCTTACTCTATGAACTTACTTAGTAAACAAAAATTATTTTTTCACTTTTCCAAGTAGTTAGTTTTAAACAATAAATGTATGAATTATGAAGAAATAAAATTAGGTCATAAACATCTATTTTGTGCTACTTAGAAATGCCTATTCTACTTAAAAGCGTTTCGTTTATGTTTCAAGAAATTTAATTTTTTAACTCTACAAGACATTTTTAAGAGAATTACTTGAAGCTATGCAAACAGAAACCGTGTTCCAAAAAGCAAAAGTGCAATTTCCTTTCTCACGAGGGCTTTTTTTTTTTTTCTTCATTTTTCCTGGATCTTCATAAATAGATCACCACTCCAGTTTACATTTGTTTCGTCCCAATGCCTTCCTTACGTAGTTTCTACATGCCTATGTGGGGGAAGATGTTTGAACTAACTGCCTGTGCTCTATGTATATATATCTTTTTCATCAACAGTAGGAAGATAATACACGAAGATAAGGGGAAAATGGCTTAGGAGAGAAGCACAGTTTGCTATGTAACTCTCATGCTTAGTAATTTGGGTGCAGAAAAAAAAATGGGAAATGTTTAGTGAGAAGGTGTTTAAATGTATGGCTTGAAGAAAGACAACTGAACGTTGTGAGTATATCAGAGTCTGTTGAGAGAATTTCTTAATCAAGAAGGTAAGTAAATCTTGACACTTGAAAAGATTTGAGTTTCCCTCTATCCGTGAAGAGAGATAATTGTGTAACATTCGGAAAATTTTCGTTTAGAAATTACATTATTATATTTTTGAAAGATAATGATAAGTAATACGTGTTTCTTTATGAAACGGTTCTTGATAACTAAACACTATGCTACATATTAAAAATTTAAACACTTTGTGTAATAGAAAATCAATGAACACTGTTTATTGTTCATTTGATAAAAGAAGCAAATTCTTTGATAACTGCATATTAATTCTTGAATGCTTTTAATCAAATTTTCTCCAATCTAGAAAGATAAGCAAATTTAACATTTGAAAAATAATTTACTTCGCAGAAAGTAGTACGGTTAGTATTTGAAAAATGTTAAATAAATAAATACATTTATGACATTTATTAGTGCAATTTTCATTTGCAAATGTGTCATTTTGCCAGTTTATGAGTTGGTTTCTTATAAATTAAGTATTTAAGTTAATCGTGAGCTAAGTTTTATAAAATATTGATTTTAATATTTAAAAAAGACAAAATATATTTGTTTGTATATTCGTACAAATATATTTGACAAAATATATATTGTCAAAATATATTTGTACGAATAAATTTAAGTCCAATAGGCAAGTTCTTCCATACATTCTTCCATACGTTACTGAAGTAGGTAAGTTCAAGTTCTTACTTACGTAGGTTTTTCTATTGTAAATATTTGAACCATACAATTAAGAGCAAGTATTCCGTAGCATTAAAAAAATAATTGAATAACATATTTAGCTTTTATTTACATAATACTGTATAAAGGTATTTTAAATTCAGTTATTAATTTAGTATAAACTAGCAATACGGAATTATATATATCTATATTACATTTTTAGAAACGTGTTATACTGTTTTGCAGCATTTATTGAATGCACAGACAGATTGTGACAATTCATGTACTGTTGACTTCATTTGAGAGCTTTAAGTAAAATCTTGAGCATATTTTTCCAAGCTGTGATAAATTATAACCATATACGCACTTTTGGGGTTTCATTCAACGAGAACGTCAGGAATATAATTCTGGAGCAAAATTCTTAAAACACTGTTAGGGTTAATTTAAATAAACAAGCTAGCGTCTTTCATTGTAATTCGAAGTGTTTAAATCAGTTAATCTACATACTGGATGTTAATATTGCACATCAATATACTGGATGTTCCTAATTTAGTCTATGTATAAAAAATCTGTAAGTTTTAAATTTATACATTGTATAATCAAATAAAAAAATATACGTGCAGTAAAACATATTACGTGAGAAATGAAGAGTGTAGATGAGGATAAAAAAAACTTACAGAAGCATTATGTTTTGCAGGAACAGGAGAGAATTAGAGTCAGGTGGGGTAAAATTATAGTATGGGGAGAAATGGGGGAAATTGAAAAATACCTTTTTCCACCATAAAAATTTTTATGTTTCATTTTTTTTGATATACAGATACATTTTAACTACATAACAAGTTATTTATAATCAAGTTTTAGGATATTTAAATAACACTAATGTGTGCAAAACTTCTTGTTTTTGCCCTAAACATACTGCCTGTTAACACGTGATACTGTAACTTTTTCTTCCAGATTTCTTATAATTAGATAAAGCACTTCCATTTTGATACTTAATAATAATAAAAAGTCTTAAAGAACTGGATTATATAAAAAAAAAATAATTAAAAAATTATAATTTCTACTTTAATTTTTTTTTTTTTTTTTTCTGTGAAGCAGGGTAAAATGGAAGCATGGTTTGAATAATGGTTATAATCAATGAAATTGACACTTTAATGTACTGTTTATTATAGGAATTAATTTTTTGGAACCAGTAACATAGCCAAGAATTTTTTGGAGGGATGAATGAAAACTAAAAAAACTAGAAAATATAACTTATAAAAATTTGAATAACATTTTTTTCACACAACAGGTAAAGGAATATTTCCTTTTTAAAAAGTAAAAGCACTTTGAGAGAAGATAGTTTGCTAAACGATAATATGAAGAGGAAGTAACTAATTATATTCTTACATGTGCTTTAAAGATAAATTAATGGAAGTTTTCAGTAAAAAAATCATAATTTTCTTAAATGAATTTTTTTCAAAAGTAGAGACAAAAATTAGACTAAAAATGTTAGCTCATAAATTATTGCAAGTCTAATACAATCAGAATTTAAAAGATAAATAAAATGATAATTTAATTTATGAACCCTTAGTTTGCTTAAGAGTAGAATGAGGTATTTATTTATCGATGACTTACATGTTGAATCTAGTACACTTGAAACATATTCATTTTATCTTCAATGCTAAAAGAACTCCATTAAAGTAATTATTATCATTTTTGTTATTATTGCTATTGTTTTTGTTGTTGTTCATTTTACATTTGTTACCGCACAAAAATTCATTTCACGTTGCAAAGTGATTTTGATTTATTTAATAAATTATTTTTATATTCTATATGTTTAAAAACCTATAGAAATATTATGTTTTATATTCATTTATTGGTTTAATTTTTTTTATATGCATACAAACACTGAAACTCATTTATTTATTTGAGATGGAAGTACTTATATTTTTAATGAAAAGCGTGGGAGTTTTTAAATTATTTTTACTTTCAATTTACACAAGTTCTGTGAATAGAATAATTAGTTTACTCCTGAAATGAAACGATTTAAATAAACTAGCTTACATCAAACCTTTAGTTAAAATAACAGAACATACTGTAATTTATAGAAATAAGAGCGAAAATATGAAAAACATTGGAGAAAGTCTGAAAATTTATGACGAATGAAACAAAATTAAATCTGAGTGATGCTTTCCTTATAAAGTGTCTTATCCTGACATTTATTTTATTTACCTCTGTTTACGTATGCATGAGTTAAGTTATTTGTAGCAACACTGCTACACAATACGCATATATTATATAAGTAAATATTTAGTTGGTTGGTAAAAAAATAAATGTAGATAACGAAACTGCACTGAAACAATTTTATCAATAGCAGTTAGTGATGAAAATAGTCCTACTGGTTCTTTAGAATTAAACAATTTAAGTATCACGTTTCTAGAATACATACATAGAGAGATTACTAATTTTTAATGGTTCTGTGAAATTAAGACAGAAAATTTTCAGTTTTTCGGCTGACTTTTGAAGTGTTAATTATATCTATGCATTGTTTCACGTCTGTAAAACTGTATTGTCAAAGATTGAAGATTCATTCTGTGTTTAAAAAACAGAAATTTGTTAGTTTTTTTTTTAATATTCCTCGAACAAATTGTTTTACTTTGAATATGAAGTCCATATCTTTTAGATTAAAGCATACTTATACATAGCTGCTCAAGTTTACAATTTCTCTTATAGATTTTACTTAAAACATTTTTTTAAACGATTACAATTTCAAAAAAAGAAGTAAGTTTAAAAAAACTGATTTATAAATAAACTGCAAAACAGGTAAATTTTAAAGGGAAAAAAACACGATGAAAATAAGCATGTATATATATTTAGTAAGAAATAATCTAATGGCCTTTGAGAATAATACTTTTGTTTTGTCTATTTTAATATAAAACAAACTTAATAGGGCCTTAAAATTAATGTTATAGTAAAACGCTAAGGATGTCAATTTTCTACTATTAAATCATTCATCACAGGGAATAGGTAAATATTAACTGATAATAGAAGAAGCATTAACCTAAGAAAATAAGTATACATTTATACATGTAGAAAATAACTCACGTGCTATCAGAGAGTAAAAACGAAGAGTCGATTTATCAGAACAATTCATTGTTAGTTGATAAACAACCTTTGGAAAATATAACTTCCGTTTAGAGAAATAATTCGTTTGCTTCATGTCAACATATTCTGATAAGATCTTATCATAGTGGGAGGGTCAAGAACACCTTAATCGCATAGTTCATCCCCTATACTTCCATTATTTGCAATTCTGATACGAAATCATTATTTCTTCTTAACAATAATTTTATTGCTTTTACATTGGAAAAGATTATTTAACAGTGTAATTCTTTGCTTTTAAAGACTAATCATACCTTTGAAGACAACGTTATTATTTAGAATGTATACCTCATTACACAAATGCATGGCGATTTTCAATGTTTCTAAAGCGAAGGAGGCAATAGTCACCTCTTGAAGTGTGCATCTTTTGTTTTGTTTTTTATAGCAAATATCTTTTTATGACCAAAATTTAAAAATATGTCAATTTTTTAAAATGTATTTCATAACTGCAAGTCAGTTATAAGGTGGATAATGGAATTTAGAAAAATCCTAATTTTAGAAAGGATCTACACATTTTGTAAAAGACATGAAAATATGGCTGACGTGTTTAATTACGAATGTAGTTTCTTTAGTTGATGTAGGCTAATCTTCAAAAATTTATCACCCCTAGATGTATACTGAACTTTTTATTTGTTACTTCTTTCATTGAAACATGAAATACGGAAAACTGAACAATACGATCAAAATATTCACAGCTTCCATTAGGTATAATTCAAGAATGGTTTTGCCAAAAAAATTCAAGCCGTTGATTTGGCCCAGCGGAAGTTTGAAAAAAAAAAGTCTAAGATACCAAGAAATGTTACGATAGCGCAATTCGTGTTTCTAACAGATAAAATTCTTATCAGTCTAGGAGGTTCAGTAAATGTTTACTCATTTTGAACTGCTACTCATGTCTTCCTGTTGTCGACTCACTGATCATGTATGATGTCATCGATCTTTTCAAAATGAAATCAACTTAGATTTTTTTTTTAATATTGCGTTTTTTTTAATTATTATTAATTGAAAATTTCAGAACTATAGAATGTTTCTTGTGTTTATAAATCTTTCATTTAGATAATTTCAGATTTAAATTTAATGTAAAATTTCTCTCTTCAATATCATTTATTAAATTTTTATTGTATTCTTTCGTTTTCCCTTCTCAGAAGTTCCTTTTAAAAATTATAGAGTGAATTTTATAGAATACGATATTCGTTTAGTTGTACGTGAAAATAGTAACTGCTTAGCATTTCTAGGAGTAGGGGCTACAACATTTCCAGAGCTACAAATACTTTGAATACTTGAATTAGAAACTAACAGTTAATTAGAGCTTATAACAAGAATTGAAGAAACTAACATCTTGTGGATGGTAATAGCATCATATTCCATCTAGGATAGTAAAAAAAATTTAAACCCTTTCACAGCTTCCATCAATGCAAGGAGGTAAAAACTTAAGCGTTTATCTTAATCCACACTGATGCACTTCAATTTTCAACAAAATTACTTTTCCAACAAAATTTTAATTTTACTTGTTTAGTTACAAGTGATGTGATGTATCTTTCTAAGCATTTATACTTGAATCACCTATTAATTTTATTTTATTTTATTTTCACATATCATTTCTATAAAAAATTCCCATATTGTTGTATATCAATCTTAATGAACAAGAAAGTAGTTACTAAAGTAAGAAATAAACTCTTTAATACTCCTTCCCGTAGGCAAATACTTTTTCATTGACATTTTTTTTTACAAAATAGTTATAAAGGTATGAACGACGATGAAATATTTATGATGTTTCCTTTTCATGAATATTTCGATAAAATACTTTGTTGAGCAGTGTCTGGCAGTTTCGTACAGTAAAAGTTTAAAGCCCTTGTCAGAATATTTTACGTGGACCTTCGAGTTCATTATTTAATTATGAAATTGTCAGTTTCTTATATTGGTGGTTATAAAAATATTCAGTAATCAGGTAAACAAAGAATTGAAAATTGAAATAAATATCACATTTATACTTAAATGCATCAAAAATATTGATTTCTTGGGTAAATAAAAAAAAATTAAATTTAATTAAGTATTCGGCTTATTGTTGGACATGCTTCTATTAGGAATAATACAACCTTTGTCACGAGTTCATAATATGTGAAAAAAAAAGGACGGCACATAATATTTCACAAAGCACCCTAGGTCTATTTGCTAAACGGCGTGATACCACGGACGGTCTTTTTAACTCCTTAACACCGTGAAGTACCTAATTCCATCATTTCCACTGCTACTAGCTATATATTTTTTATTTATTTTTGAGTTTATATATATATAATAGAATCAAATGGCCGCAATACTGAAAAAGTACAGCCATTTCCATCGATCGATTTAACTACCAGCAAACATGGCGGTCAATCGAATCACCGCCATGTTTGCGTCATTTTTTTCTTCTGTGCAACCCTTTATCAATTGACCCTTTTGAACTAGACGATAGTTAAAAACATAAGGGTTAATAAGAAAAGAAAACGCATTAAGTTTCCTACCACTTCATACACTGGAAAAAAAAAAGTCTGTTAAACTGACAGAAAAAACCTGTCAGAAAGGACGCCAGTTTATTTCTGTAAATTTTACAGAAGTCTTCCGTATTTTTTTCCGTATACGGACGATTTCTGCAAAATAAACTGAGACTCTGTAAAATTTACGGAAGACTTCTGTAAAAAAAAAAAAAAAAAAAAAAACTGAAATAAACTGGTATCCTGGCTGACATTTTTTTTCTGTAAATTTGACAGACTTTTTTTGCAGTGTAGAATTTAATGGACAGTCTTCAGCTAAGAGTACTTCTCTCACACCAAAAATTTTACAAATAAAATTATAAAAAGTTTTACAAATAAAACTTATTTAGTATTTTAAATTAATTTCTTTTCTGAAATCAATCTCAACCACACAAATATTTCAATATTTCACTGCTGAAAGACAAAAAAAAAAAAAATCCATTTTTAAGAGTACACTTAACTTTTGTGGCTCCGCTTAAACGGTCCGACAGCTTTGATCGTAACGTGAAGTGTCACATACAAGAAACTGCTTTTGTAAACTTCCATGTTCCGTAACCTCAAATTGTTGCTATCTCGTTTCCACAATTTGAACTTTTATCGTATGACCTCTAAGGGTAAAAAGGGGGAAATACGATATCCCCACCGAGAAAAAGTTGCTGCGAGCGTTGAGCGACCGAAATCGTTTGTTATTCCTGGCTTAAATGTTCCACCCCGGACTTACATGAACGTGGATGGATAGGATTATCTTTTTTTACACTCGAAAAAGAAATAGATTTAATGAGTGTTGATTACATATCATCATTTCCCCCTCCCCTCCTGTTTGTTCAGTTAAAAAATTATTTTGTTTTTGTTTAATGAAAAAGATTAATTCTGTAGGTCAGAGAAATGTAACCTGCTTCTCGACATTGGTACGCAAGTTAAACTAATTGCGCCAGGGACTCGGATAATTCTTTAAAAGCTGCTGCATTACACACAGTAATAAACGAAGAAAGTATGTGCCTTTTCTGAAACTTCGAGGAAAATTATTAAAAACACAGAACTTCACAGCAAAATTTTTTGAAGAGTGTCACATTTTGCAAAATGTACACTTTCTATGAATTGTTATTTAATCTTTCATAACCAATACATGTATATCGTCTATTTTAGTGGATGCAAGAGCTTGTAAAGAGCCATCCTAAAAATTCAGTTGTCCCTGACATAATTTGTTTATTCATCTTCATGTACCAAAATCGTAAGTCCTTTTCGAATTTCAATGTCAAGGTATCTAATTTTAGAACTTTTTTTGAGATTTAAGTTACCATTTCGATGAAAAATGATCCTGGAAACAGAGAGAGAGATATCAAAAAATATTTTTTATAAGGCATATATAATGATCTGGTCTATGACATTATGAAAGCTCTTTTGGATATTTTCATTTTAATAAACAAACGTAAAATTATTGTTTAACACTCTGAGATCCAAGCAAGAGAGATACTCAGGTTGCAGTTTTCGGTGAAACGAATTAAGCCCGAGAGTCTGTTAGTATCCACTTTAAACTCTCTTGGCTATAAAAGTACCGACTCTATAAGTTTACCGTTTTTTCAAATACTATCTACAAACCTTTTACCTATTAAAAAATATACAAGTAGAATAACCAAAGGGAATTAAGTATATAAAACTATCCAGCATTAAGAGCTACTTTTTGAACATTTGGCAACCATAGCTCGGTAGCTGAAGCATACGTTACAAAATAATTGATATTTACAAATAAAGCCTATATTGAGGTTTTTTCCAACATTTGGTTAAGTTTTTATTGGGTAAATCTGTGAAAATTTACATTAAATATGATGTTTGCTTAAGCAGAACTTTCTTTTTAATTTAAAGCGTGCTTTTCCAAAACTTTCTCATGAAATATTTCTTTGTACATTTAAATCGTTTCTTTATTATGAATAACAACAGTTTGAGGCTTATAACAAAAAAGTTTTTATGTTTTTATGTATATATGTCCTTCAAATATTTTTTAAAAGCCATTAAAAGTATCAAAAACCTCAGTTCACAGACAGATATAGTGTCGAAATAGCTCAGACCTCAAAGCGTTAAAAGAGAGACGGAGAGCTTTGGACGATCCCTTTGGCTCCCATATTAAAGTTTTTTCTTACTTACAGCCTCGATTTTGGATCCGTTTTTGTGTATACGTAGAAAAAGTATCAAATATTCAGGTTACATATTCTTTAAAATGTCAAGAATAGATAACACTTTCAATAAAATACAAAATACGTCCACTAGATAGTAGCTCTCCAACTATCGCTCTCCAACTATCTCCAACAAGCTGTAATATTTAATATTTATACAAATATTAAATATTACAGCATATTCATTTTTATATGCGATTGCATGAAACCACGAAAATCTAATTGGCAAACGATTTGCAGATATAGAGTTACAATATTGGGCAATATCAACATATTTCTTATAAACTTTTAATAAACATTACATTTCATTCCTTAAGACGTGGAGCGCGTTAATCGATATTTTCTATAACCAGGGTGTTTAAAATAAATCATTTTTAATGTTAATGAAAAGAAAAGTAAAAGTCAGAAACAAAGACGTTTCACCATAATGTATCCCTTGGCAACGGTTTTGAAATAGGAAAATTCCCAGACGAATTACTTTGCATTAGTGACAACACCAAATGAATTTTTAATCATTGAATTTCATAAGTTTCTATTTTCTTCTGCTAAATTCTCAGAAAGGAAAACAGAACCAAAATAATTTATTTCTTTGAGAAATATTTTTCTTATTCTCATTGCTTAGATTTTTTTATTATTCTTGTTCATAAACTGAAATTAACGAAATTTAGCCACAGTCTAACAAGTTAATATTTTTCCGATGCTGCTACACCTAAAACAGTTTTAGGAAAACATTCCTACTTTTATTCAAGAGATTTAATTATATTAGAAAACAGGAAGTGGGTATTTTGTGAATTTAAATTTACTCTTACCTTTCAATTTTAAAAGCACTTTATCAATCTAGCTAATAAAATTTTAAATTAAATTCCTTTGTTAAACATTTTATTTACTACTTCAATCAATTATGTTAAAACTTTTTGTGATCAAGAAAACATGGAATTAAATTAGCAATTTGATGCTTCCAACAAAGTTCATGGAATGGACAAATGAAAAATAGGTAGTTGACACAAGCTTGTTTAATACAATTCGCCGTATGTTTAGAGCATTGTTCCCTTAAGTTGAAATTCATGTTTAAAATAAAATTATGATATTTTTAATTCAAAAATTCTGTACCTGAAGTATTTTAAATATCGTAATGAAGTCTACGGGAAAAAAATGTCTGATGCAATATATATATATATTTTTTTAATAAATGATATAAAATTTTTGAATAATATTAAATGCAGCATGTTTACATATAAATGAATTATACAGTATGATAAGCCAATATTTATTTTCAGTTACATCTAAAGTGATATACATATACACTGAAGTACCGTTTATACGTTTCTCGTTTATACGTTTTTAATGAAATCGAGAACTTCATTTATACTTTTTTTTAGAACTGAAGAGGAGAGAAAATGCGTGAGCAAGTTTTCAACAAGCTTTGACAGGTTCTAGTTTTATACAAGAATACCTCAATTCCTGCGATTTAAATGATAGCGAGGTTAAACAGGCACTTTTAACTATGTACAATAAACTTTTTTTTGTGCATTCCCAAACAGCCATAGAACCAAAAATTATAAAATCCTCCGTACATGTGGAATGAATACAAGTACCAACTGTACATTAAATCCAGAATAAAACTGTTAGTATTACACATTTACTGCGCTGTGGCGCCCACAAGAAAGGGGTCCAGGGGATCCCCCAAAAGAGTCCCCAATTAACTTTCCATTATAAAACAATCAGGTAGTTCTTGACATTTCAATACGTTAAAAGACTTCATCAAAATATTATTTCCTGCCTTTAAGAATAGTAAATTAAGGCATAATTTATAGAAGTATATCGAAGTGATCAAAGGTGATCATGGTCACGAAAAAAGAAAATCTTGTTTTTCTGGTGGTTTGTTTGTGTCACAACTTTACGAGCTGGACCCCTCTCCATGGGAGAATCCCTGTGTGCGCCACTACTATTGTGTATTTTTTTCATGTAATAATGTATGCAGTATTTTAATTTAAATCTGATTTTCTATTGTTGGTTATTACGGAAATATACGCACTTTTGAGAATTTCGTTTTTACGTTTTTCTCATTTATACATTTTTCCCTCCAGCCCCTTGAAAAACGTAAAAATGGTGCTTCACTGCATATATATATGTATATAGATTTAACATTTATCTGACCAAACACCCATACTCCTATTCAAAATAGCCCCTTAAATCCAACATCAGCATTTCTGAATACGTTTGTTTCGTTATCGGCAGATTTTCACAAAAAACTCGTAAACAGGCCTCAATCCTCCACCCCCACGCCAACCCCAAGTTTATCAAAAAGTTACAAAAGTATCTTGTGAACGTCTCCTTTTAAATAACCCCACAAATTTTTACTTCAAAAGGCGTGAATGGAAAAGTGTAATTATACGCACAGAAGCTCCAAGTTTGCTCTCCACCAATCTTGGGCTTAAACTACCGATTTCTGTACTTCCTACCTTACTTCAATTTTTGCTTCTCTTTCTTTACTGAAAGGCGGGCAGTTACTTGGAACTCAAAGGGTAAGGGATAAAGGTGTTGTTGACATTCCAATACTGTATAGTATCAATTTAAAAATAAATATTGATCTACACATTGTACATATATTTATTGGTTTTTATACGGTGTTTATTTGCATTTTCATGTATAATAATAACCGTAGAAAATGTCCAATTACTTTATCTGTACGAGTTTAATGAATAATTTATCCTTATGTATGTTTAGTCAAATAATTTTAAAAGTACAGTACACTTATAAAGCACCATATTTTACACCAAGGATGGCCACGTTGACAGGTTATTTTCACGTATTTATCCACTTTTTCTCCCCAAAAGAATCGAGTTTCTTTTTGACTTAGAATATTTGGGGCCCACATTGGTAAGACCCTAATCCACTTTTTTGCCCCTTTCTTAAATTTATAGAGGTTTTCATAATGTCTTTGGAAAAGTAACCAAGAAATTCAGCATGGGATTCCAAATAGATAATCTTAGGCGTTCGTTTGACCCACAAATTTAAGAAGCCTATATGATTTCTGGTGTCTTGGTTTTTTGTGTCTTGGTATCTTTGTGTCTTGGTATCTTTGTGTCTTGGTTTGAATGTGTCTTGGTTTTTTTAAAAGAAAGGTACAACAATGTTTTTTTAAAGATTTATTTTTCCTTTTATAACTATAAAAAAATCATTTATTTAATTGATAATAACTATTAATTTTTCAGAACACTATCTTTATGCAGCCTAACCTCTTTTGTACAATCAAGAGAGATTAATGCATAACTTACATTAACTTGCACTTCCGATCTCTGACTTTACCTTATGAGCAGCTAATGCATTAGGCATATCTGTTCCTTATTATTATGTGGTTGGTACTTGATACCTCCCTCAGTTTCAATACCAGATCTCCTACAGTGATTATACTGATCTTCGTTCTCACAATCTGTTAATGCTGGACTCTTGCAAACAATGTTTGATTTTTCCTGCGAAAAAAGGAATCCATATTACAAGTATTAAATATACATTTTACACACAACAATACAATTACACACAATTACACACAACATAAATAAACATAATTCAAAAGCGCAATGTCGCTCGGTTAAAAACAGATTTATTCATTCACAGAATGTCAGATCTCATTCTCTTATCTCAAGATAATTCGTACTTCTCAATTAAGGTACATCATGAGGAACAAATCGATTGCAAAACACTTTCTATCTTATTTGAACGTGTGCTTTCACAAGAGCAAAATGCCAACAGAAAGATTCAGATACTGCCTAAGAAAAGCAATGGATACAGAAGAGGAATCTATGCTCATCAGACGCTAGACGAGACGATACAGATTATGTCTATTTACTATATAAAAGGATTTTGCGAGACAAGGCAAAATTTTGAAACAATATCTCGACATCCTGCGCCTGTCACTGTAAAATATATATAGTTAGGGTTGGATGTCAGACAGTAACGAGATAGAGCGTTTCGTGAGACGAGACAGACATTATTATCATTACTATACAATCCTGAAACGGGCAGTAAAAAATGCTGTGAGACGAAATGCTAAGATCCCTCCAGCATACGGGAAAATATTAAATTTTAGTAATAACGGTAAACTGCAGTTTGCAGTTTTTTAGCTTGACTTGAAAAAAAAAATTAATCAATAATGCAATAAAAAGAAAAAAAAAAGTTTCAGTGTTTTGTAAATATTCTCCAATTTCTTCTGCAACCTTAAAATACCTCTGGGTTCTTCTCAGTATATCATGTGAAGAAAGTAGCTAATCTGTAGGGAAACACTTTTTCGTCGATGAAAATTTACTGTAACTCCTTTTGCATGCTGAAGAAACCATCTTCGTGTGATTCTTATAGGATTTTGTGGTTATCAAATTTGTTAATCGTGAAATGGTGACAGGAAAATCGTCTAATGCTTATCAATTTTTGTAATTGGCATTGAAAAAAAGAAAAGGTAACTGCAGTTGAAATTGAAACCTGCTCCGTCACTGGAAGACAGTATAGACTTCTTTACAGCATTTTTTTTTCCTGGAGCAGCAGCAACGTCGCCGTCTCAAAGCGCAATATTTTGCAGGATGATGCCTTTCTTCACACTCGATAATTCAGCAGGTATTAGAACAAACTTGCACAGAGGTAAAAATATTTCCCTGCGAGCAACCCAAAACTTTGGTGCACCTAAACGACTGCATTATCCAATATGCCCATGTGGCTTACTGCATTTTGCTGTGAAAAGCAGAGTTTTAAGTTTGCAAAAGGTTGTGGACAAAAGCAGCTAACATACAAAGAAGATCAATAGAATGATACTTCATTTTGAAGCGCTATCTATTGATGAATTTATGCACTCTTTTCTAAAAAAAATTTAAAAGTGTTTATGATTTCATTGTGTTAGTCTGTCCGACCGTGCTCTAATTTTCTCAAATGAAAACTCAGATGAAAAATGAATGATGCTATGAAAATTATTATTGCTGTGTACACATGCTATTAAAGTTTGTAAAATAATGTATTCCATGGAAAATAGTGTAAGTAGAATAGTTCTTTTAAAGAATTTCATATCTTTATGGTCTATGACAGATATCCATTTCAGGCTTAGACGTTCATAGGAACTTACTCTTCATTTAAAATAATATTTTATCTGAAATAGCATTTGTATAAGGGCCATTCTCAAAAAATTGTTACAATTTCCATTCTAGTGAGCGTTTCGAAACAAATTATTACTGGCTAGAAAAACTCACACAATTTTCACACTGTAAATAACACAATCGACTTTTTATCTTAAAAAAGATGATAGATGTCCACTTTGATAACAGACGTTAAATGAAAAAAAAAAGCAAAAATAAACATTTCAGCTTTTATACATATTTTTTGGCATGCAACAAACATCATAAATGTCCAATAATATTTATATTAATACAGCTGTTCCATGAATTCACTAAAAAGTAAACGTCCACTCTGTTCCCATACAGATCCTTTGACTTTGATGTAAAAGTAAATATAAAAATAACTTTTAAAATCAAAGCTTTTCATTCAAAGATGGGCTTTAAGGTATAAAATAGTTTTTGAGAAAATTTTGAAGTTCAAACACATATTGCAACACACATAAGCATCCTAGATTATCGATCACCGGTGGAGGTATTAGAAATTTTATTAAATGTTACTTTTTTACATGTAAAATAATATATAATTTTAAAAGCTTGATATATAATACTTCTTTGACCTTAAACAGAAGTGAGTAGCAAATATCTATTATTTTACAATAGAAAAATTATTAATTAAATTAATTTTCTAAATACCTCAGCCAATGATCGATAAGCTAGGATGCTGGATAAGAACTTTCCAATGATGCAAAGAATAAAAAGAATATCCGATCAATAGTTAGGAAGATATGAGCTCATGTATGCGAAAAAAGCCAGATTTTTGAACAAAATATTTAATATTAATTAAAAAAATGAGTGTATCAAAAATAAAAAAAACACGACTCAGAGTCATCAGAGTTAGACATATATTCAAAGTTTCAGCTTGATCGGCGATAGGTTGTGGATTAAAATTCGTGCAGAAATTTTGAACTGGAACGACATACAAAGATCAAACTAAAAAATGCTTGCAATAAAAGGGGAGTTATTATTTTACAAATATTAATTTATTGTACTATTTGATAGTGGCTTTTATGAATGCACACCAGTGTTTATCAATGTATCAATAACACACACACAAGTAAATACAAATAAATAAAATGATGCAATAGGTTTTTTGAGGTTTTGCCCGGATTCTCCCTAAATAGCCACAAGATTTGGAGATTTTGAATAATCTCCAAATCTGGCGATAAAATTAGATCTCCAGAACTAGTCTTTGGTGATGACATATAAATTTGACGAAATATCACCAAATCCGTCTGTTATTTAATTACAATTTAACTATTAATACCGGAAAATTAATTGACTTATTTTACGTGCAACAACGCTGCAAATTTGTCTATTTTTCACAATAATTTTTAATTTAAATTAAAACTCTGAATAATAATATAAGAACTTTCAACTTAGTTGGTAAGAAAGAATTTTCTGTAACACATCAATTTGTAAAAAACACTCAGCCTTTCCCTGTTCCATATAATTTTCAGGAGGGTCGTAATTTATAAGAACTGTTTCAAAAGCCGACGGATTAGACAGGAGCCACACTTCTGACCATGCCGTTATCTAAATGCTTTTTTTCAGATTGCTCCTGCCTCGGAGGAGATACATGTTCACCACTGTTTGCAGTCGGAATGAGAGCGGCTTAAAGTGGGATTTTCACTTGTTACATGGCTGCTGCATCCTTAGGCCTTTGTACTATAGGATCAAGTGGTGTTTAAGGATAGCGGCTGCACAATTCTATCAGATGTTTTACTGATAACCACAAAAAATATTTGCCACAAGCGTAAATAAACAAGGGGGGAAAAAGCATGGAAGTCACGAAAATGATTATATAAATTTAGTAACTAAATACTGGAACTTCAAAAATCGGGTGGCAACATGTTTAAAAAAATAGTTATTGGAGATAAAAATACTTTACCCTTTAATGCGCGTATTTTTCTATAAATATCAATTTTTAGTGCATCCACTGAAAAAAAAATATTTGAGTATGAGAGAAATTTCCTATATTAACTGTGTGAGTAACTGATTAGTTTACTGAAATTGATTAGTAAGTGATTACTTTACTGAAAAGCATACGGCTGATAATAAACATTAGAAGCTGTTATTATATACTACATAATCTCCTTTTTATAAAGAGCAACACTTTATAGTGAAATCGACGTAGGAAAATTGACTTGCACTCGAATACTTTTTGAAAGGGTTATGGATATGGAACTTTGCATCTGTGCAAAACTGAGTACTAAAGGAATAAGCCGTTCACTGATATGGCGCATATTTTTAATATCTCTTTTATCAAACGAAAACCAGATCCATTAACCTCTCTTAAATGAACTGTCGCTTAAGCAAAAGCTTGGCGTAGTTATACTATTTCACTCTTGAAAAATACAAAAAGTGTTACGTTCTCTTTTGATTAAGACAGGGTTTGCAGTATTATTGTTTTAAGCATAAGAAAGAAAACGAATCAATTAAATGAGGGGACCTGATTAACTTTTTCTACCTAAGGATGTAACGGAATCGACAGCTGTCTAGGAAATCCGTAAAATTACCCAACTCGGAGCACATACATCAGGTGGATTCCTGTTTAAGGGATTGTCTTGTAACTAACAAGCTGGATGCACACTGTTGAAGAATAACTGGAGTGAAAATTGAAAGTACAGAAGAAATATTTTTCGTGTTTATCATCCGAGATGACAAGTATCACTTTAAGACAGAAATTGTGCAAGAGTGCATGCATTTGTAAAATACTGTATTGATGCTGCTTTTCTAAGGCATGTTCAGGAAAATTATCCAAATCTGTTTAAATTCTTTTAAAATAATTCTAGATCCCGAAATTTTGGATATGAATCTTGTACTCAAAAGAGCTTCTTCGCTGAAAATCAAGCGCAACTACGTAGCTTTACCTAACATGTAATTGGTGCAATGTAGCTATTTTTAACTTGCAAGTTTTATGAAAATATGACTATGATGACCAGTATTACCTTTCTTAATAATATCTGCAAATTCAAAATTTTCTGTGACTTTTATTGTTAGAAATGTGACTCATCATAAGATCGAATGAGCTTTCATAACCATAGGCGCCGACTTCATGGGGCTTGAAGGGGCTTCAGCCCCCCCAATATTTTTATCAAGGGGGCTGAGCCCCTTCAAAAATTTCTCTCCAACTTTTTTGTGTCAAATCATATTTCTTCCTCCAAATCGGTTAAACTTAAGAATCCTAAAATTAGAGAATGTATCGCTAGCTTCTTCTGTCTCCCACTCCGCTTTTTCTTTCACAGGGATTCAGGAATTACGTTGGGCGCCTGTAATGCCGTAAGGCACTGATGTCAACCTTCTTTATCAAGAGCGCAAGCACAAACAAATGACCATCAGATAGCTAGGCAAAAAGAAACGGGTGTTTTCCCCCACAAGAACCCTTCAGATTTTACACCGTGACACAATTGATGATGGAATTGCTTTCTAGTAGGGAGAAGACTGCGCTTTTTTTAGGAGGGTCGTTCTCATGTAATGTAATCTTTCTTTTTTAAATCAGTACAGCAAAAGCTTTCACTTTTGTTCTATTGTGAGATACAGACTCTTCTGTAGACGTCTGACCATAAGGGAGATTTTCCCATTGTGCAAAACTGCAAACGATTGTGACATTCCCATTTCCCAGCAGTATTAAGTTTCGATGATGAAAATAAACCGTTTAAATGTGACTTAAAAACAATTTAAGGCAGAAAATTGATAGTCAAATTTAAGTTTGAAGATTTTAAATCATGAAGAACCTTGTGAGATAGATGAAAAATTGATGTTTAATACAGTTTCGGATATAGACAGTATTCATTTCTTTATACGCTTTATCAAAACTTTACTAATATCGAACGCTTAACGTGTCTGATTTAGCTACAGTTAAGAGCTAAATAAAAAATGATTTCATAAAAATCTTCGAGCAGCACAACTTCTGGATTATATTTTATAATTGCTTGCTCTTATCTTCTCTCTTTACATATAAAACTCTATCCCCCCATCAAGGGCGTAATCAGAGGTGGGGGGGGGGGCAGGGCGGGCTACGTGGGCTGAGCACTACTTAGCTGTCTCCCAGCCCCCCTACGTTTTTCAAAAATTTTTGTTAGTTTACACATAAATACGAAAATTTAGAAACGAAGATTTGAAAACCATGAAATCTTTAAGAAGACTCGTTGTTTTAGGCGAATTTCGCTTCACAATTGCAAGATTTCTGTTCGGTTCATTATTTTGCTACTCTTGGCTGCATGTGGTGCCAGTGGCGGTTCCAGAGGGGGGTCACAATGGTCATGACCCCCCTGGGCCTACCTTAACCATCTCGCCAAGAAAGAAGGAAGAAAAAAAACGAGGGCCCAAGCCGAGCTTGGACAAGGCCCAAAATTCAGAGAGGCCTTAATCATGTGCATACATATCATATTGTGTTGCTGAAAGAGAATTCCTCTTTAGAAAACCATTAGTTTCTGACTAATTTACTTTATTTTATAACAACACTAAAGTATGCACACAATATTCTGACTATGTGCTCAGTCGTTGTTCCTTGGCAGAAAAATATGCAGCCGTTTTGTAAATATGTGCATTCATCCATATTCATCCATACATAGAGGGCAAAGGAAAGGGGAGTCACAGCGAGCATGATTAAGGTAAGGGTGGATGGGGTGGTAGTTGCCTCGAACCCACAATGAAAGTAAACGATCAAAATCAAAAAAAATTTTTTTAGAAAAATGTGTGAATTGAGCGTGTGATACATATACTCGTATTCGACCCCCACCTCCACCCCACACTTGCAAATAGCCTCCCTCTTCTGTAAAAGCACTCTATGAAGCACCTATGTTTGTAAATTATTATTTATGGAATATCAAACTAGCGTAACTGCTACAAAACCATAAAAATTATAGAGGAGGAAGGAGGGGGCTGTCATGGGGAAAGAGGGACTATACCTAAACAGGGCCGGATTACCCATTAGGCTGAGTAGGCTTTCACCTGTGGGCTCCTACCATTTTAGAGGCCTGCGTTAAAATTTAGAAGGAAAAAAATATAATCAAACATTATTAAAGCTATTTTAGTGTTAATATTTATATACAGAATATGTATATGTAACTCTGAGAAAATAATTCTGATTCATTATTGACTTCGTACACAAGAAAGACTTTTTGGCATTGTACACTTCTTAATTGAAATTTGAATGAATATGTTCTAGAAAGTTTGAAGCTGACTATTTAGCTTGAATTTTTATGTGCACATTTCAGTGATACCTTGCATTAGATGGACGTATATTTTGCAAATTCAATAAGGAGAACTTTTAGCACTATGTTTACACGAACGGGCTATGGTAATCATAAGAAGGCTTATAAACAAAATACCCTTCGAACCCCAGTCATCACAATCATATTTTATACAACTTTTTTCCGTTCTGAATAAAAATTAATTTTCGTATATTGTTGCACAAATATCATCAGAATAAATTTCAAATAACATAATTCGTTATGGTTTTAGTTTATAAAATGAATACTATGTATCCATTTAGCCAAAGCGTCTCTGACTTACCAATTGCTAGTGTGCTAATTTAATTTGTTTTGATAATTGTTTAGGTAATCTGGAACAATTTTCCAAATTGAAGGGTGATTTAGAGTGCAGAGGAGTTTTTATATATGTTTTAAAAATAATATGGCGTAGACTATGATTTCGAATTAGATTTCATTCATTTTGTTTCCATTTTTCATATTATTGAGTATTCTTATTTTAATGTAAAGTGAAAATGTTGAGTATTTTTAAAAATTGTCTGTAAATATCTACAGTAATTCAGAGTGATATTTTTGGCATTGTATATCTGTTTCTGTGTTTTTCCACTTTTAAATGTAAAGCACGATTATATTTTATACAACTTTTTTCCGTTCTGAATAAAAATAAATTCATATATTGTTGCACAAATATCATCAAAGTATGTTTCAAATAGCATAATTCATTATGGTTTTAGTTTATAAAATGATTACTATGTGTCCATTTTGCCAGGAGCGTCTCTGATTTGCCAATTGCTTATGTGCTGGTTTAATTTGTTTTCATAATTGTTAAGGTAATCTGGAACGGTTTTCCAAAAAGAAGTGTGATTTAAAGTGCAATGCAGATTTTATATGTCGAGTTTTCTATGCCAAGTTCCACACGAAGCCCCCCCCCCGGCCTAGATCCCTCGCGCAGATAGTTGGCCATAACACCACATTTCAACATTTCTTTTCATTTTTAATGTTATTGAAAGATTATATGAGTATTCTTAGTTTAATGTAAAATGAAAGTTTTCAGTATTAAAATGTTTATGAAGACCTAAAATAGTGTAGACTCTGAATTTTGATATATTCTCGCATTTGGATTTCTTTGTTAAATCATTTTTAAATGTTAACAAGGATGATATTATTGAAAAATTAATTTTTTTCCTGCTGTGAAAATATTATGAGAATGAATTTAAAAGTATATTTTATTTATTTATTTGTTTTTGTTTTTACAATTCAAATCACGGAAATCCGTTTAATATGTATGTGTCGAAGAGAGGACTTGTAACTTTTTATGATGGTTTGTATATTTGTTTGATTTGTTTTAATACATGGAAAGGAGGTATTTATTACTTCTTTGCTTATGTTTTTTTAAATAATTTTAAATGTAATCTGTAAAAAGTTGTCAAAGAAATGTAATTTAAATGTGATCAGTTTTTCTGCCTTAAAGTAGTGCGACATTTAATTAAAGTCGATTCAATTTATGAGTATTTCATCATGTAGTAAAATAAAAAATACTATTTTATATTAGTAAAAATTATCTCTGATGAATGTTTGCAAGTAAATAAAATAATCCGGATTTTAGTATTTCGTCTCGTTTGTACTTCTAGGATATTTTGAAATATTAGCTGGAGTAATGTTTTGCAGAACAGTTTTCCACATTTGACTGCATGCATTTTCTTTCCTATGAAATTATCATTAAATACATTTCGAAGAAGATTTTACTTGTTTTGCTGTTATTAACTTAATTAAAATTCAGTTGTTCTTTCAGAAGGGAGATTTGCTTTCTCCATATGTGTACTGAAGACTGATTCGAGATCTTGAGTTCAAATACTTAATTTAAAAAATGAGTTCAAAAAATTTTTGAAAAATTTATTAAATGGAATTCCTTTTATTTTCATGAGAGTGTTATGTTAAAAAAGCACATTTTGAAATCTCAATTCTAAAATTTCTGAACCCCTTTATTATACTGACGGAGAGAAGGATTTTGTGTCCCCCCGTCCACCTCCGTAAGGATACGAGCCCCCCCAATAATTTTTACAAGTCGGCGCCCGTGTTCATAACTCAAAAGTATTTAATCTGAGGAACAGGGGTGGATCTGATGATTTGATAAATTCATATAACGGACACTTCTGTCTCTTGAATTATCTCTTAGTGTGAATCTCTTTTTTTCTTAGATAAAACTTCTCAAATGAGATGTAATCAGCCCACCAGCTCTCGATGTAGAGTTTAATCTGTGATACAAGGGTTGGATTTTATACTTTTATAAACTTCACCTTATAATAAAAATTCAAAGTGAACTCATTAAACTTCCGCCAACCAAAGAGATCTGTCAGATCATAAATCTCCCCTTTTTACAGCTTTATATCGGCCTCGGAGAGACAACGGCATGAAGATTGCTTCGGTAAACACTCGGTTAAAAACACAAAGTGTGAGATTAGTGACTATCAAGAGAGTACGTTGCGCTCCTGATACACGGGAACCTTAGTAACTACGCGTGCGTCTTTTTCCTGGAGAAGTTAAATACACCAGTAGCAATGACAAGTAAAAGAAAGAAACGATCTTACACTGGTATATTAATAAACGTTCACCATTCTTAAAACGCTAACCTCTCATAAAATTTCATGCACACTACGTCGTTCACACCGTTAATGCAGCCACGAAAATCTGTTAATATCGCCGTTAAGATAAAATTTTCCCAATTTTTCTCGGTACTAACACAATTGCATTTAAAATTCAGCCAATCAAAATTTGATATCACAAAATGGCTGGTTGCAAGTTTGAAAAGCACTAACTGAAACAGTTTAAAACATATAATACCATTTTATAAAAACAAATCATTTATTTTTTTCTAGATAATATGTATCTCTCACAGAATTCTCTCTTGAAACATTGAAATTCTTCTTCTTCTTCTTCTTTATTTTATTTTTTTATTTATTGTATGAGTGTGTCTTATAGAATAAGCTGGACTGTATCATTTTGCACTTAATTTATTTTTCACATTATGCTTTCGTGTCATAAAGATCAATAAATAGCGAAATAATTTTCAAAAGGCCGACTAATCGACGAAGTTTGCGTCATTAACGTTCTTGGTATAAATGGCATTAATATTCAACACTTAGATTTAATGAGTTTTTATTTTATTTATTTTTTAACGTGTCTTATATAAGATTATCCCTATTAAATCCCATTTCTCCAATAGTTCATCTTAGCCCAATAGATTTTGTGACGTGACCTTGCAATGAATTTTCATCTTGACGCAGAATTGAATTTTTAGAGGTATTTCATTTTCTGCTTATTATTAAACCAACATCGCAATGAATTACATTTTAACTAGACAACTTAAAAATTATATTAAAGTTAGTGAAATTTCTCACCTTCTTTGTATAAATAATTTATTTAACCTCTGGCAATCTGAATAGTTCAAAATGATATTTAAATCATTGCGAGTCTTTGAAATTGTATTTATAAGAAGTGTAATACATAATTTATAGAATGTAGGCCATAAAACTTCATTTAGTGCTTGCATATTTTTGCATTTAGATGTTCCATAAAATATTTCCTTATTTATTTTTGCAGTTCTTGCATATCTAGTTATAAGGTTGAGAAGTAAACTATTAGTAGAAACTATGCAGACATCATTAAAAATAAGAAAAAACACTCACAAGGAACTGGTATTTAAAAGATGAAAAAATTAAAACTTTGTAAAATAACACACATAAAAGGTACTTAGCGATCTGTACACGTGTTTCGGACGAAAAAATGTGTCCATGCTCAGAAGTTCGTTACATAGTTTGTAAAATTTGGTAAGAATCTTGTGTATATGAAACTGTTAAAAAATTAACATTTTTCATAATATTTTTGTGAAAAAATTAGAACACAGGGTCAACAACGTTGTAACACTCTGTAAATACTAAATTTTAATTTATGAGCATTTATTCATAACAATTGCTAGTAACTATTATATAAATATATCGAAAAGATTACAGATACTCTCATTTGTATTATTAATATTATACCGTATCTTAAATCTGAGTTCTTAAAAACAAGAAATTTGCAGTAGATGTGTTAGTGAGTAAAGACGTGCGAGTGAAAGGGTTACTTTAGGTAGTCTACAATTTTCCCCTTTTATCTAACAACAGAATAGAAAATATAAGACACATACTTATTTTTCAGCAATAAGTTTCACGAAAGAGTGATTTTTTCCCTTGGACTTGCGTTTGTTTTAATTATTTATTTAGCTTTAATACTTATGATTTTTTTTTGTGAGCGTACTTGTAACTTTTGATATTACATTTATTTTAGCTCGTTAAGAAAAATATGCTGTGAGTGTCTAATTAAATCGTTTTTGGTAACATACATCTTTTTCCTTTCAAATGTCTTTCTACAAATGATCAGTGTTTTTTCTAAATACATTTTACATCCACCCCAATTTTGAAGGATTATAAATAGAAAATTAAAGAAATTACAACCTTTTTGAAGTTAAAAATAGCATTTTAAAGTTAAAAATAGCATTATAAATGTTCAATTTATGTTTGTTGCTCATGCATATCTTGATGACACAGCAAAATATTTTCAACTATCTGGCATATTACGTTCATTTAAATTGTTTATAAATCAATTGCTTTGATTTTCAAAGACCTCCCATAGAAGCTTACTTTTGAAATGTATAAAATATTTAACAATATTATTAACCCTAAATATTTGTTTCCTTTGCATTTTTCATAAATAATGAATCCTTTTTATCGTATTAGTGAAACAATGTTTGTGTATGATAAACCATATCCAGACTCGACACCTGTTTACACAGTGGGGGTGGAAGTGGACTATACACGCCTTGAGCCGTGGTGACATAGCTCAAAACAGTTATTTTTTGTTATTTTACCAAAACTGTAATATTAAAAGGTTTTAAAGCGAAGAGTGAGAATATTAGAATTTCTAAATTAATATTAGGAAATAAAAAGAATTCCGACATTCACGAAAACAAATAAATTGGCTCAAGAAAAGGAAATGGTGCATTAAAAATAAAGATAAAATGGATTTTTGAAACTGTTCTGTGCTCTCTCATAAAGCGTGTCTCTGTATGTATCACATATATTTGAAAAATTTTCCTTAAGCACGCAAATTGCAAAGCAGAATGGGTTGGGGCACGTTTGGATTTGGGAAAATAAAAAATTAAAAAAGAAAGAAAGGAAAACTGTTTACCATTTTCCCTTGAATGTTTTCTAATTTTATTTGTTTACTGTTTGTCACTGTGCAGAAGTGTAGAAGTACAAGTGCATGAGAGACGTAGGCAGAAAAAAATTTCAAGTGCGGGCAAGTGATTTCTCTCACAGGGGTTTGATTCTTATCATTTTTCAAGAAAAATCAAAATTTTGGGAGAAGGGCTCTCTTTTTACTCCAGCTGTGACACATTGTGTAATTCTAGCGCTAAAAGTGTTGGACAAATGCCGATAAAAATGATGGGGACAGACGGGAAATCGCTGCCACAGCGATCGTTTCAACACTCCTTAGGATTTTAGCATGCGCTGAACATATGACATCGCAAATAATAATTTGCGACATTATTATTTGCGATGTTGCCATCCTAAAATATAGAGTTTTTATACCAGTAATCGTAACTGTGAGAACCCTTTTGTTGCCTTTCGCAGTTTTCTGAGTTCATACCTATGAATAAGTACAGGGTGTCTCATTAATATTGGTACAAAATTTAAGGGAAGGTAGGGGACATAATTAGGAATCAGAATCACATAGCAATATGGGGTCAAAAACGCCGTTTTCACTTACCTGTTAATAATCACTTTGGGAAAAGTTTTGAAGCTTTCGTCTAATATCTTAACCAAGTTTCATAAACAATAGTCTTGTCTCCAAAAATTTTATCGATGAAATAAAAAAAAAAAAAAATTAAAGTTTTAGTCCTGTGTTTTCTGCGAAAGATACACATACTAGTTCGTCATACTAGTTTTTGACGAACAATGGTAGGAAATATCACTATTATTTGAGCATTTATTCCAAAGTGATTGTTAACAGATACATAAAGACAACTTTTCCGACGCCACATTGCTAAGTGATTCTTATTTCTTATTATCTGCTCTAACTTCTCTTAAATTTTGTACCCGTAGTTAGGACAACCTGCATATCTGAAATCTCATCTCGATCAGTTGAATGGAACGGCTGCTGGAGTTCAGTATATGCAGGGCCGCCTAGAGGGGGGGGAATAACAGGGAGGGCAATTGGTCCGGGTCTTAGGGGGGGGGCGACCTGGAGGATGTATGTTACGAGTTTATAGTGTACAAATACTACGGTAAAATAAAATATTTGTGTCCATTAAAACCTTTTTTGGCTCTCACAGCTGTATTCGTAGGATCTGAACTTTTTTTTAAAAAAACTTCTGAATTAAGCTTGAAAAATATTTTATTTAATCATACTGGAGATCTTATTAACATTATTACGGTCTATGCATTATACGGCCTAAGGTGTTCTCAAAGGTAGCTAACCTTTTATAACCGCTACGAATTTTATAACTCTACTTTAGTTTTCAAATAGTGAATACTCAATATTTAAAAGTCTTAGATTTAATTCTATGTGTGCATTAAGAAAGAATTTCAGAATTACACGTACATTACTTTAAAATAAGTTTGATTAAATACCTGCAATTTGATGCAAGTTTTATCATGTACAAGGTTTTGTATATTTGGCTTGCGATAAATTTTAAGTGTAATAATTTTAAAGTATTTAAAAAGCTTTTCTGGATTTAAAAAATGGAAGATTTTTTTGTGGGGCGGGGGGGGGGAACCCGTCATAAATACCTGAACTAGGGCCTGAAAATCCTGTTGGCGGCTCTCGTATATGGGGACATTTTTTTTTTTTTTTTTTTTTTTATGACTACCCTGCATTTTACAATACTTTCTTTCAGAGTAAACGTTTCAGAGAAAAGTATTCCCTTTAAGACATACTATAAAAGTACTAATAATTATTAATTTTAATCAGGTTAATATCTCAGTCATTTGAGCTAAGTTCTATCCTGTCTACACATTTTTTTATCATGTTTTTTTTTCTGTTGATATGGGCAGATTCCTATAAGCAGATACTCAACATCAATGAATAAACTCGGCACTCTTTTTTTTTTTCATTTAAAAAGTAATTTATTCCTCTCACGTCTTAATTGCCAGTTTGAATTACATTTACTGGCTAATATTTAAGGAAAATGAGTCTCTTTGAGCAGAGATTCAATATGTTCTTCAGTCTAAAGCACTAATTAAGTCAGCAGAGCTTCTCCACCGCAAAGAGGCTTCGTTTTGGCTAGATGAATAAGTTTAATAGCTAAAGTCCTCATGAGTTGTCGTTATTATAGTATCGTATTTCGTAACTATTAATCATACTTACAAATGTTTTTAAACCGCATCAGACAGAGAGAAATTATCAATTTGTTCTGCTTTGTTTCTTATTTTTCTCCCTTTTAGCACTGTGTAATAAATTTGAAGAGGGTTTTATAATTTCGGTTTGTCATGCTCTAACTATTAAAAAAATCATCAATTTATACGAAATTTATACATGTTATTGATGCAGACTACACATGTACCGTATTAAAGTGTAGATGTCTATTGAATTTATGTATTTTGATTTTATCGAGAAATTTTGATGTGTAATGTTTTTTATAGAACTTAATTGCGAAATTTACCTCTTAAATAGTGAATAATCAGAGCTAAATAATGCTGTATGTGCCGATTGTATAACAAAATGATATTTTTCGTTTGTTAGTTATCTCTAACAATGCCCTTATAATACGTTGAATAATAAAACATTTTATTTAAATTCATTAATTATTCATATCATTGCAAATCACTGTTTAGTTTCGCTTTAATACAAAAATCACGAATTTTTTCCAATTTTAATACTCACTCATAAAAAATAAATGTCTCAAGGTTTGCTCGAAAGTTTAAACGTGTAATTTTTTATGGCGATTTTAAAAACACTTTTGATTTCAGTAGCTAAATATAGGATTTTATTTTTGATAGCCTTATTCTTGATCTTGGAAGATATATATTTTAAATTTATACTGCATTTTTAAATCTTTGTATGACTTAAACCGAGTTTGATTCTTGAGTAATTTGATTCTTTAGGTACCGATAAAAAATAAATTACATTATATTAATTTAACACGTTCAGATATTTCAAAATAAGCTATTTCGATTGCATATGCCCCTGGGACTGCGGGCCTTCAGGTGTGTTTTTTTTTCTCCGTGATTTTTAAAAAAATACTTGGAACGTATTTATTTTGATATTTTTACTTTCCGAACATGTACCATGTAAGGAAAGTATTGTAATCATAACAAAATTCGATATTTTGATGTTTTTAAATGTTTTCAGGTCTTCTGAATTCATTTATATTATTTTTACGGTGATTGTGCTCATGTGTGTAAGTGAACACGATAGAATCTAAACCGCACATTCAATTGAGCTCAAATATAATATATATATGATAGATCATAACCATCCCACAACCGTTATTAATTTTGGTGTGTGCTTATGCTTTTTTTACAGAGCTGTAAAAAAGAATTATTTTACACTATAACCTGTGGAAGGAAATTCTTAAAAGGGAGCTAGCGCCTATATGATGCATTTGATTGGGCTCAAATTAGGTACGCATACACATATTATAGGTCATTGTCTTACATACTGCATAAATTTTGGCGTGTGTAGAGCAGTTATTGACAAGTTTGCAAAAAAGTATTCTTATATATTACGGCCTATTATACACTCACTCAAACTGTTTGAAATGCACTAGCGTCTGAACAGTGAACCCGATTGAGTTGAATCAAATTTATTTGAAGGCTCGTTTGCGATCAAGTGTTCGGAAAATTGAGTCATTTCAGATTTTTTTAAATTGTAAATTTCAAACTGTTCTCATTCATAAGGAAGAAACTATTTAAATGTACTAAAAATCAATATTTAATGAGGAGTTATTAAAAAAGCATGTTTTAAAGTTTAAAAAGTTCCACATTTAAAAAAAAAAAAAACTAACGTTTAGCATGAAATTTTGGACTTACCGAATGAAAACTTACATAAATGTATAAACCCTTCAAAATAGGTTTTATTTGTAAATAAACGTTATATAGTAAAATTTGTTTGGCTATCGAATGCTCAAAAAGTAATTATGTTTCTAAATCGTTTCATATACTTAATTCTGTCATAGGAGCTGTCATCTCCCTCTATTTTTTTTTTTAATCTAAAAGGCTCGTAGGTAGTATTTCAAAAGACGCAAACGTATGGGTACCCCTATAGCTCAAGAAGGTCAAAGAACCCCGAGAGACTGTCGGGCTTAGCTCGCTTCACCGAAAATGGTAACCTGAGTGACGCTTGGGTTAAGACCTCAAAGTGTTAAGCGTACAGAAGCGTTGTTCCAGCTAAAGTCCTATTTTCACTTTAAAGGATGACTGTTAAGTAATGCGCAGATTACCTAGGCAATTTGAAAAATGAAATAATTTACTGCACTTTAACGCGCCACCCTCGATAGTCTGCACATTACCTAGATAATCTGTATAATAAATGATTTCTGGACTTTAGCGCGATAATACATTTACTTTTTAACTCTGTTACAACTACATTACAGGTAAATGATTTTTTATGATGTTATAACTGAGTGGTGACGTTATAATCGAGTGATGTTTGGGCAAATTTTACAGGATGATCAATGTAAAGTAGTACCCAATGGTTTTTCTTATAATCCTTAAGTATGACGAATGTGGAAACTATTCTAACACTATAGTTGGTTGAATTTTGTTTAATTGTGAGAGACAGTTTCCAACTCCGTTGGAATGTTACAGCTTTATTTGTAAGGTAAAACAGAAATGATAGGGTAATTCCGGGTGAGATGGACCACGTTTTTTCTTCGTTACCTAAAAGCCATATATTTATATATATATTATACTTTTCACCGTATATACATAGAGTGTACGATATTTCTTACAAAAATCCTAATGCAGAAGATCATATATGTAAAGGAATTTTTTTGTGATTTAAAAAAATATTTACTATGTGTCCCTCTCACTCGTGCTACTTCGGGTGAAATGGACTATATGAATGGGAAAGATGGGCCACCATAAAATAATGAATTGTACTTGTAATTTATAAATTTATATTTTCATTACATAAAAATTAAAATTACCTTACTTGCAATTAAATTAATTTTAATTAATTTATTAAGTTTACATAACTTACTATATGACATTTAATATATATGAGATTGTTTTTATGAAATTGTTTTTATGTGCTGTGACTTAAGATTGACATAAAACTTGGTCCATCTCTCCCGTCTAGACGTGGTCCATCTCTCTCGCCTAGGCGTGGTCCATCCCTCCCGATCGTCCGGATGACAAGTACAACCCACCCTGACTCTACATTGTGGATTTCACGTCGCCATTTTAGGTTATTTCGAAGCTTACATGTTCCCCGAGATTACATCATCAAGACTAGATAGATCACATATAAAATAAAACTTTTAATTGTGGAATTATAACCATAGGAAAAAATTATTTGACTCACCAACAGCAACAATGATAATTAGCTGAAAAATTATTATGTTTTCTTTTTTTGAGTAGCAAATAGTAGCATGCCTTATAAATTCTCTTTAAGTGTCTCACTGAGATAGTTGTGCCATATATGGAGAGGCGCATTAACTAAATATTTGGCTGGTCTATCTATCCCGAAATTACCCTACGTACAAAGTTATTTAATCCTGTGATAATTTTATTTTAGAAAAACGTAATTTAATTCGAATTTCTTGCATTAACATTCCTTTCAGCAAATGTGGAAAATGTTCACCACCGTTTTGAATGCAGACATAAAAACGTCGAACCTAGTTTTCTGACGCGCTTTTCAACATTATTGACGAGATTTCTACAGTTAAGGTTTGTTTTAATTCAGCGATGTTTGCAGGACTTCTCTGGAAAAAATCAATCGTTTTTATGTTTGTATTCGGAATGGTAGCAAACATTTTCAACATTTGCTGTAAGGATCATGAAAAAACTGAATTATATTATATTTTTCAAAAATAAAATTATCTCACAGGATTAAGAAACATTGTGCGTCTCCATTTCTGTTTTATCTCACAAATGGAGTTGTAACTGTCCAACAGTGTTGGAAATTATATCCCATACTTAAAGAAGGTTAAAACAATTATACTTCAGTGTTAGAATACCCGCCATAGCCGACAGATTTAAGGGTAATAAGAAAAACCATCAGGCACTCTTGATCAACCTCTTGACCTGATCAACCTCTACAACTGTATACAGAATGTTTCGAAGTTATAAAACAGATGTCGCTATATAAGCAGGTCACTGTAAACGATCTGTATTTGTAGCCCCTTACCCAAACTAAAATCCTGTGTGATCAGCTGATCTAGGGTATAGTGCATACCTTGATTGTCGACTAGAAAGGAGCGCAGATGATTGTTGTTGTTGACGAAATGAGAATTTTAGCCACCTATTTTTTGTTCAATATATACAGCTCAATATTTATTCAAATGCGATTTCTGTAAACCGTGATACTCAAACGCGATGACGAAAAGAGAAATGATTTTAATTATATTGATAATTTCTAATTGCTTCTACTCCCAAAGGTATATTTTCGGCACGACATCAAAAGTAAAGCAGTGACTGGTAAAAAGATGCAGCAACAAATCATTGAGTTTGGGGGAAAGAATGACTTCCTCTTTAACTTGATCTGTAGGGAAAGAGGAGAGACTAAAAGTAAGGCTGCCGCCATTGGCGAAACTGGAAAGACTTTTTGAGTATTTTATACCTAAAAGGGAACTGTAGCTCTCCCCAGCTTCTATAACGACCCATCTCCTATTCTTGCAATAAAAAATAAATTCTACTCCTATTCTTGCAATTCTAATCCTATTCTTGCAACAATTTTTCTGTAGTGCTGGAAATTACGAGCAAACTATCTAGCATTTCATACGTTCTATGAATTCTTCTGTACAAGTTTTTTTTTTCTAAAATAGGGTCATTCTACAGCTTTGTAACTGATATTTTTAAATCTCTTATCGTTTTCGAGATAGGAATGCTTATTTTTCTGTTGGCTACTAGGTGGTGCTGTAATAAATATCATCTTGTGGCGTATATCTACTTCACTATGCATAGAAACCATATTTAAGATAATAGCTGCCACTGTTCACAAGTTAACTTGGGAGAGACTTGTGCTTGGCAGTTGGCACCCTATATGCTCAGCAATACTTTACTGATACTAAGAAAATTCTTTGAAGGATAAAAATTTGCAGAATGAAAATGTGCAACGATTGACGAAAACAAATACAATCTTCCATCATATCGAAATTTCTAAAGAATCGATTACCAAGTAACGTAACTACTCAGATCTTTTAACAAAGATATTTATGGTCGTTTACAAAGGTTTCACTTAAATATGTTTCTATGCATGCAGCTGCGTAATATAGCGTAAACACAATTATTTTTATAGTAAAATGTCGCTGTAAAGAATTTTATACAGTTAATAAAAACAAAAGTATTAGGACTTCCAGTGATAATTGTTCTTATTGAGGAAGCGTTGAAGAAACTGTCGTTTGCTCTAATGTGTGTGTGTGTGTGTGTGTCGAAATGTATTTGTCTGCCATGTGTGCTTCTTTTCTAAAATATGCCACTGAATGCAAAACTCCAAATTCATTTACTTTTAAATCACTAGACTGAAAACTAATGCACACATATTTATTGAACACGAACAAATTGGCCTTCAGATGCCAGACAGGTGGCATGCAAAAGCAACATTCCCCCTCTATGCAGATTTGCTTTTTGAATGAGTTGCGTTCATCCAGTGTATCTTGAGTTGCGGAAGTCAAGACCTGTTCTAGTGCTACCTCAACTCAATTTAAACTGTGTGCTGTTATAGAATTCCTTGCTGCTGAAAAGGTGACTCCTACTGAGATTCAGCGTCGTTCAAAGGCTGTTTATGGCGACGATGCTGTCAATAGGTCTACACCAAACTGGTGGATAGCAAAATTTCGCCGTTACGAGCCCATAAAAATCAAACTTGTGGATAAAAAACCCTGCGGACATCTGATCACGGCCAGAGACAATAAATATCCCTAACTCGTGGACTACTTGATTCCCAATGGCCAGCTAATTACTCAAAAGCGTATCGCAAATCATATTGGAGCACTCTGCTACCTGTCACCTTGCAACATGACAACGCTTGTCCACACAACTCAGTCGCAACCGAAGTGGCTTTGCAAAAACAGAAGTTTGAAGGGATCCCGATCTTGCACGCTATGATTTTTATTTTTTTCTTCTACTGAAAAAAGTCTTAAGGGTACTCATTACACCTTGGAATAAGATGACGGCAACTATTAAGTCCTGGAATAGAGGTAATGTGAAAGAAATTTTTTAGTGGCGGAATGAAAACTACTTTTTAGGAGAAATGTGTTCCTATTAACCATGATTATGTTTGAAAATAAATACAGTCAAGCTGGGATAATTCGAAGTTGGAGGGACCAGAGCTAACGTTCAAAATATTCAAACACGTATTCTCAAAAAGGGAAAAGATAAATATAAAATATTTCTAGGAATCGAAAAAGAATTTCGAATTATCCAGAATTTCAAATTAAACAAGTTCGAATTATCCAAGTTTCACTGCATATGTTTTTGGAGCTTAAGAATTGTACTTTAACGAATTTTTGCCCGATCTTGCGATTGCTTCTTGTTGGTCTACAAGCATGCGTGCATTACTTTTTACTCTCGTAGGAAGCCATAATTAAAGAATTTACATTCCATCAAATGTATTTCCATAATTCCCAATGATTAAATGTGCGTATGCAGAATTCCACAAACAAGCCAAAACATACTTTATTCTTTTTAAAAATATATCATACGAGACATTATGTTTCTAATAATGAATTAAATTAACATCTGCCCAGCTCTTTTCTTTAATATTTTTTAACGTTTCCTTAAATGCAGTTTTTCAAGTTATTCTAGATGCCTAAAGAAAAGAGTTTACTGTTCATCCAAATTTTTATGCTAGTTTCTTAATCGCAAAGACTGTAATGCACTTGTTATTTTCTTACCACTTGAGCAAATCATGTTCTTAAAATAGAAAAAAAAAAAAGAACGCATGGGTTTTTAAAAAATGCAACAAATTTAATTACTCAAGTAAGCACACGAAGACAATTTTTCTTCCACTCACTTTCTGATACTCGAAAAAGAAAAGTATATTTGAAAAGTCGAATTAGAAAACGGAGAAAAAAAATGAAAACAGTTACACCACTCTTCAGGGCCTAAAATAACTTCTCGGCACTGAACAACAACATCTTAAAATATGTAAAATATCATCATTAAAATAAACGCCAAAGATAATGAAAATTAATAACTGAAGGCAACTTTTTTTCTTTTCTTTCTCATCTGTAACTGAGTGTCTAATCACAACGATTACCACTAGCAAAAACACTTCTAGTCGACGTTGTTATTATTAGCTCTGCTCTTCAGCGTTATAACATCCTTCAAATACGTCGAGCTATGGAAAATCGGGTATGGGGAGAGAACATATCCACTTGAGCGATTCTTGAAGATTCTGAACGACGTTTAATGGGTTTGTCCGAGTCTTGGGCTATAATTTGGGATTCAAGGCAATAAGACTGTATGGGGGTGGTGTTATGAAGGAATGGTAAGCCCGAAGCATTCGAAATGAGCTCTTCAGAAGGCAAACAACGGAATATATTGGCTGTTTGAAAAGATGAGTGCGTGCAGGCATTTTTGCCTCTTTTGTTCGATGCTTTCTACTTCAGAGGAGAATAGGATGAGTCTCCTCGTCTCTGGGAGGGCTTTAATCGTGAAAACATTGGTTCCCTCTTCCAGCCTTCCATAACAGATGCCTTTTACTTCTTGGGAGAGAGAGCTCGTTGGCAGGGAAGATATATGCCTTTGACGTCTCAGTTTCGCAGTCTAATTTTTCGGAGACGGCGCAAGTGCTGTCGAGCGTACGAGAAATATTTAGCGGGAGTCCAATTTCGAGAATATGTGTCCTCGTTTGGATGCATATCATTTGACTGCAGAGCCGTTCTGCCAGAGGTACATAATCGTTATTGCTAATATGTGAACAACATAGATGCTATCAGTGAAACAAAAGTACGAAAAAGTTGCAATATGCCTTGAGATAAGTTTGGAAAGTTCCAGCAGGAACTAAATATACTCAAAGCAAATAATTATTTCATCCCGTTATTGACGGATAATGTAATACCTATGATATATAGAATTCGTATAAATTTCTCAGTTAACGTTTTTCATCTAAATAATATAGGATTTCTCCAACTAACCAAATGACTTGAAATAAGTTTTGAAAGTTTATACAAAAGCGGATAATCACTTATCTCTTTACAATCCCTCATGTAATCCCATGGAGATAGCATTACGGATACATAGATAGCATGCTTATCCTTCCTCCACCAAATGCTGCTTGCGATTCTTGAGAGTGGTCGTATCCCAAAATCCGTTTTGAAAGTTCATATCAAAACTGTGAATAACTTCATTTAGAGCTTATACACGTGTTAATTTGCATAGTAATAAAATAAAAGATAATGTAAATTTATGTGCACAACTTAGTAAATTTCTTCTTATTTTATTGATACGACATCCCGGGTTGGGACAAAGCCTTTTTGAGAACTCCATTCCACTCTCTTCATGGCAATTGTTCTCTGATGGAAACTCCCAAATTTTTGAAACCCTCATCCACACAGTGTCAGTCCATCTTAGGGACACGTGGAACAAAAATGGCTCAACTTTTCGATTTTTCAATTATCAGCCTTGAACATAGGAGCAGACTAAGACAATGTATATAGATATATAATTTATGTCTATATGGAATATATAAACACTCAAAATATGGCTTTAAAACATACAAACAAACGTGATGTGGCTACAATAAAGCTTCAAAATCTTATTTAGAAACATCTGAAATATATTATGATTTTGGTTCTCAATTAATTTAAGTAAGAACGAAGTAAATGAAGACAGCTTTTTTGTAAATGAAAAATTCTATATTGGATTTGATACTGTAAAAACACGCACAGTTCTACCGTTCAATCCGGTGTACGCCTGCCTCTGTTTCGTGTGTGGGTGATAATGGCGCTGACCCCTCTCTGCGTGTTATTTCAAACCGGGAAGACTTTTCACCGTTTTTAGACAAAGTGGCTGACCTGGACAAAAGGAAGTGCATTTTTTACAGGACCCCTATTTTGCACCCACTTTTCCTGACCAGATGAGTAATTAATCACTCAGTTGCTTTCCCCACTTTTAGACCAAAGCGGCCTAAACCTCTGTGAAGGAATGTTTTAACAAACATTCCTTCACAGAACCTATTTTTTCTGCTGTTAAAAATGTTTTCCGCTCTCTCTCTGGTAAACTTTTGAGGAAATGCACACATAGTAGAACGCAGAATCCAAGTGAAAGTTTCAGCCATTATTTATTGGACAGGTTACCCAAAATATGTTTTTGTTTCAATTAATACTTTGGAATCGGATGCTTTAGATTAATGTGTGAAAAACAAAATGAAATTAATGCAGAAAAGTTAAATCAAAATGATGCAATGTGCTTGAATATTTTAAAGCATTATATTTTAAGTATTGTGAGTATGTTTTTAGTTTTTTTTTTTTTTTTTTTTTTCTCAAATGTGGTTTTTTTCAAATTTTGGTACATTTTTTCTAAAATTCTGTTCCAAGTAAACAATTTAAACTTTCCAAAACTGTTTAACTAACTTTTTCTTTAAAAATACTTAACATTAGAATACTGAGGGAAAAAATTTTAACTGATGATTTTTTTTTTTTTAGAATGTATTTTTATTTCTTTATTTTCAACCAAAATGAAATTAGCTTCTTATTATTTTCAGATAGTAGTATTTCTGATACCATACCAAATTTTAAGTAGATAAACTCGATAGTTCTTTTCTCAAAGTCTACCAAACAGTCATACTGTTAAAAAAATTTCGTAAAGATATGTAAAAAGTTAATTAGTTCTTAAAAACTAACCTATACATAGAATTATTTTTTTGTTTTTGTTTGTATGTGAGCTGTAATGTGTATGTACAGTGGACAAAAAATTTCATTTCCATCTCTATTTTTAAATAAAATACTTTTATGTTAAATCTGTTGCAAAAACTGCCTTTTTTACTCGTCGAGATGTTTCATATGTCCTTAACTTGGGAGTTTTTCCCAAATTTGGTTTTGATCATGGTTTAAGATCTTAAATGTCGATGAGGAGCGGTTCATTTCGCAGATATGGCAAGCAGATTCCGCTTAGTTTAAGAAATTTAAAGCTATTTAACTCTTGTAATAACTCATGTAATTCAAAATTGTATGTAGCAGAGACATAAGCATTTTCATATACAGCACTAAAAAATTTGCAGAGAACCGTTCGCTAAAAATAACTGTTAGTTTATCTATTATTTAGTCAAGGTCCAAATTTTCGAACTATAAAGGCCGGCTCACATGCAGCGTTTTTCCGATCCGTTTCCGGAAGCAGCGGGTTTTTTTTTTTTTTTTTTTTTTTTTTTTTTTTTTAATGGTCAAGGCATTGTACAGCTGCGGAAAAAAAAGTCCCACTTGCTCATTATTTCACCGTCGTACGTCGCACAGCAAAGTTATATATACCATTCGTTTGCAAATGACGCATACTTTAATTTAATGTTAATTTAATTTGCATAAGGGGCCGTCTTCATATTTAATACTGCATCAACTTCGTTTTTCTCAATGGCAACACCGTATTTTGACTTTATTAAACGAAAGAAAACCTTCAAATTACCCTAAATATAAATTTTCATGAATTTTCTACGATAATTTTCGAAGATATTGCGAATTAATTTTTGCGCGTTTTTAAGGGACTTTGCAAATTGAAAAACGCTATTTGTAGGTTCCGAGCTTTTCGCCTTTCATTAATTTCGCTCGCGAGAGTTAAAAGAAATAAATATTATTTTCAAGGAAAATATTGTTTCCATCTTTCCAAGTTTCTTGTACTGAGAATATCAAGGGTAGAAATTAGAATGTTTAGTCTGTGGTCCAAATGACCCGTGAGTTCATAACTTCTTTGGTCCGTACACATGATTTAAGGGGAAAATGCAAAACGACTGCTCACGATTTTGAAAATATTTCTAATTTTCAAATTGTCATTCAGTATTTCCCTTGATCTTTCTCTTAGACATCTGAAAAGTTCGCAGGAGTGAGAGGCTGCTCTCTGCTCTTCTGACTACAAGCATGGATATCACTCAGCTATGGTCGAACTTGAAGAATGGTTTCATGATTGAAAATTTATTTGTTTGAATTTCCTGTAAAAAACGCAATTACTTTTTTGCCAACCCAATATTATCACTGTGTTTGTTATTTCACTTTCTTCATTTAATACTATCGTCTGCAATGTGCAATATTCTTAAGACTTTTGGCGGTATTTTAGTTTATAGTCAGATGAAAATTTAGACAGAAAAACGTGATTTTGAATGTTTGATAAAGTATGGGGAAGTCCGAAGACCTAATGTTTCCGATATTAAAAAAGATCACATTCATGCCTGGAAAGTTGAGGATGTCAGTTTTTCAGAAATAGGATGCTGTATTGGAAGACATACATCTACTGAATCTAATTCTATAGCTGGAAAATATTTTATTTGTGGGACTATGGTAGAGGACGCAACAATAGACGCTTTATAGAATCACCATCAAACTGTAAAATCCTCTAATTTAGTTGCTTCAAAATTTGATATTTTTTAATACCGGTATCTTTTACTGTGTTTTTGCACAAAATAAATCTAATTTACGTTTATTTTATGTTATTTTCAAAATATTGTCATTTAATAAATTTATATATGGTCCCTTAACTCGTGAAAATAACATATTTTATTTAATATAAATCAAACTACTGAACGTAAAAATTTGAAATTTTGCACAGCCATGTAATATTACTTTCTGCATCTATTTCCATGGAAATTTGACTAGGTCGCTATTCATAATTTTTTTGAATATTAATTTAATAATTCATAATTAATATTAATATTTATTAAAAATCATAATAACATTAAATTATGTTTGGGTCGTTTAGTTCTATAGTACGAATAAAAATCAGCTTCTTATTATCAATATTATATGAGATATGAATTGAAGTATGAAAAAATATTTTAACATATGGGGATTTTGGAAGCTCATAACTAACCCAATTTCAATATAAATATCTTGAAAATGGGTATCCGGGGTTAAAATGAGCTAAATTTTTGAAATATGAAGCGAAATCTAGGGGTTACTTTGAGAAAAGAAAGTTGGTGCGAATTTTAATATGTAGATGGTCCCTTATGCAATTTTTATGCATAGCAAATTAAAGTGTACGTCAATCGTAAACGATTGGTATCTGTAACTTTGCTGTACGACGAATGACGGCCGAAAAAGTACAAGTGGGACTTTTTTTTTCGCAGCTGTACAAGGGGGGATACAGTGCAGGGGCGAAGAATTTATTGACTTTTAATGGCCCGTCGGCATTCGCCGCCAAAGGATAACGCGTGAAACCACAAAACCACCCCAATCACACAATGGGGCAACTTTTCTCCGCAATCCGTCTTGGAGATACGGAAAAATACATAGACTTTCCATTATAGCGTACTGAAACGCACGCTGAATGAGTGCTGGCCTTTAGTGTCCGACCAGTGGCATAGCGCTAGCGCTTTGAACTGGGAGACGGAAGGTGCCTGGTTCAAAACCAGGTCACGTCCGCCGACCTAACCGTTCGGAGTTTTCCGTGGTTTCCTCCGAAACTTCGCGTAAATACGGGTTAGGACCCCCTAGAAAGTTCCCCACGGAGGGCATTCCCATCCCCCCTCGGTCTAGAGCCCTCGCGTAGCTAATTGGCCGTAATCTCACAAACCAAATTCGAACTCTAAGTGAGAACATAGAAATATTTCGGCAGGTGTCTTAGTGTATAATATTTTCACTTTAAGAAAATTCCAAAACTCTAATTAACTCTTAAGAAGGTAGCGGTTAGCTGTAATAATTCGTCTTTTATTTTCAGAGCTTTTTTTTTCTTTTTTTCTTTCTTTTTTTTTAAGGGTATGCACTTTCCCATCTGACATTCACCACTATTAAGGCACGAAATATTGGCTTAGTCATTTTATTATGGAGGCACTCAGTAGGTGGCCCACGTCATCCCTTATGAAAGGACGATCAAGTCACCCATACACAAGCTGGGAATCGAACCTATACCCTCATAGCTTTTATAACTCTCTTTAATCATCCAGACACTTGAGAACGTCTACAAGCAATCGGGGTCGTATATCAAGTCTAGGTCAAATTCGTTTCGAAATTTCACATAGAAGCCTTCCCCAGACCTGTACTTTACTTTTGTTTACGGTTACAATCACACACACGAAAAAAAAAAAAAAAAATTGAATGCAAGTAAAATTTCCTAAGTTGAATTTGCGAATAATTTTTATTTTATTCCAAACTTGAGGCGATTATAGAAAAGTCCACTGGAAGAAACTTTATTAAATAGCTGTATGAGAATTAATTGTAATTTTAGGGCATTTAGGACAAGCATTCAAAAGATTACACATTTGTGATATAAAGATGTGAAAGCTGACAATTCGAAGCTGTTTAATCAACTTCACAATGTTAAAATTTATGCAAGAATTTTCCATGTTCTTTACATATCACTTAGGATATATTTTGTTAAGTACATATCTATACTGAAATTTAATTAGTTACTAAACTTCTACTGAATTTTACTTAAAAATAACTTTAATAGAATGAACTGAAGTGCATGATATAAATGTATTGCATCATCATATGTTTTGATGTGTCAAAGTAAGTTTTCCTCGCCACTTGAAGAAAATGAAAAAGTAGTCTCATGAGAAAAGGTTTAAATTGTGCTAATTAAAAACTGATTTAGAAAATACGCTAAAAAATATAGCGCACCATCACTGAAATGTCTCCTGAAAATTATTAACATTTAAAGGAAAGTTTCATTAAAATTATCTACAGAAATCCCATATAAATCAGATGAAAAAATGCATACATATAGAACGTGCCGAAATAAAAATTCAGGAGACATGTTTGCAAATAATAGTAAAAATTAATTACCTAGAATCACTCTCACACCTCCTCTTTCTTTCTCTTTTTTTCAGAGGGATCTCTAGTTGGGATGCTCTTTTCTCTTTTAAATGTCGGTGCGTGGAGCGGACTTAAATATCACAGATTTCATCGTCGACCAGCCACAGTTTACACAAGGCATCGGGTGTAATTGAATGCAGATTACCGTCTCGCCCAAAGCCGCAGGGTAAACAGTTGTCTAAAGAAAATGGGGGATTGCGTCTCGGTTGCAGTAACAGATGGGAAAGTTTTTGTAGCAATTTTTAAGCCTAAGTACCCAGTACACACAAGCACGGCGCAGCTTTACACTGAAAAGCGCCTTATTCGGAAAAGAAGTAATTAAATACTGACTGTGTTGAAACTAAGCAAATGCCCCCTAACCATCCCATGGATTTAAAGCTAGCTGTTTCAAAGTAAATACATTGTAACAGATGGGGAAGAAGCTATCACGGCTTAAAGCGGTTTTCTTTCGCAGGAGCTGGCTCCAGTTTTTTTGCTTTTATAATATAATATACTTTGAGTGTTTTTACTTCGTTTGTATGAAATCAAACTACAAAAGGATTTAGCGGAGGTTAATTTCGAAAACAAGCACTTAAGTCACCACAAGCTACGGAGATGGGAAGAAGGGAATTTTCTTTATAATGCGATTTGTTTTACTTGTGGACTCAAATTAAGGACACTGTTTTGAAAAGGAATTTGTTGAGAACGTTCGCTGTCGAGTATATTTATTCTGTCTGGAAATTTTTATTGATTTTTTTCACGAATTAAAAAATAAAAAGTATTTTACTTAAGTCATTGTAAAAAGAAAGGCTTATTTAAAAAGTAAAATGCGCACATAGCGAATTCTAGATTTAAATTCAAGTGACATTTAGTTGGTAAATTTTGCAGTATTCATAAGCTTTTTAAAAGTTTTCTGTAAATGTTTTCCTCCAATGCATCCAACTGTATGTTACACTGAAAGAAAAAAAGCGTTTTATAAATAATTTTTGGCTGAAGGAAATTCCTGTTGATGTCTTAATTATTTTTATTCAATTGATTATCTTCTAGAATGCTTCCATCAAGTATAAAATACCAACAGATAAAATAATTAACACCGTGATAAAAACTAGACCAATAAATTGTCCACTTTATTTTTTCTTTTAAGACATTACTACAAAATTTATTTGCCGATTCAAGTCTTTTCTTCATTTTGCTGCTTTTCCCTTACTAGAAGCGTATTAACAAAAAATATTTATCTCAAAACAATCATATTTAAATAAATAAGTAAAAAACAGCAATGTTAGAATAGTCATAACTCGTAACCCTCGTTAAAAATTGAGTAAATATAAATGATAATCAATTATTAATAAAACATCAAAAAAGTAAAATTTATTAAAATTTAAGTTAAATAAATCTGTATTCTGCAGATCTGTAATCTGTACTTATTACTACCACTTCGAGCTGAACTTTTTCACAAAATTAACACTTAAAAATGTCTCACAATTCATTTATATTCTTTACAGCATCAGGGCAATTCCGTATGAATCTGTAGCATGAGTTACCATACACTTGATTCAATAGCCAATTTTATAAAATATCCCGTACAAAACTGAATTATGTTTTGTGATGAGAAAGGTACATACAAACTACTCATAAAGAGGCACTTAAGAAGTAGAATTTTAGATACAATTATGACTTTTCTGCCCATACATCAATGTGCTGTGTACTTGGTAGCATAAGTTACCAAGCAATTTTGAGTTGTATGCTAAAATTATACTTCACAAGTGCTATAATCTTTATGATAGTTTGTATGTACCTTTCTTATCACAAAACATCACTCAGTTGTACATATGATATTTTATAGAACTGGTTATTGAATCAAGTGCATAGTAACTCATGCTACATGTTCATATGGAATTGTCCATCGTTGTTTGTAGCACCAAAACTCACTTTCCGAGTATGAAAATATAATTTGTTTTATAATATTATAGTGGACATAAATATTTTGTTCTTATTTTCCCATGCCACCATTTAATTAAAAAGAAGAAATTGATCCCACTTAAAACTTGCTGAGCACTACGAACTTTCAGAAAATGGCCTTGGGTCTACCATTATTAGTTTCCCCTATTCCATGTCAGTCATTACAGAATAATTCGAGTACCTTTTAGAAATGATCGAAAATTAAATTTAAAATGTATGGCCACATTATAATTAAAAACCGAAATATATTATTAATTGATTACCAAATATGGAAATTATAAAATTGAGAGTTTATAAAATAAACTTACAATGTATATTAATAACTAATTACTAAATTTGGAAAAAATAACGTTGGTAAAAAGTATAAAAATATACGAGTAAATTATAAAATCTTCTGCAACTTTCAGAAAAAAGGAATGAAATTGACAATTTTTTAATTAATTTAATACTAAAAAACTAATTTTAAGTTAATATAGCAAAACCTGTATTTTAAAAATAATTTTATCAAAAGAACTACGAGAAAAATAATTAAACTTTGATGGACCCTTCTGCTCTCCTGCATATTTGCATATTTTTATATGTGGGTTGCCACTCTTAATGCCGACTAAAGAAACTCAAAATGGAAATGATTTTGGTTCAAATGAATAGCTGTTTTCCAAACGTAGCACTCGAAAACGCAGAAAAGAAAAAGAAACATTCAATTCGAAATAAAAGTACACTGCACAAAAAGTAATTCAATTGATTCCTCCTAGTTCTTGCATAATCATGGCATTTTCAAAATGCAAAAAGAACGGAAACTACATCAGTGTGTAAGTTGTATTCACTTGCGAGGTTTTACAAAGAGAGTTACTGTAAATGTTGCTTTCCAGCATTGAGACATTCCTGGCCGGTCTACTATTTTTACAGGCAAAGTCGAGTCGAGTCTGTGTGATGGACAGAGAACAAACACTTACGGTACGCGTATCACCGGTGGAGCATCGGTGTGGTAAGTTTACCACACATCATAGTTCATAGTTCATTATTAGTTACGGTACTTCCGCGTTTCTTAGACTAACATCCGCATTTCACTGGACCGGTTAGGACGGTGGAAAATTGCTATAAACAAAAATATAACCGTTACAAAAGTTATTGCAGTAAAACATTTTCTGTGTACTAATTTTTCTTTTGATAATTTTAAGCGTACCAAGGAGAATAGTCTGTTGTTGATACATATTTAAACGCTTTTTACTCTAAATGCATTATTTTTCTTTTTCTTTTTAATTTTAGGAGTAAAATATTTATACATTTATCAATATTTTATTAAATATTTTATAAATAAATTAACAATTTTGTTTCACAAGAAAAGGGTATAATATTAAACAGTTTTGAAAATATAATAGTATAAGTTCATTTTTTCCTACATAATATGAATAGCACTTAATAAATACTTTCTTATTCAGATTTCAAATTCTTTAATTCTATAGGTGATATATTAATTTTTTATTATTATTAGTATCTTATGAAGAATACAGAGTTTGCGTGTTTGGTATTTTACGTCTTGAAAAAGAGAAATTTTAAATCCCTCCTCAATACACACAAAATCTTTAGTGTTATACCTTAAGATTATGTAAAATTATTTTATCTATCTTTCACACTTAAAATAAATGTCTAAAGGCGGAAAATTCAGAAATAATTATTTCTTCAGATAAAATTAAAACTAAAAAGGGATTTTTTAACAGTTTCAATTAATCTAAAAATATTTTAATTAACTCTCAATTTAAACTATTCTAAATAAAGAAAGTTTCAAAATAACTCTTAATTGAAAGGAATTTTTAAAAATTTCATCTTCTTAACTAATTTTTTATTTATTTATTTATCTGTTAGGGGGTCATTAAATTAACAATTTTTTAAGATGCAGATGATAACCTGAACTATGATATCTAATCACTGAACAACATGTAAAATGATTTAAAAACAAAATGTTCAGTTTTAAACTGTCTTCCGGAGCCGTCCCGTAATTGAGCCTAACAGTAACATTTTACTCGTGGGTCACTTGTGAAATGTCAAGTTATTATAGGAAATGGGAAAAAAATGGACCATTGAAAATCAATACGTTCTAGTCAGTGTTACCAGAAAGTAGCAACTAAAATAAAATTATGTATATTTTAAAAGAAAATTCAGTATTATACATATATATGTATGATGATATATAGTTTCGACATCAGTTATCGTGCCTAACGTTTTGCACATCGTGTTCGAGAACAAGCTTCTAAAATTCGTAAGTTGCTTTATAACTTACAGTTTTTTCCTCATTTATTACTTTCTAAGGTCACTAGTAGTGTACTCAGGGTCGGATAGACTAAGTAGGCTTTAGCCTTTGGACCCGATCATTTTACATGCCCCCAGGGAGACAAGTTAAAGGAGAAAAAATACTATAACTATAATTTAAAAAATAAATAAATAAAATGTAATAATTAACGGATGTACAGGAAATATTTGTAACCATAAGTCACTTGCTAGCTCTTATAAGCGCATAAAAAAATTGTAGGTAGATGTGCAGCTGAAATTCTAAATGATTCATTTAGAGTTTTTGCGTATTTTTGCGATGTTGTTCAATTAAATGCAGTTTAACAAAATAATATTGATATTTAATAGTTAACAATAGCATGTATAATACTCATGTTCCATAGCAACCTTGTCGCTCTAAGTTTGGCTCCCATAGCATAAGAACAAAGAAAGTGAGGCGGCGTCGACCTTGGTCAGAGCTTGGGAGGGTGCCAACCTCTGTCGTCTGGACAACTGTAGGACCATGTCGCTAAAGCTAATTGGTGAGAGTAAAATCCATTGTGGCTCCAACAACCATCATGTTCTCAAACGATGCCTCTGGGGTGCTAATTCAGATCATGGTCTCTCAACTGGAACTGGCTCAAAATTATTAGGCCTCAGTCTAAGTCGGCCTTCCTCCCACTAAGGTTCCATTAAATGAAAGCAGCTCAATCTCGCCCATCATCGCCCTTTATGGAGGATCTAGCGCCTCTGCGCGTTTAACCAAAGGGCGTTTAAAAATAACAACATAATAATAAAATAGTTTCGAAATTTGTTGAAAAGTCTTATGTCAAGTCAGATTCCACGGGAAAAAAATTCTCATTGGGTACTCAAGGCTAGACAGTTTTTTGAAGAGGAGCTGCAGAAATTTCATAGCCTGCACCACACACCCCATTTAATTCCATGGTTTGTAAATTTTCCATCCCGTATTAGTTATTAATAACTTTGGATTAGATAGGACCATTAGACGCCTTAACGACATAAAGTGGTTTAAACTATGTAAAGACTGACCTCTGCAGAAGGCTAGAAGGCATTATCATGAAAATATTTTGTTTTTCGGTGGATCTTCCTTCATTAATTTAACAGTTTTCACCTCATTACGTTTGTGGTTATAACTTAGAAAGTGATTTATAAACATAAAAATATAATGTATAAAATGTCCTATCAATTTATTGGACCTAATGAGTGGTTTTAAAGATACTTTGCACACAAATTAGTTTTATCCATTAAGCTAAAGTAACTTTTGTTTTATAATGCCCAACGTCACTGCAAAAAAATATTTTAATTACAAGATAAATGATCTTTTATTCGGTTGTCACTACACTCTCATACGTTAGGATGCCTTTTATCATCACTTATGGAGTGTCAAAAATCACTCCAACTTGTTTGATTTAAAGAAAATAAAACCAAAGCAAGAAAACATCGCAGCGTTATTTCTCAGAAAACAGGAAATTAAGTTGTTTTTCTTTTCCATCAATATTTCGAAGAATATTTTTTGTTCCATTTAAAAAGTAGTTCCGTAAACACTCGATGTGTGGTCAACTGCTAACTTTATCTTAGTGGGCGCATCTGTTTACAAATTTAATAGCATGCACTTCACAAGATGGGAGCTCGGGTGTAAAAACTCCCATTCTGCAATCTCCTAATATCTTGCCGCGGAGTCAATGTTTGTGCCCAGTGTAAATTGTTGTCTCTTTCAAGTGACCTCGGCTTGGTCTGCACATCTTCGCATAAAAAAAAGAGAAATTGCAATAAAAATACATTTAGATAGTGGTAAGTAAACAGCCGTAAAGTCACACTAAAGGATGCGTTCACATCTTTTACGGAGTTACTATCATTTTTTTCAGGTTTTTACGACGTCGTCAACATTTATGTTCGGCTTCTGAAATGCAGATAAAACTCGATAACTTTACGAAGTGTTGAAATTTTAGTGAGGTAATGGAGCAAAACTCTCTCATAGACGGATTTAAAAAATGAAAATGGGATGAGCTTAATTCATATTTTTTCAAATAAAATTCAGAATGTAATCAAAAATGACTAATGCAATTAAAAATTTTCTGATGCTAAATTAAAAATGCTCATCGTTTAATTTTAATACGAGGTAATTTAAGAATGTATGTATCAAAACACTTCGAATTAAGTTTTTTGATGAAGTTTCTAGCATTGTTGCTGCTGGTGTCAACGAGATTTCTTCAGTACAAATAGCAGAATTCAATTAAGAAACAATAAAGATGTTCACCAAAAATATATTTATGAAAAGGAACCATTAGAAAGTACAATAAACGATAATCGTGCAGTAAATATAGACATTTTATTTGAATTATAGTGTTGAAACTCTCGCTAGACATTCTAGAGTTGTAATGTATAAAGGAAACGGGTATTATAAACCCTGTATACTAATGTCTTAAAATAATGCACTATTTAACAAAGTATACCCATTTATATCTATGTGTACGCAAAATTTTATTACATACATAATTTAATTAGTTTTGATGTACAACTGCGTAAAAAAAGGCTCACTTGTACTTTATTCAGCCATCGTTCGTCGTACAGCAAAGTTACATATACCAATCGCTTACGATTGGCGTACACTTTAATTTGCCATACATAAAAATTGCGTAAGAGGCCGTCTCCATATTAAAATTCGCATCAACTTTTTCTTTTCCCAATAACAACCCCTAGATTTCACTTCATATTTCAAAAATTTAGCTCATTTCAACCTCGGATACCAATTTTCAATAAATTTGAACTGAAAATGAGTGAGTTATGAGCACCCACAATCTCCCTCCCCCTATGTTAAAATATTTTTTCATACTTTAATTCATATCTCCTATATTATTGATAGATTGAAGCTGACTTTTATTCGTACTATTAGAACTAAACGACCCAAACATAATTTACTACTATTATAACTTTTAATAAAATATTAATATGAATTATGAATGATTAAATTAATATTAAAAAATTAAATTGCAACCTAGCCAAATTTTGATGGAAATAGATGCAAAAAGTGATTTTACATGGCTGTGCAAAATTTCAAATTTTTACGTTCAGTAGTTTAATTTATCTTATCTTATAAATAAAAATGAAATTCTGTTTGTTTGTTTGTTTGTTTGTTTGTTTGTTTGTTTGTTTGTTTGTGGATTTGAGTTGTATACAAATCCATAAAAATGGACCTATCAGCCTGAAATTTTACACAGATATGTAAAATAATATAGAATAAATCATAGTCCACTTTAAAACTTTGAAAGTCCACCCGTTCCCGGAATTTAAGAGATTTTTTATGTTCTCCACGCAAAAAGTTTTCCGTAATTGTAACCCCTGTAGTGAAAAAAGTGTGAAATAAGGATCGTGGTTGCCATGTGTGGCGATTTTGCCGAATAAGATGTTTTAAATTCTCAAAGTAAAAATAAAAGAATAATAATAATGATTTTTTTTGTTAGTTTATATTCGTAAGGTTATATTTTTTTTAATTATAATATCGTGTGCATGGGAAATCGGAGCAGGAATGAAATGTTTTATACGCTAAACAATAAGAATTGAAGATTTCCGAGGCTAATATGTTAAAATTTTTTAGTTTGGCGAAAAAATAAAATGGCTCAAATGCCGAGAAAGTGAGTTCTAGCGGTTTGCACAGTTTCCTGCTTGGCGCAATTTACTGAGCGCTTAAGGAAACGGATTTTTGAAAACAAGTGCAAAGGTTTTATTAGAATACAGCGTTAAATTTTAACGATCCGTGCGAAAATAATGCAGTTATTAAGGGATTTCAAGCGATCTATCTTCAGCATTCTCGCGATTTTGAGGAGGATTCTAACGCTTGGCGCTATTTATCGTAATTTAATCGTCTGCTATTTGGGTTATGAATACACCTGCGTATAAGTTTTTGAAATTTTCATTCAGTTGGAATTGTGCATTTTTCTGAGCAGCTTTCCTGCATCTAATGTATTACATCCAGAAAAAAGGATGTTAGAAATATCAATTTTAATTTTGTTTAATCACACTCATGAATAATGATACACTTTCCAACTTAATGAAAGAAGGAACGAAAATAGGGAAGACCCATGGATTATAACTCTTTTTATATATAGCACTTTAGTGCGTATTTAAAAATCTCAAAGTGTGTCAGATTTTCTATGATTCTAGCGCTTGGCGCAATTTAATGAGAGGTTATTTTTAAAAACAAGCGTAGGTTATCTTATAAATAAAAATGAAATTCTGTTTGTCAATTTGTTGATTTGGGTAGTATACAATTCCACAAAAATGGACCTGTCAGCCTGAAATTTTACACAGATATGTAAAATAATATAGAATAAATGATAATCCACTTTAAAACTTTGAAACTCCACTTAAAAACATTTTCCTCCTGAATGGTTCTCTTAATTTCCGTTCCCGGAATTTAAGAGATTTTTTATGTTCTCAACGCAGAAAGCTTTACGTAATATTAACCCTTGTAGTGAAAAAAGTGTGTGAAATAAGCATCTTGGTTGCCATGTGTGGCGATTTTGCCGAATAAAATGTTTTAAATTCTTAAAGTAAAAATAAAAGAATAATAATGATTTTTTTAGTTTATTTTTTTTAGGTTAGTTTTTAAATTATAATATCGTGAGCGCATAATAAATGAGAGCAGGAATGAAATGTTTTATACGCAAAACAATGAGGATCGAAGATATCCGAGACTAATATGTAATTTTTTTTAGTTTGGCGAAAAAAAAAATGGCTGATAGGCCGATTTTTAGAGAGTGAGTTCTAGCGGTTTGCACAGTTTTAGGCTTTTGGGCGCAATTTACTGAGCGCTTAAGGGAATAGCATTTTTGAAAACAAGTGTATAGGTTTTTCTTAGAATACAGCATTAAATTTTAACTATCCGTGCAGAAATAATGCAGTTATTAGGGCATTTCAAGCGATGTAGCTTCAGAATTCTCGCCAATTGAGTACATTGATTTAACTTGGGGGAAATCCGCCAAATTTCAGAAAATTGAAATCTTCGCATTTAGTACATCGAGGTAACGATGAATAAAACATGTTATAGTTGATAATTTAAAAATGCGGCTGTATTAAGGGATTCCACTTTTCAAATAAATGCCTGGCGGTCGAACCATTTCCCATTTTGATTGCTGCTAAGTCAATGCTTCGAATGATTCCCTGAAAAAACTCTTGCAAAATGGCGTATGCTGGCACTGGTACTTAAATTTCAAACTGGATTTTACTTGAGACTAGTATATACGTATAATAAGACTGGTTATAGATAAAAATGAATGTTGGTATGTGTGTAGGAGGTTGAAAAACTCCAGCACCGTTTCACCGATCACCATGAAATTTGGTTCACCTAAGTCTTTTATCATGGAGAAGGTTTTTATGCTATCCGTTTTCCTCTAACTTTTCACTAGGTGGCGCAGCAGAACGTCGAATTCTGTTCCGTTTAGCCGTTTGCTATGCGAATATCGGCCAACCAATTTCGATGAAATTTGGTACACGCGAATATTAGAACACGGAGAATATTTTTCACTATCCATTTGCTGTAACTTACCGCTAAATAGCGCTGCAACGCATCAACTTCTATACCGTTCGACCGATCGGCATAAAATTTTTTATACTTACACATTTGAGAACGAAGAATATATTCTAACTGCGTTACTTTTGATGTTACTCACCACTAGATGGCACTGCAATGCATTATTATTTTAACTCGCCACTAGATGACGCTGCAGCAGGCCAAATTTTTGACCATTCAAACGGTGGCTATGAAAATCAGTATACATAGCTATTTGAACAATGAGAATATTTTGGCGTTATCCATTTTGCTATAACTCGCCACATGACGGCGCTGTAGCAAATCATTACTTTAATTAACCACTAGATGGCCCTTCAGTGTATCACTTCTTGACTGTGATAGGTATACATAGATATTTGAACACGGGAAAGAGTTTGGCACGATCCATTTTCCTATAACTTGACACTAGATGTCGCGTCAACACATGAACTTCAAGACTATTCAGCCGATCGTCATGAAAATTCTTATACATCGATATCTGAATGCGAAGAATATTTTTGCCGTATCCGTTTTGCTAAAACTCGCCACTAGATTGTGCTACGCCGCATCGCCTTCTGCACCGTAAAAACGATTGCCTTGAAATTCAGTATGCATGATTATTGAACATAATATAACGCGATATCCATTTTGCTATATCTCTTTATTACAATAAATAGTAATCACAACAAATATTAATATCAAAAAGTCCATTCATTCCCGTGCGAAGAACGGGTACTTCAGCTAGTATATAATAAAATCCGAGAGTAAACATTGTATGTGGCTAGGTTTGTAGGTAGGTTTGTGACCTCCGATCTTCTTGCGCGCGTCTCTCGATCGCATTGCGCCGAGACGGTTGGTCGCAGACCTACCGAATTTTGCATACGGCTTCACTAGGACAGATACTAACACGCCTCGGAGCGATTTTTTCGAAATTCGAATTAGAAAATGTTTTATTTTATGTTTTGTCCGATTTTTAGCGATTTTTCTTGCATAATACGTAATAACGCCGGTCATTGCACTCGCAATAAAACGATATTTGCATCATCGGATAGAGGAGAAAATTTTCTTTCGAAAACAGTTTGTTTTGACTATGTAACATATTTTGCCGATTTTTGGGAATTTTTAAAAAGAATTTCTCTTTTGACGACGTTTGCGTAAAAGTAATTTTAAAACTGTTGCATCTGTCATTCTATCTGTCATAACTTTTTTATATTTCGGCGAAAGACGGAGCATATATTTCGCCCACTTTTAAAAGAAGAACGGAGGGAAAATATAAATTAGGAGATTTTTTACGAATTTTTATGTAAAGAAGGATTTTGAATTTAATAAAAGCTGTTTCAAGATTTCGGTATGATATCTTCCGCTATGGTTGTCTGGGAAACAGTAACAATGAATAAAATTGCCATTTGAAAAACATAAATAAAATGACTTTAAAATAACTGAGTTTCCACATGTTAGATCAAAATGACTTAGATTTCACGAGATTAAAACCCCTTTCGAAACTCAATCAAAATTACGGGCTCACAAACAAAACATACGCCACGCACGAAATTATTCCCTATTTTATAATACGTTGCCAGAAAAAGAATTGAATGCTGTTTTTTCAACGATGAATTATCCAGCATTATTTTCGATATAATTTTTAAACGGGACACGTTTTCGAAACGCAGGAAATATTTTACGTGCAAAATACGCCAATCTGACAAGAGTTATGTATAAGAATGTATGGAGAGCTGTTTTAATGGCAGCCAGAAAGTGAAATGATTATCGTTTATACTAATGCGTAAATTGCAAAGAATCACCAAAGAATAAAAAACTACATTAGTGGCAAATATCTAAACCGTTTCTTTAAATTAAACATTAAAGATGGAAAAACGAAAATATATTGGTATCAGTAAAGGATACTCTTAGTAATAGTTATTAGATATCCTAGGGCAATATTGATCAAAGCACGATATACCGCGTTAATAAATATTTCGTGAAACTATTCGTTTCTTTTCGTTTTTCAACAGCCATCTTACATCACAGCTAACTAAACATTAAATAATTCTACGTCGCGTTAATATATCCCGCGGTAATTTCAACAGAAAATTCTGTACCTGAACTTTTTTTTTTCTTGGAGATTCTGTTTGTCACAAGTAGTTATGATAACATTTTAGGAAAATGTTCTCTTCTTGCCTTGCGAAGAGCGGGTACACACAACTATTTAATTATAAAAAAAAAACGGTTCTTCACATCATGTAGTATCTAAGGTATTAATGGTATAACTTAAATCTAAAAAAGAGTATGATTTAGAAATGAGACATTTTGAAAGTTAGAAATTTTTAGGAACCGTCAAGCTTTTCTTTTTCTGATCGCCAATGACACCGACATAGTTTTTTGTTTCATAATATTAACAATGTTCTCAGATCAGTATTTATACTAACTTTACGAATAACTAATGAGTAACTTTACGCCAAGAGTAAAATCATGTTGTTTATTTTTAGATTCCACATTACTGGAATCAATTCGAATTATACATGCAAGGAAAATTTTTGCTCCCTACCGTGCGGAGAACGGGTACGCAGCTAGTATTAAATAAATTGTGTTATTTTCCTGAGTTAAGGGACCATATATAAATTTATTAAGTGGCAATTTTTTGAAAATTGCTTAAAATAAACGTAAATTAGATTTATTTTGTGCAAAAACAGTAAAAGATAGCGGTATTTAAAAAAATATCAAATTTTGAAGCAAATAAATTAGAGTTTTTAACATTTTGATGATGATTCTATAAAGCGTCTATTGTTGCGTCCGCTACCATATCCCACCAAATAAAATGTTTTCCATGTATAGAATTAGATGCAGTAGATGTATGTCTTCCTATTTCTGGAAAACTAACATCCTCAACATTCCAGGCATGAATTTGACGTTTTATAATATTCGAAACATCAGGTCTTTGAAATTCCCCATACTCAAACATTCAACAAACATATAAAATCACGTTTTTCTGTCTAAATTTTCATCTGACTATAAATTAAAATACCGCCAAAAGTCTTATAAGAATATTGCACATTGCGGACGATAATATTAAGTGAAGATTGTTAAATAACAAACACAGTGATAATATCAGGTCGGCAAAAAAGTAATTGCGTTTTTTACTTGAAATTCAAACAAATAAATTTTCAATCATGGAACCATTCTTCAAGCTCAACCGTAGCTGAGTAACACTCATGATTGTAGTCAGAAGAGCAGAGAACAGCCTCTCACTCCTGGCAACATTTCACCTGTCTAAGAGAACCCTCAAGAGAAATATTCAATAACAATTTCAAAATTAGAAAGATTTTCAAAATCGTGAGCAGTCATTTTGCATTTTTCCTTTAATGTGTACGAACCAAGGAAGTTATGGACTCACTGTCCATTTGAACCACTGACTGTATTCTAAATTCTACACCTGGTATTCTTTAAGACTAGAAACAGTATTTTCCGTGAAAATAATATTTATTTCTTTTATCTCTCGCGAGCGAAATTAATGAAAAGCGAAAAGTTCGGAACCTACAAATTGCGTTTCTCAATTTGCAGATTGTCCCTCAAAATCGCGCAAAAAAATAAATCGCAATATCTCCGGAAATTATCGTAGAAAATTGAAATTTTGTATTTGGGGTAATTTGAACGAAAGAAAATATTCTTTCGTTTAATATAGTCAAAGTAGTATGTTGCCATTGAAAAAAAAGAAGTTGATGCAGAATTAAATATGAAGACGCCCCCTTATGCAAATTAAATTACTAGAAAATTAAAGTATACGTTATTTGCAAACGAATGGTATATATAACTTTGCAGTCCAACGAATAATGGCCTTATAAAAAGCAAGTGGGCCTTTTTTTTCCGCCGCTGTACAATAGCTTTCTATATTTCTTTACATTCTGGATTAATGATAATTTCTGTGTTATTATGCATTTCACTGTATTCTTTTAACTTTCTGTTTTCGATAAAATTGAATATTATTATTTCCAATTATTTGTTTTCTTTTTAGAAGCGATTTGAAATAGCATGTCACCCACTCTGCGAAAATGTTACCTAGATGAGTTAGACGAAACTAGATTTCATTTGTTACTGCATTTCATGTTTCATCTTACCCCGACACCACAGAAAAATACTGTATTTGAGCATTAGTAATTAAATAAAAGCCTACACACTAAATATAATAGTTCATATTTGTTCTGCCAGCTTAAATTGTCATCAATGCGACAGATCCAATGAATCCATATACATCATTCATCAGGCCTAAATTGGTCAAATCAATCAATGAGAAGGGTCTAAAGCAAACTTACGAATGTTTGTTGAACTCTCTTTGAAGAATCTGAAGACAGAAGTTTTTACCGTATAATCATTTGGAGGCAGAATATAATGACGGTCTGTTCGTAAAATAGTTTACCAAAAATTACTTTAAGTTGTACGATAAAATTTTTAAGCCCTTAAAGAGACAGACAGATTGAGTGAACGAGAGAGGTGCTGTAGTACATTATTTTAGAGAGTAACGAGCTTTTTCAAAAAATTTATTGATTGTATTTTTCTTATATGTAAAATTCAATTATTTTTGCGATGTCTTCTAAATTAGAATATCATGTGATGGTGGAATTCCTCTTCCCCAATTTTTCTTAAGCCCTGAAATGATTCCTTCAGTGTTGTGCTGGTCAAAGGAACGGCAAGGAACTATAAAATTTCATGGATAGATTTGGGTAAATAAATGGGAAATCATCTGTGAAATGGAGCTCAAATATTAAAATACTGAGATCAATTTAAATCAGTGGTTGGTTTGACTGTAATAATATTTTTAAGAAGCGATTATTTTTATCTATCTTGTCATATCTTTCCCAAAGCTGACACTGCACAAAAGTTAATTGCGTTAATCTGCCTGACTGCCCTCGGCTTCAATTCTAGTCACATTTTTCTTCGGATATTTTATATTATTTAAAGGTATGACATGGATATTTCTCCAGGTTGAATACAGGTATTGCATATTTACTTCAGGAAAAAGCTAAGGCAAAGACGTATCCAAATGGGGCCTGATGGGGACAGAAGGTTGGGACCCCCGTCTCCCAAAATAAAAGTTATTAAAATCATAGTTTTCAACTACGGAGCTAACATTTCCTTTCAAGGAAAAAATGTACGATGTTTTTATTTTTATTTATTTTTAAAATAAACAAACAATAAATTTTTCATTTCATGACTGTCCGTACTGTATTGAGGAACCTAGACTCTAGCTTTAACCCTTTAACGCGCAGTTTTCCCGCTCTGGCAACACCAAACTCTGACGTTTTGAGTGTTGCCAGTCACAAAGAATAGATTTGATTTCTATAAAAATAGTTGCGGGTGACATAGCTCCACGAGAATACTTTACTTTTTAGCACGTGATTTCCCGTAAAAAAATTGTCACGATTATTTTTAACAGCACTGACATCTGCTGGGAAATGGCAGAATGCGAGAACAGCTGGATAGATTGCCCAATGCTGAAAAAAGGGCAGCACAGCTGGCTGTCGTCAAAAAAAGAGTCTCTAGATCTGTGGCATGCGATGAATGTTTCGATCGTCCGCCATCTTGCTGGTAGTTAAGTCGAGCAATGGCAACGGCTGCCCTTTTTTCAGCATTGGGAAAGGGTTGCTCCTCAAACTGTTAAAGCAGTGGTCCCAACCGGGGACGCAGAGTGTTTGCAGGAGAGGAGGCACTCGAGAAAAACGGACAAATAACAAATGAGAATGCATGTTTAAAAAGATCATTCTTATTAAAAAGATTGTTCTTATTTTTACCCCCAAAACTATTATATTTTAACGATAACATTATTTTGTAGAAATGCGACAAAATATGCATTGTTGAAGAATAAAGAATTGTGTATGCATGCTGAGGAATGTGAGGGGGGAGTGCCATCGTAAGTCATCCTTTGTTGGAGAGGGGCACAATGTTAAAAGTATAGAAGTACGAAGGTGGTTAAAAATGAACTCACGAATACACGAATGGGATTTCATCTGTAGGTATAAGAAACGATCAGAGCAACTAAATGCCATTAGATACACGCTTAAATCTATTGATTAAAACTTACACTCCTTTATTGATTAAATTTCTTATCGGCTGATTTAAATCCTTTTACGCTAAAAATTTCCGAAAAATACTCATTAAAGACAATAATTTGTAATTTCCTCAATTCGCCTCAATGCTCCCGATTCGCTAGATTCTACTTAGCTCAATTTTCACAATAATCTTGTCTATTTGAGCATTCTGACTTCCCCACGAAAAGAAACTGGTAGGTATCGTATTACTATCACGTGACCAACGCTCTTCAACGGATTCTTTCGATGCCATAGTCACCTCGCGGCATCGAAGGACAAACATGTCGTTATCAAAATATGAAGTAAAAGAATTTCTGCAGAGGATACTGGATGCACTTTTAGTTAATGCCATGTCCTTTTGTTGTGGATGCTTAGTTGTGTGTGTATTCGCTTGTGATAATTTTGTTTTATATCCGACTACCAAATGCATCTTTTTCATATTCAGAGTTGTGAAATAAATTCAGCCTAGATATGGAGGAGATGCTCTAGGTAAAGATTTCGCTTTAATGACGTAGTTTCTTACGATTGGATTATCAAAAGCTGTTGTAAAACAAATGAAGTTATGATATCTCCACTCAAAGCGAGTAAGTAGTATTTTACCTTATTCATGTCAATAAAATTGGTTGCTGCTTTAATTAAATCTCACAGCTGTTTTAACCATGACTGCATTTCTGTATTCTGACTGTGAATTCGTTTTATAACTAGAGACTATAGTGAAATTATATTTTATTTATTTAAAAAAAAAACTTTTTTATAGTGTATTAAGATATATGTAATGTATTTGCCTTGATTTAAAATTTATTTTCTCGGGCTTATAATCATAGATTACAGCTCTGATAATAAAAAATGAAGGAAACGAATCATTCAATATATTAATCAAAAACAGCAAATTTTCATAAAACACTCTTTTTCTAGCTTAAAATAATAATCTTAATTGAGTACCGATAGATTAATTAAAAAAGGGCTGATTTTGTAAAAACGCTCATTCTATAGCTTAAATAATAATCATAATTGTGTACAGTTATATTAATCAAAAACGGACAGACACTCCTCTTTTTTGATTATTATTTAGCCTAAATGGAGCTGTTGTATAATGCTCAAAAATTGAGAATTTTTCGCTCCTTTGATTTTTGTCGATTAATGGAGCAAATTTTACTCAATCGGGAGAATGGTTGTTTGAAGTCAAAAATTGAGTAAAAATATACTCCGTTTGATTATTATTTTACTCAATAGATTTAAGCGTGTAAAGCTAGTAGTGCCGTAATGTGACAAAATTTAAGACAGAAACGATGGAGGCGTTGACGGATACATGGTCAACTAATGGAGTACGAAGTATAACATGACTTCTTTTTCTTTTGTTAAAGAAAACGGCCAGGACTGCTCTCGAGATCTGTCATCGTGTTGCAACTCGTACGGACTCGGTTATACCTGGTTGACTACGATGGAACCCGGTGCGCTTCCGATGGAACGCATTGGAACATCTTCCGTATTACCTCGATCTTGCACCGATTTGTTTCCATGAATTCGAGCCGTTGAAGAAGCACCTTGCAAGACGGCTTTTCCAAACCGATGCTGTAATTCAAGACGCCGTCTTTAAATGTCTCAGGGATCAGGGCACTTATTTCTTTAACACTGGTTTCGATTCGATAGATCTGTATACATATAGAATAAATGCTTTCATGCCAAAGAAAGCTTGGCTATGTTGAAAAATAATCTGTACCGAATACCTTACTATGCCTGCGTCTCTCTTGGATTACGTTATTATAATTATTATTATCATTATTTTGTTGTTTGTTTTGTTTTGTTTAAGGGGTCATAAGAGAATTAAGAATTTTAAAAATACCGATATTTCAATTTTAATTTTATTTGAAACCTTAGTTATTTCTGAGCATTTTCACCCCAATTCCATGCAATAAATACAACTAGAACCGGAGATTCACATAAAAACATTTTGCGAAAGCTTTATATTTGAACGCTATTAGGTAACTTAAAACTGCGTATTCCCAAAACGCATTTTTATGAACTATCCGTAAGATAACAAAATTTCTATAATTTGTATCTTCAAGAAATTTTTTAAAGTTATAACTGGTATTGGTATCTATAAAATAAATTAATATTTAAGAAAAAAATTTAAATTAAGATTTTTAAAACTATTTTATATTGAAATTTGAAAAAAAAAATCATTTGTTCCACTTATATTTCTGTTAAAAATTTCAAAAGTTTTTCTCTCTCACTTTTAATATTAATTCATACTATAGATACTGATACCAGTTATAAATACACAAAATTTCGTTAAGATATGAATCATAGAAACTTTCTTATTTTACGGATAGTTCAGAAAAATACGTTTTGAGAAAACGTAGTTTTAAGTTACCTTATTGCGTTCAAACATAAAGCTTTCACAAAACATTTTTATGTGTATCATCGGGTCTAGTTGGTTTTATTGCATGAAATGAGGGTCAAATGCTCAGAAGTAACTAATGTTTTATGTGAAATTAAAATTGAAAAATCAATTTTTTGAATTCTTAATCGTCCTATGACCCCTTAAGGACTTTCCCCCCTTAAGGATTTTTTTTAACCACCCTTGTATAAGCAAAGTTAAGGAATTTTTTTTAAAGACATATACGGAACTATCCATGACACTTTATTTTTCAATATTTTGACACCCCCCCCCCATTGTCACAAAGTATCCCACTTTACCAACCCCTCCCCGACACTCGTCACCTCTCGCGCTGCATTAAGTAAACGTATACCTGCAATTCAGAAACAAAGCATTGCACAATCGATCATATTTGATTAGTACTTTAATGGCATTAATGAGCCTAATTTCGTTATAAGTGAAAACCTTCTGCTGCTACTGTAGTCTGATGACCAATACTGAATAGATTTTCCTAAAAGAAAGGAATGTAAATTAAAATAAATAAATAAAATAAAATAAAATTTATTTGAACTCCATTATAAAAGTATCCCCAAATTCTGGTAATTTCAAATTAGCGTCAAAATTTAATACACTGTTTTTGTTTTAACCAAAATGAGTGATGTCTCACATTCTTGAAATAAAATACTGGATATTTCCTTGAACTTAGGGCAGTAACACTAATTCCATGGAAGAGGGGGGAGGGGGGGACATCGAAGTATAAGCCAAAATGTGGGATTTTAACTGTAACCAGTCCTCAGTATTTGCAGCAGTCTAATGGCGAACTAGTGCATCGGGGAATTAGCATATAAATCTTGATATTTATGTATTTCATGGTCTTATATTACCATCCATTTTAAAAAAGAAAGAAAAATGTTACACATTTTTTGAAACAATTCAAACGATCTTGATGTGCATACTTTCTCAAAATATCTGTCTTAAAAACATATTGAGACTTTCGATCATTCGTTTGCCTGATTAAATAGTTACTAGCTGACCCGTGCGAAAATTTCGCACAATATTGTATTTAATTCTACAACTGTAAATATTATAGTGTGAAAATGAATAAATGTGTCTATAAGTACATAATATTCTGTTAAATATTTTCACGGGTCAGTTAGATGTTTGATTGGAAATCATTCAAAAAGTAGACATTTATTTTAACTGTTTTATTTTATAACTCTCCTCTTTAAAAACAATATTGGCAGTTAATAATTATAAGCATACAGAAAATCTGCTTAATGTTAATTGTATATCAATATATAAATATATATATTGGTATATATATTTACAGTTTGAACCACGGATCTCTATTTCGAAGATTGCGCCTCTTACATTTAAAGTTGAATATATCGGTAGTATTAGGGCTATTCAAACGCCATCTTCTGTACATTTTTGCATTTCATAGAGAATAAAAAACATGTGTCGCGAACAGGTGGCGCTGTTTTTGTCAAAAGTAGAAATTATAAGCTTTAACTGGGTATTTTTTATATTTTTTTGGTCACGTATTTAATGAGATCTAGCCGCGCCCGTTTCAATTCAAGCCGCCCACCCGTGAACGCCAGAAAAGTGTCGCCAAACCTTCGAGAAAATGGCATAGAACAAAATACTCTGCCGGCGACTGATGAATACAACTCACTGAATTATCAAAACGAGACGGCTCGATTGAAAAGACAAAATAAGAAGTTCTTTTAACATCATTTAAATATTTATTTTGCAAACTATTTACAAAAAGCCTGTATTTCTAGTTACCTTCAATCATCCATCCAATCTATACGAAAAACATAATAACAACTCCTAGCTGTTCTATTTTTCTTACATTTTTTATCTGTCGTTGCCACTCATTTTTAAAGAAAGTATATTCAATTCATCTGACTCCATGGCAACCTGGAACCATGGAGTCTGTTACATTTTTTTGGTCACGTATGTAATGAGATCTAGCCGCGCCAGAAAAAAACACCTTTGAGAAATAATATATGTGATTTGTTTTTTATTTTTTTATTAACAAAGAAATTTTTTCCGAATTTTTGCATATTTTTCGTCAAAAGTAGAAACCATAAGCTTTAACTGGGTATTTTTTATTTATTTTTTTTATTTTTATTTATTTATTTATTTATTTTTTTTTTTTTTTGGTCAGCCAAACAGTATTTAAAGAGAACTAGCCGCGCCAGAAAAAAACACCTTTGAGAAATAATATATATATGATGATTCCTTGATAAGCTCGTGAAATTACATTTCACTCGTTACTAAATTTCACGTTTCGACTGCCACGAAGCCGCAGAGAAATAATGTAGCCGGGGCATTGGTAATTTAATAAAAGCCTACAAACTAAACCTCGTTATGCATCTTTTCCACTGTCAGCTAAACTCATCATTTGCTGCATAATGTGGCATAGCGAGCGCAACTCGTATCTCATTCATCACGCCTACATTGGTCAAATCGATCTACGAAGAGGGAAAGGGGGGGGGGGTGTATACAGCACAGACGCACGTTTGCCGCACTTCTCTTTGAAGCGTATAAAGTCTCAAAATCTCCTCTCCAAACATTTAGATGCAGAATAATGCGAAGTCTATTTATTTGTGTGTGTTAAAGGGCTTCCCAAAAAGTTCCTATAAATCACTGGGATGAAAGGGTTCTGCCGCTAAAAAACGCAAAATTAAAAAAAAAGAAGAGAAGCGAAGAGAAACAGTGTAATTGCAATAAACAATTTTGGAGAGCTGCCAACTTATACATAGCATTTTTTCGTTTTTGCCATCCTCTTCAGTCGCAAAACTTATTATATTATTTATGCGATGTCTTCGCAACGTCTGGAGTATCGCGTTACGGCGAAATTTTCTCGGTCACAAGTTTTGGAAACCCAGAATCGGTTCATTCAGCGCTTAAGTTTTTAAAAATACATCAGAAATTTTTTTGCCGGATCAGATGGTGTTGTTTATCGTTGATATCAACACTGGGGGCTAAAGCATTGAGTTACTCGTTGAACTCGTGCTATGATATTGGCTTACCACTCAGCGAACCTGTTGTAAGGAAGGTTGCTCTTACTTAATTCAATAGCTGAAGTGGAAGGTCAATTGCTGAGAACGATTAAGTTATAATTTAACGTACTAGGGGCCATGGCCCCTAGACACGCTACGCTTGCTTTTCATATGAGGCATTCGGCCCCTAATAAGGCTTATTCGTACACATTGCTTGGTCATTGCTTGGCATGTTGCTTGGAACATCAAAATTTAAACTTCGCACTATTTTTAATTATGTGAAACCCATGGAAGACCTTGCGTATTAGACAGTTATGGCGACTTTTCATAATTTGGTAACTTGCGTATATGTATAGTTAATAATTAGCTCTAAGAAAACAGTAGTTGATATGCTTTCTTTGATAAAAACTACGGAACAGCTAGGAAAGCTTGCCACCAGTGGCGACTTTTCATTATTTGGTAATTTACACATGCTCACAACCAGAGGCGTAGCCAGATATTTTCATGGGGGGGGGGGGGTTACGACTACTTCAACTCACATATATGCACATATGTATGTGATAAGGGATAAGGGAGTGAAGAATATACATTTTGTATGGCAAAAAATTCTTCATGGGGGGGGGGGGGTTATGACCCCCCCCCTAACCCCCCCCCTTGGCTACGACCCTGCTCACAACCTATCATTACTGCTCATGCAAGGTTCCCGGAATACCGTTATCCATATTTTCATATACATAATCCTTTGCAGATTGGCATATTTAGCACCACGAATTATATCATCTTGCCGCGCTGACAAATATCCAAAGTGTACTTACTATAACTGCTATAATGGCATAGTTGACGCCACCAAATATTTCTACTAGTAGCAAATGCTCCAGCTGAACCGAACCGGTTTTAAAATAATCTGTATTTTAATTATTTTTCATTTTCAAGACATTGGGTTCTAACATTTTTGAACTTGTGGTTTAGATTCATCATGATTGGAAAGATACCATTTTGCCAGATCGTACCTAATGACAAGATAGCGCTTTTAAAATCAGTTACAATTAGTTATTCTGTTTTTTAAAAACGAATAATCGATAATTCTAAACTGGTGTTGTCTAAGCGAACTTACTATTTGAAAATTGTCAACTTTGTGTAACACACTTTGAGTTATTTATTTCATATACTTTTTAATTTGGCGTAAAATGGGTGTAATTCTATTTCATGTTTGTCAATTTCACGCGATTCTATATACTTAGAATTGCTTTGTTGCAAAGGAATGAAGGATTTTATGCGAAATCTGGCAACCATTATGTTTATTTTTCCAGTTTTTCATTAATATCTTCTTAAATAATTCGATTTTCGAAATTTAAGTCAGCTTACCAGGCTCCTCAGAATTTTCCGAATCCGTGGACCTGTTTCTCGAAAATACCCACGATTCAAGAGAAGATAGTCGAACAAGCTCTTGACAGCGGCGATTACTGTTTTGTTTTTTGTTTTGTTTTTGTTTTGTTTTTTTTAATAGAGAGATTCGTTTACTTTGTCACTACTGTGCTAAAATATTTATTGTCGAGACTAAATAGTAATCGTCAAAATTCTGTACTAAAATTCTGAAGACACAAAATTAAAGACAAAACAAAAACATTAACTAAAGGCCTCTTTAACGTAAATACAACTCCATAGCGACCAGCTCTATCTTAAAAATTACTAATTTTACACTCTGTTTTCAAAATTAACATTGCACTCTCGTGCATAAAACGAAATATTAAATTAAATTATAATAGTTCTTGAACCATTGAGTTTTATCTAAAGAGACTAAACCTGGCAGTTATTGACAGAACATACTAACGATACTTAGTAATTCAGGATGTTATTTAAAATTTATTCATTTCGTAAACAAATCAATAGATGGATAAGAATAATTTTAAGCGCACATAAGCCTCCTTTATACGGGAGGAGGGGGGGGGGGATCTTAAACCTGAGGGTCGATTGAATGAAAATCCAAATTCAGAAAAAGTTCTTTTCGGATCAAGTATGAAAAGTAAAATTCATAGAAAAGGAGCACTGGACTTTCAAAAAGTGAGACGAAGTACAGAATTAATAATTCAACAGATCCAGAATAATTTCATGAAACATTCTGATGAAACAGGTGAATAACCACAAAGTTTTTCCATCGACTTTGTCACTGTACGATTTAAGAAAATATAAAATATCTTATCTTTTAGGGAATTTTTAAAAGAGAATTTCCTTTATTGAATGTGAAATTAATTTTCTAAGAAAACGACGAATTAATTCCAATAAATTTTATCTCATGTCCGAAAATATGTAGACAATGTTTTGTAGAATTCCAACATTTTTTAAATATTTCTGGTTGAATTTCCGACATATGAGAATATCATTTCATTATTAATTTTAGCTTTAAAAATCATTCATAAGAAAAGCAGTTTTTTTTTTCTTTTTTTCCCACTCCCCATAAGACAAACTTAGTAAGACAACCTCATTATTCAAAACTCGCGATGAGTGCCACTTTCTGTTATGTATACACAGTCAAAATAATTTAATGCCGAAAATTGGGTCTGTATTTACCAGATACATAAGGAAACGAGCATTACATATCGGTAAAAGAGGCAATTCCCATGAGAAGTCAAAAAAACGTTAGCAGTAAATGTATGCAAATATAATACAGATGACAACTAAATTAATTATTTTAAATGCGCGATTATTTTTATGCGCGAAACATTGTTTATGCATAGATTAATTAAGGAAAATAAGAAGACACATGAAAATGAAAATATTTTATTGAGGTTACGTTACTGTCAGAACTGTTTCACTAACTCTGGTTTAATAGAAACAAATGTAATAATAATAATAATAATAATAAACTGTGTCCAATGAACTTAATTCAGAATGTTGTTTTTAACGCTGTTTTTCTCCTTTCTCTCCTTTATATTGCATGCGTTGATAGTCCATTCTTAAAAGTTATAAATTGTTTCGGTGTATAATTTAAGATTTAATACTAATTGCGATCAGAATGGATCACGAAAAATATTTTAACAATAAAAAAACCGTAAATAGTTCTTATTTTAACAAGACGAAAGGCTGATTAAGCAGCAAGGGGGAGGTTTTTTGGACGAAGCATCCAAATAACCTTGATCTAAAATCGAAGTAAAAAATAAAACAGATCACTGGAGGTAAGCGCAAAGTGATGAAACATACAGTAGCACTAATGTAAACATTGCAACTTAGGCTATCATTAAGTCTAAAAACATTTCTTTATATGAACTATCACGTTTGTATACATATTTACCTTATTTTATCATATAAATGTTGATCTTGACTGTTTTACTGTACATACAGTAAAATAAATCACGCTGTGCTATTTATAGCAGAATATAGTACATTTGTCTTCAAAAAGGATCTAAAAATAATGATTATTTTTTTAACATTTTTTTTCCCTAAAACATTGCATTGCGGGTGAGACGCAAGAGTTATGCCGAGCCTGTCATAAGAAGACAAAATAATAAATTTTAAAAAAATACTTGAGAAAATATTCATTCTAGACTATAATCACCCATTTAAGTACTAAAGAAAGTAAAAAGATACTAAATTAGTTTAAAGAGACGTATTAAAGAGGTACGTTTAAATGAATATTATGCCTGCCTACTTAGTTCACTACTAAAATCAAATTCTTATATTTTTTAACTGAATTTTATTTTTGTTTCATCAACAACGTAACATCAGTATTTGAGAGGGAAAAAGAGTAAAATGGTGTTTACATTGTTTCATTTGGTTTTACATTGTTTTATTTTTTAATGAGGGCGTTTCTAACAAATTAACAATTTATCCAGTTTTTAAAAACAATATTTCATTTAAGACGGAGAGTTATAATCCAGAAATATTATAATTACAATTAATGACTAATAACATGTTCAACTTGGTCAGTTTATGTAAAATAAAAGGAAAAAAGTTAATAACAACTAATCAAATCCTGCAAATATACTCCCGTAACATAAATTCAGTAATATAAAGAATAAGAAAAGTAGAGATAGTAAAATTTTGCTAACTGCGGCATCCCGTACAAAAGAAACTGCGGCATGTACACCGGAATGGCAGTGCGGCATCTATCCCATTTTGTACGGTACAGACATAACGCATCACAGTTGCTTGTCCTCGCAACGGGAAATGGAGTGACCATATAAACAGTACTCTATACAGGTACTACACTTAGTTTTGACTTCAAAATCCTTCATCGATTCAGTAATTAGGGTAAAAAAAGTACTTAAGCATAACGCGTTTAGAAGTTTTTATTATGAAATCATGCGCTTTCTCAAAATAATGATTGGATAATTACAGGTAAAACATTAAAAGGGATTCAAGGTATACACTGGTTAAGAAAATCTTATTCCACACCTATACTGTGCGTTTGACTGCTACATATCAACAATTACAAAAAATGCAGGTGGTGCGGCTTCTGTTCCCGGTGCGGTGACTCTACATGAGTTATCGAAAGTCTTGTATTTTTCTTAAAACCTTAAAAAAACTTTTCATAATGTAATTAAAACTCTATTTCACAATGTTAGAATAAAGCAATATCAGGGTAGAAATTTTAGTTTTTGGACAGTAATTCTGCATAACACGTTTCATGTTCTATAATTCGGACAGCTATATTTCAATATCTCTGTACTCATTTCTATATTTTTTTAATGTTAATGGTATGTTTTTTAATCTATTGTTTCAGTATTGGAAACTGTCTGATTAAAAACCATGATAAAAAGAAAAATCATTTAAATATTCTTGTATCTTGTAAAAAAAAAAAAAAAAAAAATACACGCGGACAGGAAATGGCACAGAGTTTTGAAAATGACCCTAAGACACATGTAAATGTTAATGAATAATTAGACTTACCTCAGAAACTTTCGTCTAACTCAGTAATCCTCCAATCGACTTATAACTATTTTATTTGATATAACCCATAATTGAATGTATTAATAAAATGGACGTCAACTCTTCTTGTAAAATCTGATCTTTCATCTGTCTTCCACCGCCCATTGAAGCATGCATCGATTGATTGTTAAACGATTATGATTGGTTCGAAATTCAACAAAACATTTTGTTAATTCAAAAAGATATTTCGTTAATCGATTCGGTTAAATCAAAAAATCTTTTGTCATATCAACAAAATAAACTACCAAACTGTGTAATTAAATAAATTGTGTTAGACTCGACACAACACATTTTAACGTGCACCGTTTAAAACGAAACATTTCATATCACTTGATTCACGCTCAGAAAAATTATTTATATTAATAATCACTTAAAACTTATTTCTATTGTTATAAAATAAAATGCCCTTTAGAGACATCATGTGCGCTAGTACAGATACTGAGAGTAGTACTCGAAAGAAATACGAATTTCCTCCTTTCAGGATTTCGTTAATAAATTGCTTTCACCAATAACACGCATTTTAAAGAATCAATGATTATATTTTATTTTAAATAACACAATTTCTAAAAAACTAGTATTTATAGAAAAAAACAATCTGGAAAACTTATATTCTACTTTAAAATTTTCTGATTTGGTGTATTGAATTTGTTTTTTTACACATGGAATATACTGTTAACTATCAAAAAGAAAATACTTCTCTGAATTAAAAAAAAAATTTTTTTTAATTGTCTCATTTTAATTATTTTCAGGAAAACATTTATGTACATACGCAAGCTCTGTAATATTCAAGACTTATAGTTAATTACTACCCCCCACACACACATTAAAAGTTATTCTTCTTTGCCTTCGTTTGTTGTGGAAATTGAAACTATGTTTGACAGCACCGAAAAAAGTGTGTGTACTTTTTCTTAGATTACAAGCTCAAAGTGAGTGAAAAGTTAGTAAGTACTCAAAGTAGTAAAAAGCGAACGCAAAACTTGTAATACGGGCTTTTCCGAAGTATAATGATAAAGACAATTATATATCGATAAATATTGAATAATTATTTTAACATAATATACATAAGAATTTAATTTTAGATACGAAATAGATAACGTAAATAAAAAACTTTGTAAAAAACACACATAAGATGTTATAGGTAAGAGGATTCTAATAAGATGTTCCTCTTACCTATAACATCTTATGTGTGTTTTTTACAAAGTTTTTTATTTACGTTATTGTTTAACACCAGTATTTTGAGTGTTTTTTCCATACGAAATAGATATTCGTTCAATCTAAAAAGCATTCTTTGAAATGTTTCAACAATTTGAATACTTTTAAATATTTTTCGAAAGTTGAGAAATTTTTTTATTGTTGTTTTTGTTCACGTATTAACTGACTCCAGGTGAAATGAATTAAATAAAATTTGATTGCATGATAAGTTAATTGCTCACTGAAATAGATGTATTTTGCATACTGATGATGTTAATTATTCTTTAGCAATAATGAAAAATATATTACTGTGTTCATGTATCAATGAAAAAACAGCTCAATGAAGAAAATTAATAATATTGCACTTTTCAATACTTATGCAAACAATTAATGGAACTAATTTATCTCAGCCGTTTTCCTACGATTCAAAAAGAAAAATTTAAATAAGGCTGTTTCAAATTGCGTCGCAACCAATGTTTGGTGGACGATATCGTAAATATCAGGTTTCTATTGGTTTATTCACGTTTTCGTTAGATAGATGTTGTTCGGAAAAAGATTTTAGTTAACATACAAGATCAATCCTTGTGAGAGAGGAAATAAATCAATATATAAAAAATCATGATTCAGGCAAGAGGCTTGAACAATACTATACAATAAACTTCAAGCGCCCTGCCTGGAACTTCATTTTTTATTAACTGACGGGTTTCCCTTGTGATTAGGTTTGCTTGGGTATTGGATTCTGCTATTTTTATTTTTGAATTGATGTACCTATTTTATTTATTTATTTATTTTTTTGTATTTATTTATTTTTTTTTTTTTTTGACAATGACAAACTCATGGGAATAGAAAATATTAATAAATTGTATCATTGGCAGGTCCAAAGGAGGGCCACAGGGGCACGCGCCCCCCATCCAGACAAACTAAGTTGACACTACATATTATTGAGTTATTTTATGAATTCAATAAATTTAGAAGGAAAAAGAGACAAAATAATTTTGTGAACACTTCAAAATTTTTCTGTGAATCCACCACAAAACTGTATGCATATTTTATATTAATACAGTAAAGCACCGTTTATGCGCTTCTCATTTATACGTCTTTTACATTTAAACATCACTTTCATGAAGTCTCAATTCATTCCTATTCTTTTTAATGCAAAAATGCTTTTTATAAGACGCACAATTCAGGTTACACGTCGTTTATCACTTCCTTAAACTTTGAAAATTTTCTCATTCAGTCATTGCTTTCCTGTTTAGGCTAAAACTTTTCCTAGATAAAAGGATGTAAGGAGGGATGTACCTTTAACCGCCTTCCTTTAAACACGCTTCCTTTACATATCAACTATATACTTCTCAGAATACAAGTGAAAATACATTTCATGAATTTAATTCAATCCTTAATACAGAATTAATAATCCAATACAAGCACACGACTATGAAAGATTTTTGTAATTCAATGTCTGTATGGAACATAAATCACACAATGTGTATTATATTAACAGTAGCTGTGTGCCCGTTCTTCGCTCGGTAGGAAACGAAGATTTTTCTTACTTGTATAATTCGAATTATGTCCAGTGAGGTGGAATCTAACACGGAACATGGTAGAGGGAATTTGTCTTTAACAGTTTGAGAATTTAGTTGCCTATAATCAATGATCATTCGGTACTCTCCAGTTTTCTTTTTTACGAGTAATACGGGATTACAATATTCTGACGAACTATCTCGAATTACTCCTTGGTCTTTTAAATTTTGAATGAAACCGCGGAGGATTTCTCTCTCATGGTGTGAAGCACGATATGGTGAACGAGAAACTGATGTGCAGCCAGGTTTTTCTGTAATATGCATAACTGTACTGTTAACACGTCTAAGCTTGTCTGATTTCATAGCTATGCACAATCTAAACTCATTAAATAAATCACATATCTTTATTTTCTGTTCTGTTGTTATATTTGGACCGATTTTAATAGAATTACATTGGATTGGTTCTCTGTGTACGTATTCTACAACTAAGACATTACCATTTTCTATAACATCACTTTGAGTGTTTTTACTCCTATTTATGTCAGCTAAGATATAATTGTTAGTGTTCCTCTTGCAATTCAACGATTCTTTTTTAAATGAAGAATTTCGTTGCTAGTTTGCGATTGGTACCACTCTGGTTTTACCATCTCTAGTCAATAAAGCAATATCTGTTTCCTTACCCTTTTTATTTAATAACACGACTGCATCTCTATTTTCATAGTAATAATTTCCATCATTTTTACCGAGTATAGTCGTTACCTACGCAGTACTCAAGAAAAGGCCGGGAAAAGGTAGTGTTTTCTCTACTTATTATGAACTAGCTGAGTGCCCGTTCTTCGCAAGGTAGGAAACGAAAATTTTTCTAACGTGTAATTCGAATTAATTTCAGTGATGTGGAATTTAAAAATAAGGCAAAATTATTTGACTCTTGAAGTCCAGTTTGCGTCATGAGTACTAACCTGAGATCATTGCACTATCAGGACACAAAAAACTATTTCAGTGTCATTCGTGATCAAAAATTGAAAAGCTTGACGGTTTTTAGAGAAAACTCCACTTTCAAAATGTCTTATTTTAAAATAGCTGCGCACCCGCTCTTCATACGGGAAGAAGCAAATATTGTACTAAAATATGATCATAATTGCATGTGACGAAGCAGAATTTCAAAAGAACAAAAATTGCAATGTAGAAGTACTTATCGTTTAGTTATAGTTGTAAGGCAACCATTGAAACAGGATGAGCAGATCACTTTTATTTTCATGAAATATTTATTTTCGTGGTATATTGTAATTTATTCATGTTATCCTTACACATCTACTAATACTCCTTATTACTTGTATTAATACTATCTGTCTTTACTTCTCCCTCTTTAAATTGAGATTTAAAGAAACAGCTTAGATATTTGGCACCAATGGGACCTTTTTATTCTACGATGATTCTTTGAAATTTACACATAAGCTTAAACCATATAATCATTTCACATAATGGTTGCCATTAAGGAAGATCTCCATATGTATTTAATTTATGCATAATTTTTGTCAGACAGGCGTATTTAGCACCGCAAAACATTTCATCTCGCCGTGGTGGGAAATATCCTAGTGCCACCAATTTAAATATCCATGTCTGTCTTGTGAAAAACATCAACCTATGTAATCTCGAGGAGCTATTTAGAATCTCTCTAATATTGAGCAGGACGTCCGAGTTAGGGGGTTTACAAATTTCATGCATTTTTATGACGTCACTGTTTCACTGCCGTAAAACAAGACTCGACAGTTTTAAAATTATTTCTCGAAAATTTTCGGCAAAAGTGATCTTAGTTAAAAATTTCCAAATTATGTTACATATTCATAAAAAACTGATTTTAAAAGAAAATTTTCTCCTCTATCCAATGGTGGAAATAGCGTTTTGTTGCAAGCGTAATTACCGCTGTTATTACGCAGTAAGTGAGAAAAATGCGAAAAATCGCATAAAACATAATTTTCTAATTCGAATTTTGAAAATAATCGCTTTGAGATGCATAACTTCATGTTTAGAACTTCTTGTGCATTAAATTTGGTATATGTGCAGCCGTTTGTCCGTAACACCGCCGACAAACAGGCAAACAAGCAGAAAGACAGACAGACATCTTCTTTAATAAGTAGAGATTAAAGATACGCAGTATTTAAGATACAGTAAAATAAATGTATGATTTGTTTCATTATTACAATAAGCGTTTTATTTTTAAAATTCAGTTATTGTTTTCATTATACTAGTAGGTACCTGAAAAAAACTTAAAATTATTATGTCACATAAATGTACATTAGTAAGCGTTTAATCTGTAATGTTATGTAAGTTGTTCCTTAATGTTTCAGTTATACGTTTTTTTCATTTATACGTCCTCAGATTGGTCCCTCAAGAGACATATAAACGGTGCTTTACAATAAAAAATATAAATATACAGAGTGCTGGACAGCGTCTTTGGGTATTCCTTAGATACACTAATATATAAAAAGATAAAGCGTTTATGCATGATTAATGTCAGTATTATTAAAAAAGAACTTTTCAAAGTGAAATATTGCAGAAATGTAAGTCAATTATTTGTTAATCATTTTTTCGGGGGAAAACTATCTATATAGCTTTTGTCCCAATTAGTCACCGTGCCAAATGTGGTCATGATCCGTCAAACGGGCCACACACATATACATACGGAAAAAACTCTTTTTTTACAATGCATAGATAAACCGAACCAAAAACGGGGAAAAAAACTCTTGCTGTTAACATCATTTGATAATCCTGCGACCGCGGGAGATTACTGAATTGCGATAACGTCGCTCGTCCTCCTCCACACCCCACCCCCCTTTTTTTTTATCGATTCAGATGAAGCGGAGGTAGTTTGTATGCAATGGGGCGGGAAAGGAACGTTAACTTAAAACTCTTCCCCGTTTAAGTTCGGGTAGGCAAATATACACCTAATGAGCAATGAAATCGGGCTACTGATCATGAAAAGGGGGGGAGAGCTTTAAGCGCTTGAATAGGAAATCTCATACAAAAGAATGATACTCCCTGCGCAGTTGAATATTAAACAATCTCGCTGTGTTTCATGCTGAGAGTTTCACAACGGGGCACGTTACAAAAGTGAAGTGTAATCACTGTTAACCCTTTGGGGCGCAAACCTTTCCCAATGCTGAAAAAAGGGCAGCCGTTGCCATCGCTCGACTTAACTACCAGCAAGATGGCGGACGATCGAAACGTTCATCGCGTTGACGACGTTCGTCGTCAACGCAACGTCGACGTTTGACGACGTTTGACGATGTCGTCAAAAAAGGGTCTCTAGATCTGTGGCACGCGATGAACGTTTCGAACGTCCGCCATCTTACTGGTAGTTAAGTCGAGCGATGGCAACGGCTGCCCTTTTTTCAGCATTGGGCAATCTACCCAGCTGTTCCTCGCATTCTTCCATTTTTCAGCTGATGTCTGTGCTGTTAAAAATAATCGTGACTATTTTTTTACGGGAAGTGACGTGCTAAAAAGTAAAGGATTCTCGTGGAGCTATGTCCCCCGCAGCTATTTTCATAGAAATCAAATCTATTCTTCGTGACTGGCAACAGTCAAAACGTCAGAGTTTGGTGTTCCCAGAGCGGGAACACTGCGCGTTAAAGGGTTAAATATGCGCAGAACACGCACATGAGAGCCGCCCTTTGAAATTAAAATTAAAATGAACACGTTGCAAAGTATTTTTACTCCTAAAAATGTTGTAAGAAAGATAAAATCTCATCAGGTTTCCCAAAAACACACCAGTTCCTCGATTTTTCTCGTTATCGAGAAAAAAAGAATATCATTGAGGTGGTTTTATTGCTGTCGATTGTGCTTTTTGAAAGGCAGTAGTAAGGAGACATTACAGAAAAATACTTCAAAGGAAATGATCCTGCAAAAAAGCGAGGATGTTCTATCAAAAGTCCTGCTGTCACGGTAATTTTATAGGAGGGAAATGTTCTTCTTTTTTATTCTCTCAGGAAAAAATTCTTATGAGTTTCAACCTTTAGTTTAGATATTTCCCAAGGGCGGATTAGGGCGGAGGGGGCGACCACCCCCCCCCGAGAAAAAAAGAAATTAATGTAAAAGATCGTATTTTACTTCCATAAAATGGATGTATATGTCAATATTCTAACTAACCGCCCTCACCGACAAACCAACCGCCCCTTCCCCGACAAAGTTGGAATAATCCGCCACTGATATTTCCTTTTTATTCACTTTCAAAAAAAAAATCACAGCCATAGTTCAAAAATTAAAAGTAGTAAAGCATTGACTTAATACAGTTATTGAAAATGAAATGCTATAATGAAAATATTTTATTACGATTTTTATTTTGTTACGGTAGAATGGGGCTTTCAAACCTCAGATGAAACAAGTATGCGTAATAATGTATATATTAGTAATTAGCAGAAACTTACAAGCTGAATTTGTAACAAAAGAAAAATCACTACAGAAAATTAACAAAAATAAAACGTTGTGTACCAAAAATTGTTGTATAAAAATACTACAGACACTTTAGTGATTTTAGTGGATGTATCCGTAAAAATTGAAATGAGGCCTTTCCATTTCACAAAATTAAAAACATAATTTTACAGAAAGGTCTAAAATATGTAAAACTTTACAGAAGAAATTATTTTAAAAATGCTAAAATGAAAATTTATTGAATTAAAAGTTGATTGAAATAAATTATACATTCTTTCTTATAGAGTAGTTTAAATAAGTGTCCCAGGAAAAATTACCAAAAAATTAAAGAACTTAAATGGAACTATTTATTTGTTTTTGTGTTATACTTCTCCATATTTATGTAAACTTAAATTTATAGTTTAAACTTTTGCTGTTTAAACATTTTTAGGGCAAAGTCACATGCCCCTCATGTTTTTTAAAAACCGATTTCATACTTTTGTTTCCAAGGTTTAATGATAAGCATTTTTTTCAATCCTTAAATAAGTAAATTGACCCCTCCTTCTTCCATCCCGGAAAGTAGTATGTTTTTAGTGAAATCTAAAAACTTAGACATATTGATAGACTGGACAATTTTCTAGAGGAGAAACATTCCTTCGTATATTGCACAGTCTTTTTTAAGAATCGCTTATTATTTATAGCATTTCATAGAATAAGTTGAATACCTCCAGAAAAGGAAAATTTTTGTTAGAGCCACTTTATTAGAGCTACAGCTATTATTCTATGAAATCACTTTAAAAATGAATTTTAAAAAATTAATGCCATGCAGTGGCGGAGCATTCATGGGGGGTTTACGACTACTGCTACTCATATGTGTACATGCGTGTGGTAAGGGAGTGCAGAATATACATTTTGCATGTCAAAAAAATTCCTAATTGGAGGGTCGTGATCCCCTAAACCCCCTCCCCCTGTGGTTACGCCACTGATGCCATGGTATTCTGTTAATAACTTTGGAGTAATGATTATAGTGCCCCAGAATGATTCTGGAAGTTCACAATGCTTCTTTCTCTCTTTGAAAATTGTTATTCTAGTACAGTGATTACCAAATTTATGAAGCTACTGAGCAACTGTGCCGTTTTTAAATCCTACTGTGAGCTACCAACTAAAAAAAGCACCATTTTTTTATATTTTATTTGTTTACTGCCTATAAACTTACTTTCCTAATAAATATAAAATCAAATTTAATTAAATTGTCTGCAATAAAAATAAACTGAAGTTTAAATGTTCAGAAGAAATAAAGTGAAGTGCTGTTAGTAATAAATAACAGATGCAATATAACAGATTTTTTTTTAATCAGGCTTATCAACTTTAATGAGAAAGATGAAAGGTATGGCAACCAGAATCTCCTTGCAATCCACCAGTATACCGTGATATACGGTTTGACGATCACTGTTCTAGTGATTAGTGTTAATTGGAGGTATAAAATTATTTTTTTGTTTTCTTTTATGATGAATTCTTAAAAAATGTTGAATAATGATCACAACCCAAATGCCTCGCTCGAATTTTCTTTCTTTTCACTTCGTGTTAATTACCTTAAGAAATTTAAAAGTGCAAATTAAATCGAATGTAAATTGTTTAAATGCAGCTGAAATAAAAAATCAAAGGACTTAGTGATCATTACATTTATTTTAAAAGCAAATAACAGTTAACAGCTATTGATATAAGAAAAAAATATAGAATTTACCTGGACAATCAATAATATTTCTATATTTTCTCTTTAAAAATTAATTTGCAAAAACATTGTAATCATACCCAATACTTGTTTCAAAGCCAACTTACGTTTATCAATGCAGTTACTTAACTTTCACTAAGGTTGATTGAAAACACATAAGGAAAAATTATTTGTAACAGATATTCAACTTAAGAATGCTGATTTTAGAAGATGATATTCAGAGTATTAAATAAAACTAATGCAAACATTTTATTTATGTTTTTAAATTCAGGGTGTCCCAAAAAGGTGGTAACGGTCTTTAATTCTTTATTTATTAGAGATAAGTGGATGGTGTAAATTGAAAAAATGTTCAAACTAAGATCGGAAGTAAAACTCCGCTAAGAAAAAATTCCTGGCGCCCTTTTTGAAAAAGTTATACTTTTTAAATTTGTATAAGACCCCCGTACAAACACATCCTCAATTAGTAAAATGTGTCCTATACACTGATGAGGTGATGTACCGAATTTGAACCTTTCATCATACAACATCGCAGAGATGTCTTTAAAAAAAGACGATCGCGGACTATGCAGGATTTTGAATGCAAACGTTTATTACTAGAGTGGGAAAAAAATATTTTCCTTCGGAATTTCTGTACGACCCTGAAATGCGATCATTTGACGTGATTTTTTTTTCCCCTTCGAGAGCCATGGAAAAGTGGTTCAAGTCAGCGTTATATTTACCTTCATATTTCTGACACTTTTTTAAGTTATAGCTCTCAAATTTGGTATGTCACCTCATGAGTGTATTGGGAATTTTTTGTACGAGGGTCGTATACAAATTTAAAAAGTGTAACTTTTTGAAAATGAACGAGAGGATATTTTTCTTAACACAGGCTTATTTCCGACCTTATTTTGAACATTTTTTCAATTTATACTACCCACTTATCTCTAATAGATAAAGAATTAAAGCTCGTAACCACCTTTTTTGGGACACCCTGTATAACATTTTAAATGTCTTGCTTAAATGTTAATCTTACAAACTGTAACTTTATCGCCAAGTTAAAAATATCCTATATTAAAACTGCAACAGTTAACGATAAATTTAAAAGTTTGTTAATACTAATATTGAATAATATTTTCTATTTTTCATGAAATATAAAATGGATTGTGTTGTAGAAATATTTAACTTATTTTATGTTATATTATTCAGATTATTGTATCTTAGATTATTTATATATAATCTTCAAGAGTTTGAGGAACTCTTTTAAAAAGATAAGCTGCATTTACATAAAAATCAATTGTTAGTGAGTGTAATTATCCTGAATAGATTTCTGTATCAACTGTTTTTACAACTGCTTTTGAAATTAACATAATCAACACTTCAAATTTCTTACTAACCCATAATTAAAGTCAACATTGAACAAAAAAATAATAATAGTAATAATAATAAATTCGTCGATTTCAGGTGTACTATTTGTATGCTTAATTTATTTTTATAAAGGATCCTTCTTGGAATGCATGAAGAAACCTCAGAAACATCGAGTTACAAATAATATGAATTGCTTTTTTTAATAATGCTTTTTTAATGGAATGTTTAAAGAATAAAGATTTATGGGGTTTAGCTATCGATGTTACATTGTTTTTTCTTATGAAATAATCGCACAGCAGAAACTGTGAAGTTCTCACACGAGAGTTAAAATTTACTTAAATTTCCTTCTGTAATTGATAATTTTTTAGTTGAGTGAATAAAATAATGATACGCACACTAATATGCACTTTGCATACCTAAAAAGAGGAGGCTTTCAGTGTATAATTCATTGTAGCTTAAGTTACAAAAACTTCTAGTTTAGATAGTTAAAAAAAATTTTAATCTTTTTTTATATATTAGAGATTAAGTCATTTTCTTCATTTCAAATTATTTTTTAGTGCTTTAACAAAGCATTCAACTATGTGGGAATCAGGAGGACAATATTTTATTTGAATGATATATTTTTGAGCAGAACAGCTGTTTCTCATTTGTGAAGAACACAACAAAATTGCACTCACATGTGCACTGGATTACTTTTCAGTATGAAATTACCCTAGAATTTTTTAAAGCAAGTATCAAAAATTAAGTTTATAAAAAGTAATGAATAGCAAAAATGGATTTACAGTTTAATAAAATACTGAAACAATTATTATGTGCGTTAGAATAAATGAAAGTCAGAAATCTTTCAGAGAGAACATTTAATTTTCTGATTCATAATAAAACGTATACTAGTCAGAATTAATGTTTAAATACATCCAAATCCTTATAAAGGAAGATAAAAGAAAAGAAAAATTGAATGTGTGAAAAATAGCAATACAAAACATAGACTTACCAATCTTCTAGTGGGAGCAGCTCAGAAAGAAAAAAAAAAGAAAAATGATAAAAACAGAAATACTTAAGAATCTGAAGTTCACATTTATTTAATGAAATATTCTAACATATACAATATAATCATCCATGAAAATTTTTAAAAGATATCTAAACAATAACTAAATTTATAAAACCATAAATTTGTGTTTACAGATTATTGCTTATCGTTGGATCAGTAATCTGATGGTATATATAAAATGCAGAAATAATCTGCCAAACATTTGAGTCTTTTAAAACACACTTGGACTATATATATATTTATATACAAATCTGACAAATATGTACATTTTTCCCTACTAAATATATACACTATATATTTATACAGATTTATAAAATTATTTACATCACTAGGTTCTTAAACAATTTTACATTACACCAGTAATCATATAAGGTTTCGGAAAAATGATAACATTTTTGTATACATTAAAATTACAATTTAAGGAAATGTCTTTACCAAACTATGTAATATGTATTTTAAAATGAAAACAGCAATCGGATAAGGTTTTCAAAAGAGAATTAAACATGGAAATCCATGACAATAACTGGGGTTTAACAAAATGCCTCAAACTCGTAAGACTTCAGTATTTCAACATCACAGTATTTTTATGCAACAATCATGCTGTTTGAGTTATAAATTAATTAAGTTTAAAAAAAAGCTTTTTAAAATATTTCTGGCTATTTGTAAATTAAAGCAAATTACAAAAGCAATATGTAACACAAAATAAAATAAAAGATATAAATAAAGAACCTTATACAAGAATTACCCATTTATCAGTAGAATTAGCTAAATATACACCTAAAATTATTATTTATTTATTTATTTATCTATTTTGTCGAGCTAACAGAGAAATGTAAATGATAGAGAAATGATTGTTAGTAATTGAATGGAAAATTTTCACCGGCCTCCATAATCTCCAGGAATGTTCCCAATCATTCTCTTATTTCTTATTCAATAAAAATTCATAGAATTTAATTTTTATATATATGTGTTGTCTTTAAAATCAAATTTAATATTGACTGTACAAACAAAAACTGTTCTGAATTCAATTGGTTTTAAAATAAAAACTAAAAGAAATATTTTAAAACTTTTTGTGACTTCAGTTTTTTTTATAAACTTTTGAAGTTTTTGAGTTAATATGTATGCAATCACAAATCAGGGCAAATAAAACATAAATATATAAATAATAAGAAAATTAGGGTCTGTTTTGTTTCGCAACCATTAGAAATCAAAAATAGCTTTTGTGGGTTTAGTTACATTAAAATATAAACCCAATTTGTACTTGCGTCTAAAATAAAATTGAGTTTCATCTATGTGCAAAAATAATAAAATATTTGCTGATATTACGTAAATTATTTGAGCATTTACATCCATTTTTACATCCATTGCAAATTTTAAATTTTCGTTTTTTGAAATGGCGCTCACTAATTGTTATTTATTTGAATAAATTTTAAAAAACTTTGTGGAAACATCATACGTAAAATTAATGACATAAAATTTGTTTTTTCTTACAATTTATTTTAGTTTGATTTAAACTGATATTTTATCAGCTTTTTAAGAAAAGTAATTTTACTTCATTTAAAATCTTGTTCAATAAAAAGTTAACATATTTAGTGAATAAAACTCAAATTAAATTACTTTTATACATATTTTAATTCAATAACTTTCAATAATCTTGTCTCTTACGCGTTGAGCAACTAACGATTGTCTTGCGCTTTTTGACGCGCGATGCATTCCTTCTGTGCCTTGTGAGCTTCAAAGTGTTAGTTATACCTCTGCCTGTCAACAGATAGTTGCTTTTATTATTTCCTTAAATTAGAAATTGCATAAATCTTCACTGCTAACTAAGCATAAATAATTTTATTATTATTTTAAGAAAAAAGGCTTAATGCATATTGAGGCACAAGGCAAAACATTGTAAACACAGTTGACGTGATAATAAGATTTTCAGTAAGGCTATATGACTTTACTGAGAGCTATTAAATGTAACACGTCATTTACACGAATGATTAAAGCAAATATGCTCAAATCTCGTGCCGCCAGATCACTAGGGCACGTCTGAAAATAAAGTTAAAATTGGCTGAGATTTCGAACAATTAAATGAAGTAACTTTTAACAAAATATTTTTTTATTGTTCAAAAAACGTTTTTACTGCTATTGTCATCAGTTTTATGAGTGTATTTTTAAGCAGGCTGCACAATTTACTGGTTGAAAATGTTAAAATAGTGTAAATTTAAATGTATTTATAAATAAATAGATATATATACTCTAATTTTTGATTTCCTATAGAATTATTCGCAGTGCTCCATATGATATTTATTTCAGCTCCTGAGTATTGGTAAAAATGTTGTAATAAATTCTTTTATGCACGAAACTTTAAAATGAAATTTTTATCACGTCACTGTTTTTAATAACATAAATTAATTTTTTTTCAGTATTAGAGTTCATTTGAAATTTTTAAGTAATGGTTGACTGAACTTGACACAATGTGGACAAGTTCAACAAATTATAGTACAAATAGAAAAAAGCGGGAAATGACATGTCATTAATACTATTTAAACAACTGGGGAAAAAACGCTTCTTGAAATTAAGATAAAGTCACTTTATTCATTGTTACTCCTTTAATGCTAGAAAGAGTTCATTAACTATTTCTAGAGTTATTTGCATTAAAAGCTATGCCCGAAAATTTATATAAACCGCAACTTTTATGTGTTCGGGAAAGTTGCTAATAACATTAAATGTAACTTTGAAATAGTTCCTTCTTTTATGATTTATCATGGAAATTAAAACTTTATGTGACATTGCACTGCATTGTACTTTGTTGCAAAGTTAAGAGTGACTTATTTATATATAACTTTAAAACTGTAATTATAATTAAAAATAGAAAAATACTTATTTGCCAATACCTGATATTATATAATTATTTATAAAAATTTAGTCCTTAATTTTAGTTGAATACTTATGCGTAAAGATAGTTTTAAAGCTAATGCATAGATCAGAAATCTTTGGATATTAGTGAGCAATTAAGCTATCTAGAGTGAGTAATGAAGATATAACTAAACGACATATTTTTAAAACTTCTAAAGAGATCGGGAAAGCTTTTCGTGTATTTTACGTTATGTGAAAGCAAACTGAAATTGTACTTTTATTAAATCAATCTTATACCTCAGGCTACAAACGATTTGTTTTCTAAAAATCGTGTACTGTAACAAAATTTATTTTTAAAATCAAAATAACAGGTTGGAAATAATTTAACTTTCATATCGTACAAATGCATAGAGAATAAATGTACTTCAATGTCTGTTAGTAAAATGTTTCCCAAAAGAATCATTTTCAAAATTGTTTTCAAGAAATCATTTTGTGCACATTTATATTTTAAATTATTCCTAGAACTATTTTTGCAAAAAATTAGCATGTTGAAAATTATTTTGAAGCATTTCCTTTAAAACGTCTTAAGAGACCATTTAAATAATTTTCCAATTAGTCCAAATCTTTAATAATATTTTCCTTTACATAATCACTCGAATTCTGTCAAAAAGTTAAATATTCCATTACGTATCTGAGTAAATGTTTAATTTAAAAAAAAAATTTAGTCTGTTGAGGAAATTTGTGCTATGTGTAATATTTGAAAATACGTAATTCACAAATGGTTATTGCCGATGGTTTGAAATGTAAACACAGGTCCATGAACCATGAAATTCGAAATTTAAAACAATAAATAACATCATTTCAAAATGAACTTTCACCGAAGCTGATAAAATGATGGTTTCTAGAATGAAATATTTTATGCACAAAACTTTAACACACTGAACTAAAAATGCTTCCCGACAGAGATACTAGGTGACGGGGGAGATAAAGATTATTTCATTATTCTACAAAATTTTAATATGCTTCTTATTTCCCTCTAATTTTATATACGTAATATTTATGTGGTAAAATCATAAATGTATCAAACATGAATAATTTAAATATACATTTAGAAATATTATTCTGAGAAATTATTTTGCCTGAAAATTACGAAATAATCTCAAAATTTTATCTACTAAAATTTGTGAAGGGGGGGGGGGGGAGATAAAACTTGTTCTAGGGGGAAAATGCAATTTTTAACTAAGCGTTCCATTCTCAAACGAATTTGTATTAGAAAGGCAGCTACAATATCCTAACATATGAAAATTAAAAAAGTAAAAAGATGTAATTTTATAACATTAATTTTGTAAAGCAAAAAAGGGTTTGAAGGAAAAGATACATTTTACTGTCTACTGATTTTTTATACCTTTATAATATAAAAGCTGATAAATTTCAAAAAAATAAAATAAATAAAAATAAACGCACTGTTGATTATGGAATGTATGTACCCTATTAAAATTCTTAGCTTTAGAATTTTAAATTTAAAAAATAGATATACTTATGTTACCGTAACATGTGGCATAATGCATCGTAAAATGAAACTCAATAAGCGATAAAATACTTTGGACACGTTTAATGAATTATAAGCTTAAATTACGGATATCTCAATTAAAATCTGAATTTCGTTGCTTGGCCCGAAAAAGAAAAAGAATAACATAACTTTATCGGCAAAGTTAGATTACTTTGCAATTAAAAAATATTATTTTCTTAATTTATTGTACGGTTTTATCAATGTGCTTTGATAAGATTTAATAAATGTTGTATGACATAATCATTAAAATTAAATTGTTCCAAAATGTTGAAAATGGTTTGATTTTTAAAAAGAGTAGGAACAGGGATATGATATTAGTAATTTAAATTTGAAAAACTTTAAAATTATACAAAAAAAAAGAAAGAAAGAAAGAAATCTACGAGTGCCGTGTCAATAGACTGAAAACAACAATACTCAAATAACTAAATAATTTTTCATATACATTGATATAATATTATTATTACAGACAATTTAATGTTGATACAGGGGGGAAATATTATTTTTAATGAACTTGCAAACATTCACACAGAGCCCGATCAAGGCAACTGTGGGCGCTGGGCAAAACAAAAATATTGGGCCCCACACGCTAACTTTCCCCCTTCTAAAAAACCATTTCTGAAAAGTTTTAAATATCTTCCCCGTCCCTCCAAACACGAAATTTTATTTTAAGTAAGCTGAAATAAACGAATATATATGATATCAATGAACACATAACATGATATAACAGATAACTGCTGTATTATAGTTGCCCAAAATGTACGGGATGTAGTAAACCACATTTTTTTAAATAACAGCTAACCAACATATTTAATTACAAAAATTTTGCTGCTTTCAAACTTTAAAAATACTGTTTACAAAAAGGTAGTTAATCAAATTCCACAAATGTTAGCAGCTATGCAATATCGACTATAGAACCTTTTGATGAATTCAAAAGAAGTTTAAATTAATTGATACATATGTAAGTTTGAATTTTCATTGTTTATATTTTATAATTGAAAAACAATACAACTTTCGAACGCTTTTTTCCTTTGTTATCTTATTGTGAAATTATAAAATTTTAAAGTATAAGATTTTTGGCCCCCTAAAATCTCCTGGGTATTTGCCCCGTTTGCCCTGCCGGTAATATGGCATTCCATTCCCCTTGTAAAATGAAGACTTTTCTAAGTTCAATGCATACATTTCTGAAGATAATATGATTTATTTCCTCAACAGCGTATTTTACGTTAAATAGTAAATAAAAATATTTAAATTATCATATTTTTTAAAAGTGTTTTAAAATATTAAATAGTTAATTTTATGCTGTAATTTTTAGGATAAAAATCTACCAATTTAAGTGACTTTAATCTATTATGTATTTACTTAGAAAGAATTTTCAAAAACTTGTAATTTTATCACTCACACATAAATTTTTATGATTTTCTTAAAATAACTACAAATTTGGTAGATAAAAAGAAGAAATTAAAATTATATGCAAATGCTTAACTGGAAATTAAATTAAAAAGAATTCAAACTGATAAATAATAAATTTTATGCAGAAAATATGTAACAATGAATTTTATGCAGTAAAATTCATTATAAAAGCTTATTTATTATTTTGTGATGCATGCATATGATACCTCAGAAACAATCTTTAGAAAGCTAATATTACTGTATCTTTACTGTTTCATTAATAATAGGATATTCTAACTCTAATACTACATGAAATGTATAAATTGTAACGTGACAAATCAGTTTAAGATTCTCCTTGTATATATACATATTATTATTTTTTTACTTGATATAGTGTGTCATCAAATGTCTATTGAATAAAATAAATTTTAATTTAGCTGTACATGTATATATTTTAAACTCCACTATAATAAAATTACCCGATTACACTTAAAAAAAAATAATATACATATATTCCATATCAAAAAACCTGACCAAACAAAACTCTGAAGCAGTAGACCAGAGCAAAAAACCTGGGTCTTACCTTTCTATACAGCCACGCGGGGGTGCCGGGAAGATCAAAGGAGGGAGATGGTGATGCAGCGGCGTGTGCGACATAACCTGCGGCACATTTGATACCGGGGTGCCGAGGTCTCGCCGAGCAGTAAACGGTGGGGGAGAAAATTCGCGCCTGGCGTGTGAAATTGAAAATGCCTGGGAAATGAGTGGCTCAGGGAATAAGCAGTCCCTCTTCGAGAGTAAATGTTTGATCTGGGAGCTGGCTGTTCTTGCTATATGAGAGGGGTTATTAAAACAAATTTCCCACGGTATGGTTCATGGTTTACCTACACGATTACTTTAATGTGTTCCAATGAATTCTAAAACCTTTTTTTCCTCCTCTCATAATTTGGTATTCAAGATTTCAAAAGTAAAGTTTATTTAACCGGCGTTTTATTTTATGTTATTTATTTGTTTAAGTTTCATTTATAAAAATAACTCTAAGTTTTCTTTATAAATGTTTATAATAAACTATGTAAAAAGTAATAAAAACTTAAAAATAAAAAAAAAGGAGTATGAAAATTATAGTAATTATTTAAGTGAGGGAAATTTAATGCATAGGCAATATAGCGACATAATAAGCAATAAAAAATATTATGGTAACCTTTTTAGAACTGGAATGGAACTAAAATTGTAATATCAGCAGTAAAAAAGCACCAGAATTTTTATATACAAAATTAAATATTCTTATTGAAAATATCATGATTTTATAATTTATTAAAGGCTTTTTATAGCCTACTTTTAGAATTTTATTTAAATTTAATAAATTATATTTATATTTTATATATTCTTGCTTAAAAAGATCTAGAGTATTACGTCAATTTAAATAAGAAATTTTTACAAAAGCACAATGCAGGGTAGTACACTACATTATTACTTTGTTTCTAGCATTTCTATTGATTGAATTTAGATAGGTTTTAGGCTTGGAAAAAAAAAAGAAGACTGAACATGACTGAAAATATAATGCAGAATTCCATTTTAAGAAGCATTTAAAAAAAAACATTATATATGTTACATAAAAACTGCTTTTATTTCCATAAAAACTGAAAAATGAGACTCTCTTTTAAAGTTTGAAATAAGTATGCACACATAAATTAATTAATTACATCAAAGACATTTCAAAAACATCCTATATCAGAAAATCCTACTCTTTTAAAAGAAACTAGTTTTAAAAGCTGTTACTGTATAAGTTTCACTGGACTTTCCATAAAACTCAGCAATCATTTATACAATTTCAGTAGCAAAATCATTATTTTTGAACTTATATGAAAAATATTTTCACAAAGTTCAAAAATAATATTCATTTGAAAAAAAAAGTTATTATTAACAATTTAAGTAATAATAGTAAACAGGGATTTAGTCTAATAAAAATTTATGTAGATAGCTTTAAATTTAAATGTAAAAGAAAAAAAAAAAATATATATATATAGTATTAGCTTTTCAAAGATTCTACAAAAATAAAAATGCTTTTTGCTAACTGTTATGAAGTTTGCAATGATAATAAGATTAAACAAGAAATTAACTTAAATATGATAGTTTAACTCTTTTTAACTTTTTAAATGACTAGAATATGCTCTACATTGAGGAATGTAGCCAAGAGGTTTCAACTGGTATGTTCCTGCATGTGATTCAAGTAATTTTAATATGGAAATTTTTTTTAATATATGTCACCATCATAGTATCATTTATTTAAAGTGTGTTTTAGGATTGCATTACATTAAAAATTTGGACTTTTAAAAATTAATCCTTAAAGATACAAAAATTTCATCCTCATCATGATATCATCAACATACGCTTTTTCAGTTGTATATTTTGTGTGAGACTGAAGTGAATTAGGCATAAATTTTGTGTCTTTCCCAAATATTTTTACTGGCTACGAACCTGCAAATGAAAAGGCGATAAACTGCTAAATTTGGAGGGAGAGGGTAATCTAAAAATATAGATATTCAATTTCTATATATTGAAGCCAGTATAATGATATGACTGATATATGCTTTTTTGTTTGGTAATATACTTTTACTATAAAATACTATCACTATTCTGGATTGCAAAGGATTTTTTAAAGAATTGGGGGTCATCGAGTCCACGTGACCCCATTACCGTCTACTGTTCCTGCAGTAAGAGTCTGGAGGTACTGGCGATATTTTTCGAGGGCGTTGTACGCATTGCCAGGGCAACTGAAGGCAGTGTCCGTGGGAGCATTTCGTGCGAGGACTGGAACTGCATTTGGTCTTAGCGCCAGGATCTCTGGCTTAACGTCAGGAACAGACTTTGCCTCGCCGATTATCCTGTCGATGGAAAAGCTTGGCTTGGGAGTCGACGCCTTAGCAGCACACTGCGGCGATGCTCCGGTAATGTCCGATGGAGAGTCAAATATTCCTGGAGGAGCCGGACAGACAGCTCCAGTCATTGGGTTGTGCACGGCCCCTATGTTTATGGGATGTAGAGTCAGTCTGGCGAAATCTTGCGCGGAAAGAAGTGGAACTGGAGGAGGCAGGTGTGGCATATAAGGGTACCCCAGGGCAAGATGTGGGTGCCCTGCGAAGAGTCCATGGCGATAGGGGTCCAAAGTGGCCGCCATGAAGGCTGAAGGATCTTTTAGGGCGTACGCTTGCTGTCGCTTGTAGCGTTTTCGACGACGGAGGAAGCTCCCGTTGTCGAACATGTCTTCGCTGGCAGGATCGAGCGTCCAGTAATTTCCCTTGCCAGGATTTCCGGGCTCCCTCGGAATCTTAACGAAGCAGTCGTTGAGACTAAGATTATGCCTGATGGAGTTCTGCCACATGGGGTACTTCTCTCGGTAGTACGGAAAGCGGTTCCTTATGAACTCGCAGATGCCGGAGAGAGTCAGCTTCTTTTCCGGCGACTGCAGGATCGCCATGGTAATCAGGGCAATGTAGGAGTAAGGGGGCTTCACCAAGTGTCCTTTCCCCTTGCCCGAAGAGGAATCCTCGCCGTTCCCGTCCTGTCGATCGGAGGAAGACGGATCGACGGACGTGTCCGTAGTGTCCGCCTCTGCAACCCCACCGCCGTCGAAGTCGCTGTCTTGGAGGTCGCTGTCCGAGTCCACGGACACCAGGGCGTCCATCTTGGAGTCATGCGGGGCCATGGTCATGAGAGGGGAGCACATGAGGTCTTGGCTGGGGCAGAAGCCCGGCCTCGGGATGAGGGTGCCTCCATGCTGCAGGGCTTCCATCATGAAGTCGCCGTTGGTCAGCGAGATGGCCGGGCTGCGGGGGCCGGGCTCCGCGGCCAGGTGATATCGCATCGGCCCGTCGACCGTCGCGAAGGGATTCACTGTACAAGACTCAACGCAACACGCCCGAGGACCTTTCGGAAATAACCGCAACGCTGAGGTCGGAAACTTCTTTACGGACCTGAGCCACCACTGCCAGGCGCGCAAAAACCGTAACTCCGGCAAGAAACTGTCCGCCGTTCCATTCGCGGAGCCTCGCACCCAATAGCTTACGACGGCAACCACGGGACGGAGCGGAGGGAGGAGCCGTAAGTTCGCCGCTCCTCCCCCGATTCATTACATATTCATGAGTCAAAATTTCTCTCTTTTCTCCCGGAGGAGAAAGGAGCGGCAACGGAAAAGAGGCTCGAACTGCGATTTTCGGTTTCGAATTCTCCCAACACCAACAAAACGAAAATTGGGTTCTCGACCAACATAAATATCCACTCGATGGCTTTCCCTGAAAATTTCGCAGGTACGTCGCACTTATTAAATTTGACTCCTATTTTAAAAGTTCGCACGAATTATCTGTCGGCTGCTGTTGAGTGAGAAGTCGATATTCGATATTTTAAACGGACGCGTCGACATCTCTTTAATTTAGATTTATGTGTTTAAAATTTTATTGTCCCTCTAATCATTCAGTTAGGCTTATAAGCTTCTTACGACAGGCTGTCGTAAAATATGCAAATAACACAAAATCTTATAATTGACTGTCAGTTATCCGCAATTGATTATATCTGACGGGAAGAGATGATAAACATTAACAGTTTTTAACAAAACTGTCAAGAGTATCAACAGAGAAGAGTTTATATTTGTAAAATTTATAAATTTAATTATTATTATATTTGAAGGGGAATATACCACTCTAAAAATAATTTGTAAAAAGATGCTTTTAAACAAATTCATTTTTGTTTGTTGTATTTTTACTTATCATTTATGCAACAAAGATAATTTGATGTTATTACATAAATATTGGAATTCATACATTTATATAGCATTATTAAACATGCTAAAAAAATTATTCTTTTGTTCAATAAACATTAGAATAATTTTCGATAAATAGAAAGTAACGGAAAAGAAGAGACGATAAAATAAAATTGAACATTCATAAAATAAATTCACAAATAAATGTGTAACTGTGTTTGAAATGTGTTGATTAAAAGCTGTGTTTGATTAAAAGCTAATAAATGTGTAAGTTTGAAAAATGTGTATTTATATTTTCTTCATGAGTATATGAAGAAAATAGAAATCACCATGCCTTTAAGGATGATAAATTCTAGTGTTATTACTGAAAATGAATTGACATTTTAAAAACAACTTGAAATGAGGAATTTTCAACCGATTACTAAAGATTAGTATTTTCATGTATATTTTTAATTTGTAAGAATATTTACAAATTTTTTTGAAGATAATTTTACATTTTGCATCTTTTGTTAATTAATAAAAAAGTTAACTTACACGTGAAATATTTAAGATTTTTTGGGAAATAAAACTGCATTCTGAACTTATCTCATAACGGCAATAAAAATTTGCAGCAGAATTACAAATTTTACATTTTCAGATTCAAATTATATATTAAGTAATCTCCCAGATGTATGTAGCTTTCACCTATGTAAGTATTCTAGATTAAGATTGAAGCAAAGTGGAACAAAACTGTTATCTGATTATAGTACTGCCTAAAATAGTGCACTCTTTACAAAAATCGGTCTATTACTAAGAATCTCTAGGAATCAAGGCTTCCATGTAATTTCTTAGTACTAAAGAAATTCAGGTACAGTAAAGTATATTTCTACTAAAATACCTTAGTAATAATACTAAGAAAATTAATGGAAGCCTTGTCCAAATTATAATTTATACACGACAAAAATGAAAGAAAAAAGAATGAAAGACGTGTGTATATTTAAATTTTTAGTGGTAATTCTGTAGGGTTAAAATCACAAGCTTATTTAAAAAAACTTCACACCTATATATCAATATTGCTCATTAAATTATTTTACTTATGTCTTTGCACTTTTAAAAAGAAATAGTTCAATCTGATTTTGTGATTTTGTTTATATGATCGAGCAGAGTACAAACTTGTAAATAAAAATTTACACTGTTCTTCAGCTTGACTCTTAAATCCTATTATTGGAGGTGATGTCTGTTGATTTAGTTTTCTTACCAAAATATACAATTCATTTAAAACGTTAAAAATGCTACAGATATGTGAATCTTTAGTATTTTTAGACTACTTGAATTTCTACATCTATGTTATAACATATAGTTTGTATAAGGAATTTGAAACATCTTTTATATTTTTATATCAATTATGTCATTATTATTTTTGCCATTCATAAATAATCTATATAGTCCATTTCAGAGAAAACTTTTTGATGTTGTATTTTCAACCTCTTTTCATACTTGAAAAAAAAAAAAAAAAGATTATTGCTAAATGAATTTTGAATACTTCTTGGTTAATTTTTTACACTTTAATTTTTCGAAAACTCTTTCTTTATTTATTTCTCTCTCTCGCTCTCTTTTCCAGTCAAAAAAATATTTTCCCTCTATATTTGATTAATTTTACATCAAGATAAGGCAGGGACAAAGTAAGAACGGAAGCTCAGGGCTCGAAGAGTTCTATTCTTGCAAACAAAATAATCAAGCCACTTTTCCAGCCAAGCCAGGATTTTGTAGTTAATAAAAATTATAAGGAATCACTTTCCAAATATGAAACACCACAGAGAAAGTCTCAACGAAGTCCCATGATAAAAATGATTCTTTCCAAAGTAGTTCGTACAGAAAATTGGCTTATTTACTAGAATCTCTGTACACTTTGTACAATAATAATGGGGAAAATTACCACGACTAAGTCCATGCAGAAAAAAGAGTTAAACATAATTAAAGTAATATGGAGTTAATTTCAGAACATTTAAGGTCTGGATGCGTACACATATCAATTATGTTACAAGCAAACGCACCAGTGTTATTGATTATGATGAACTTTTTTTGAAAAATTAAAAAATGCTGAACTTATATATTTTAAGTGTTTTAAATATCACCCAAGTTATTTATTTCATACATGACTTCATAAATATACATAAAAGTCTAACATTTTCTATGAGTCAAGTGCGAATCCAGTGTAAGGGCTCAGAGGGCAGCAAGGCTCTTTCACCCACCCCGTAATCTGGCCCTTTACTTAGCTTAGAATTTTATATTTCGCTTTCAGTTGAAACTTATAATTTGATGCACAACCCCCCAGAGCTGGGCAAAATACATGAAAAATGTATTTTCGATATAAAATACAAATTACATTTATTCAAACACAAAAAATTACAAAATACAAAATACTTTCTAAATTGAAAAAAATACAAAATACAGAATACATGTACTTACAAAATACACACAAAATACAAAATACGTCTAAAACTTCAATTAAGAATAAGTAAAATTTTCTACACAAACTTCTAGTTCATTTTATTCCAATGTATTTTAAGATGAACAAACAAACGTAATAGTAACTATTTTTTTATTTTTTTATATACATGAATTTTTCCTGGAATAAATTCCATCTTAAAAGCAATGAAAGCAAAACTGTGACAAGTATTAATTGAACGTTATTTTTTATTGATAATGAATGGAATTGAACTACAAAATTAATTATATTTCTAAACGAAGATGAGTTAAATTATATTTCTACTTTAATATGCATTCATAGCCTCACAATGGCACAGTGGATATGTCCCTGAAAATGGTAGACGGCTGAAGTGTGAAGGTCCCGGATTCGGGAACCATCGCACATCTGTCGATCTAACGGTCTGGAGTTTTGGTAGGTTTTCTCCAGATCTTACGTAAATTCGAGGTAGAACCCCTTAGAAATTCGTCCTACCTAGGCACCCCCCCCCCCCCCACTGGCAGATATCCCTAGTATAGCGTTGCCATAATCACACGAATACAAGGTGCATTCATATTTTACTACAAAAGAAAAGTGTGTCATTGTATTAATTTATTTAACAGTATGCAAATTAATTAAGAAATTATGAAAAGGTCTTTTAAAAGATGGTATAATTATTCTAAACACTATGATTTAGAAAAAGATTGATTTGCTTTCAAAAAATCTAGTTTTTCGAACTGACTATCACTTAGTCAATTTCTTTTTGGAGCATTTATAATACCTGCAAAGGAAAAAGGTCTTTCGGCAGGACCATTAGTCGTCAAACGTCTGTTAGATTTCACTAAAAGTTCTTTTACTGTCGGATATGAATTTAGAACTTTCAAATCTAAAATAAAATAGTACAAATACAACAGAATTGTTTATGTCGTGAACGGGAAAAGTTAATGACAGCAGTATTATTATTTTTGTTTGATTTTCCCAAACCAGGCTAATTTTGGTGTAAGATTAGTTGAACTTGAGAATGAAAAATGTATTTTCAGTATTTGGAAAATACAAAATACCTTTTTTAAATACTTTGCTTTTTCTTCTGAAACTACAAAATGCAAAATACAAATGTATTTTGTAAATAGTATTTCAAATGCATGTATCTGCGATGCTGCCCAGCTTCGCAACCCCCCCCCCCCCAACCTCTGAAAAAATATCCTAGGTATGCCACCCGAAGGGTTTTTTCTCCTGCAGAAATCAGATGGCGTGCCTCATTCAAAAAAAAAAAAAAATCCGAGGGAAATATTATTACATTGATAATCTATCTAAAAAGCTAGTACTATATTCAAATTAAATTAAATAATTCTCTATTAAAAGCACGTAATAACAAGGGAAAAATAAGCTTATATTTCGAGAGACAGAATGGTTTTCGCTTTTCACGAGTCAAATATATCAAAAGAAGTTAAAAATGAAGTAAATATTTATTCTTTTAAATTGAAACAAAATTATTTAATATACCGTGTTTACCCACGTAATAGTCGCTTTTTTTTTTTCGTTTTCTTTTTTTTTTTTCTTTTTTTTTTTTTTTCTTTTTTTTTTTTCTTTTTTTTTTTTCTTTTTTTTTTTTCAATTTTTTATTGCGAAGGTGCGACTATTGCGCACTATGCGACTATTATTCAGGCAAATCTACTGTCACAATATTGTACACTCTCATGCTGAAACATCACTATAAAAATATGCATTATAATAAAAAATTAGTAACTTAAAAAAATGTTTCCAGATTATATGCGTTGTTTATTAAATATTCTTTTCGTCAGTTGGACACAAAATAAAGGTTTTTTTTTTTTCTTTTTATGGAAATAATATTTTTATAGGCATAAAATTCACAAATAATCTTTGTGAAAAAATTGACAAAATAATTTAATATGCACAATAAATGACATTCATTGAAAGTACTAGCACTGTAGTTCTGGAAAGAGTACAGCTATAATTTTCTGCTTTCTAGATGAAGGTTAAATATGCGACTTCGACTTTGATGCGGGGAAAATATTTTGGCGATATATGCTTCTTTAAAACGCAGGGTGCGACTATTACGCCAGCGAAGGTGACAATTGCGCGATTAAACACGGAAATTAGCTCTAAAAATGAAGTAAATATTTATTGTTTTTAATTGAAATAAAGCTATTTAGTTTAATTAGATCTATTACGTATTAATCATTCTGCCAGGAATTTTATTTTAAAACTATTCAAGAATCATGTATTTCAGTGTGTTTAAAAATCGCAAAAACTACCAAGAAAAGTAGAGTTTTGTAAATGTATGAACTGGAACATAGTCTTGTCAGTAACGAGTCTCGGGAGAGAAAAAAGAAAAAAAGAAATAATTGTAATTTTATCTTTAATTTATCTTTGATACTCAGGAGCATATTATAATAATAATTACAGACACTACACGTAAGTCCTCTCAGCTTAAGTGACTACTACCAAAAATTTAATTCCCGAAAAAAATTTGAAGTGTAAAATTTCATTTTGAATAGACACGTGATTTTTACATTTTAGATGTTTTCTTTTTCCCTCAGCAAATAATAATAATAATACCGTTGTTTTTTTAAACAAAGATAGATAATAAAAATAAATCAAAATATTTTTTCCCGTGGAAAGCTTTATGACGTATGTATAAACGTATATAGAAGCTTTATATGGAACTTTATAAAGAAACGATATATGGTGTAAAAACAGTGCAGATTAAAGTAAAATATAAAATAATACACCGTTAACAAACACCGAAAAGATACATTTCATTGAAAATATGTAAGACAGAAAATTGGGAAAAGGGTTGTTCTCAAAAAAGGCTAAAAATCGTGCCCCTTGCATTCAATGGCATTTAATTTTCTTTTGTTTATGATACAGCTTTCACATAAAGCTTTTGAAAAATAAGAGAGTCTTAATGTGTTGATTGGTTTGTTTTCGTACTGATAATCTTTAAAAAAACATCCGAAATAGAAATATATACGTTCAAAGGCGTTCAGTAATTTTTCAAAATCCGTTGTCTCTCCACATAAGTTTAAGAAACAATCGGTATTAAAATTAAAACGATTTTCAATTAATGGGACATCTAATGAAAGATCACACTTTCACCTCTTTTATGTGCTTTAAATAATTAAATTTACTTCACAATATTTTTTCTCGTCTGCTTATTATATCTTCTCCAACATATTTTTTTTTTCTTTTAATATCCACCAATCTTTTTAGTTACTAAATTTTTCATTGTTGAATTTTCCAACTAGTGGCTCAGCCTTCTTAAACAGTTACTTTGTGTTGCCATTAATTTCTTCCTTGGCTCCCAACTTTGTTTGCATGGTTCTTTTTTGAAACAGAATAAATTGATTTAAATGCTAAGATGAGTACATTTATTCAATATTCACTAATGTTATCTTCTTTGTATTAAACTGTTGTGGCACTAAGTTAAATACTTTTTTTTAAAAGCATCATGGAACTTTATGATAGTGAGGTAAAAGTCAAGCATAACTAAAATAAACGAAATGATAAACCCCAAATGCATCTCTCCCCCCCCCCCCAACTCTGTTATCTGTCCGCTCTGTTACTATATGACCACTGTGTTACCAAGTTTTTAACTTCAATTATATTTTTTATTTTTGAATCTACTAATTAGGATTACAATGATTTTACATTTGTAAAATAACAATCCTTCTTTTTTACTTCCCGAACATGCACCATGTTAGGAAAGTATTGTATTCTTGAAAAAATTTGGCTTTCAGATTTTGATGTACTGGCACATTTTAAAGTCTTCTGAATTCATTTTATGCTGGTTTTACGGAGATGTATAGTATGGATATGTGCGTGTGTGTGTATTTGTGTGTGAACACTATAGCTCCAAAACTGGATATTCGATTGAGCTCAAAATTGGTATATATGTTATCGTGAAAGTCCGAAATTTGGATAGTTTCGACTTTCACAGGTAAATGTGAACATTCACACAGTCAAGCAACTATGTCTTGATATCATGTTGACATTCACCGGTGAAAGTCGAGATGTTCCAGATTTCAGAATTTCGCGGTAAATATATGTTATTGACCATCATCGCACGATTGATATTGATGTGCATAGGACTTCTTTTTTTTTTTTTACAGGGCTACAAAAAAAAAAAGAATTAATTCTTTTACATTATGACCTACAGAGGAAAATTCTTGAAAGTGCGCTACACGCTTAAACCAAACGAGCGAAATTCGATCAGTCGGAGTGGAAAGTGAGCCAGTTTTCAAAAGTGAGCTTCTCATTTAGGAGCGTTTTTCGATCACAAGAGCGGAGCGGAATATAACAATGAGCGGGGAGGAAAAATTCTCGGAAAAGATATGAAGCGAGGAGAGGATTCTGAGAAAAAGGACTACGTAAAGAGCCCTTTCGCGGAAAAACCAGTCGGTGTCCAAGGAAACAGATCGCTCCGCAGTGTATCGTTTTTTTTTTTGTTTTTTTTTTTTTTTTTCCGCTCTTTGGGTTTAAGCGTGTAGAGTAAACGTCGCATTCTATCGTTTCATTTCGTTTATGGCAATGCTACTCTGGGGCGATCTGCCAAGGATAGGGGAAGCCTTAGTAGGAGGACTTTTCAAATGGGTTCTAACGCGTATTCATGTCACATCTGGAGAAAACCTACCAAAACTCCAGAATGTTAGATCGACAGCCGAGCGCATTCGATTGAACTCAAATTGAGTATGTATATTATAGGTTGCAGCCATATGACCTGCATGAATTTTGTTGTGTCTGAGATGGCAAAAAATAATTCTTATACATTACGGCCTATGAACGTGAATCATTTAAATCAGGTATGGGCAACTTTGGAAAGTTGCGCGCCGAGCTTTAGGAAGTTATCGAAGTTGCGGGCCAAACTTCAAGATGTTATCGATGTCGTCGGCCGTATAATTGGTATTTATATGGGATTTTGAATGGTTTACATGGTTTTTGATATCTTCAAAGGGCTGGGTCCAAAGCCGTGGTGAGCCATATCCGGCCCGCGGGCCGGGGGTTGCCCATATGTGATTTAAAGTGTATTAGTGTCTGAATGGTACAATCGAATAAGTTGAAATTGGGCATGTATATTATAGGTCACCGTCACACAACCTGTATAGATTTTGTTAAGTAGAGGGGTTATAGTATATGTACAGGGCTACAAAAAAGAATTTTTATACATTACCGCCTATTGACGTAAATTCTCGAAAGTACTCTGGCGTCTATATGGTGTCTTCAATTGACCTCAAAATAGATACGCATATTACAGGCTACTCTCAAGCAGACTGTACAGATTTTAGTGTGTATAGAGCTAACAATTTTTTACTGTGCTACAAAACAGTATCCTTACACATTGCGATCTTATATACACTCAATTTATTTGAAAAGCGCTAACGTCTGAACAGTACATTTGATTGAATTTAATCAATTTTATTTGGCAATGATCAAATGTTCGCAAAGTCAAATGGAATCACTCCAGATCAGGGGGGTCAGAACCCCAATCATGAGGAATTTTTTGCCGTACAAAATGTATATTTTTCACTCCCTTATCACACACATGTATGCATATATGTCAGTTGCAGTAGTCGAACCCCCCCCCCCGAAAAATTTCTGGCTACGCTACTGCTCCAGATTTTTTTCCCTTCTTTTTTAAATTTAGGGAAAATGTACTGTCTGCATTGAACGTAAAACACTGGACATTTATTAATAAATAATTTGAGGAAACGTGTTTATTTAAATATTATAGGACCTTTACAATACTTGTTGCTTCCCAAATTATACGTAAAGGCTAGAATGATTATTTTATTTTTTTCATTCAAACAGATGGAAACTCCTGTTCCTAAAACACCGACTCTGTGCTTGTACTGTAGTAATTAAGTTGACAAAATTTGAAAATCTTTCATATCATCATCTTACTAAGAGATAAATAATGCATGCAAATATTAAAGGGGAGGGGGAAACAGCTTTAACGAAGCCGTAAACTTTTTTTTTTTATATAAATTATGTCATTTTACGAATATTTTACAATAAAATTTCATTTTAAATAGAGTTTTCTTGTAAAAATATATTTCAAATAATTATAGTTTTTATTTGAGAACGCTTAACAACATACCGTATTGGGCCGAATATAACACGGTATTTTTGACTGAACATTTCCCGTTAAAAACCTGACTCGCGCTAAATTCGAGGCCTAAATGTAGGATTTTTCTAATTATCTTGATGAAAAATTTCAGGATCGCCTTATACTTCGAGGCCCAGTTATATTTGGGCTAATACGGTAATTACAAGGTTTTTTTGGTACAAAAGAATCTTGCAATGTAGAATCGTAACAGTATAAAGAGACATAGCAGGTTTAAATGAATATGAGTCTGCCTACTTAGTTCACTTACTAAACTTACCCTATTTATATATATATATATATATATATATATACCCTATTTATATATGTATGTATATTAATTATTTTGCTTGAATTGTTTACCGGTAAGAATGATTTTTTAAATAAATATATCGCCTCTTCCTCCTTTAACAACAACAAAAAAATGTTCTGATAATTAGCTAGCACGTGATAAAAAAAAATACGCCTCCCATATACTTTTACAAGCTTTGATCCATAAAAATTTAATGCTTCAATAACCGCGCAAGAAATTTTCCCTAATCTATATCAAGGCTATAAACCGCTTCGTAACGCCGCAGTTAAGCGTTTTTGTTTGCATAATGCTTGATTCGAGTACTTCTGCAAAAATTTCTCAACAATGCCAGTTGTTATCCTCTTGCCTTTCAATTTACTTTAAAACAAACACGTGCATGCTGACATAACTTGGTTTTCAGACAGCCCTGTGTATTGATTTATTGCATAAACAAACAGCGCGCCCATGTACATAATAATGAAATAATAAAAATATAACTTTTAAATTCTTTCGGGGGTTATTTAAGCACTCAAAAGTGGAAAATTATAAAACGGAAATGTAGGTGTCCGCGTAGGTTGTAATATCGCTTTTCCCCAAGGAAAGTTACGCAACTCAAAATATTCATATTGTGTGTTGTTTTACCATACCGCGCACCATAAAGCCCCCTTAATAGTTAACGCGCAGTGTGCCCGCTCTGGTAACACCAAACTCTGACGTTTTGACTGTTGCCAGTCACGAAGAATAGATTTGATTTCTACAAAAATAGTTGCGGGTGACATAGCTCCACGAAAATCCTTTACTTTTTAGAACGTCATTTCCCGTAAAAAAATTGTCACGATTATTTTTAACAGCACAGAGACAATTTTTTGAAGCAGCTGGCTGTGCCGCACAACCAACTGCGTCAAAAAAGGGTCTCTAGATCTGTGGCAGGCGATGAACGTTTCGATCGTCCGCCATCTTGCTGGTACTTAAGTGGAGCGATGGCAACGGCTGCCCTTTTTCAGCATTGGGAAAGGGTTGTACCTCAAAGGGTTAAAGGTGGAGAGTTAGAAGTGGAAAGCTCTAAAGATTGAAAATTGTCACTTAATTAAAATATTTTATTTTTAAAAATCATCTTATCAAATAATTTCTAAAATATTATTTTTACAAAAAAAAAAAAAAAAAAAAAAAAAAGCATTAATTTTTAAATAAGTACTTACGTATTTGCCGAATATAACGCGGTATTTTTTGCCTCATCATTTCCCGTTAAAAACCTCACTCGCGCTAAATTCGAGGCCCAAATGTAAGATTATTCTAATTATCTTGATGAAAAATTTCGGGGTCGCGTTATATTTGGGTTAATACGCTACATTCAGTGTCTGAAACACAGTTAAACTTGGTTACAGCGTCACTGAAGAGATGTGATAATTATTTATGATTCTATAACGAGTTACTTCGATAGTGGGCTTGTGTTCTATGACCAAGTCAAGTGGTACCGAATATTTCGACATTATAAGAGAGTTGTAACTATAATCGATGTCACTACAATCGAGTTCAGCAGCATTTGTAAGCCCCTCCCCCCTCTAAAAATCTTGGGTGCGCCACTGTCCGTGTCCACTAATACGTTTGACCTTCACACTTCAGCCGCCTGTCATGTTCAGTGTCTTATCCACCTGACCATGGAATAGACGAAAAATGTGGGGTGATTAGATCTGGGATGACAAATAGTATTTTATCAAATGTCAGAAAGAAAATCCAAATGCATTTTTTTCCAAATATTCTCCCAATTTTTTAATTGTTAAAATAATTAAAAAATAAACAGTTATTTCCCAATTGTTTATTTTTTAATTATTTTCACTATACCTATTCGAGGAATAAGAGATAAATTTAATTATTTAAAACTGTGTCACTTTTCTACTGACAATCGATATATGTAACTTTTAATCCACGACCCGTGTGTATACCCTAAGCTTCTTTTTTTTTTTTTTTTTTTTTTGGTGTTCGAGCCCTGGTATTCAATCAAACTCAGCTAGTTCTGGGAAAACACAACTGACTATGGATTTTTGTTATCCGTACTCCGTCCTTTATGTTTTTCTTGGGGTTTTTTCTATTGAAAATTTTAAACGAGCACCCCAAATAATTCATTACGCTCTATATAAGCAGTCTTTGTTTAAAGCGTATTTTGCCGACATTCATATATATTTCAAACAAAACAAAATTAATAAATGTTGTTGAGGATTACAAAATAATACCTTCTACTAGAAATAGTGAATATAGCATTTGTAGTGTTTTACAGGAGCACTCAAAAGTATTGCAATACACTAATGGTCTAGAGCAGATCAGAGACATTTATCCAGTTAAAGCCTATATATTTTAATAAGTATACAGAAGTATAAGATGTTAAACAGATGTTTATAACAACTTGTTCTTCCATTAAAGAATGAAAATAACATTGTTTCCTTTTTGTTCTTTATCTTTTAATTTTAAGGTTATGCCCAAAATTTTGCCAAGATTGCCACATATCCTTATTACCAAATTTAGCGCAAAAATAAGGAACTTTATATGTTGGAAAGCGTCTTATAATTGATGCATTTACCATAATTTATTTTTCTTGCTTCATTTTTTAGTCATTCATAACGCTGTGTCCCACAAAACATATTTCTGGAAAGCAGCGTACAGCACAGAAAGTAATAATTACGTCTTTGCAATGATGAGGGAGAATACTTAAAACTTTTATTCAATAGATACATCACCTCGATTATATTCCTCGGATTCTAGCATCCTCACACCATGAAGGATCAAGCATAATTTTCATGCGGGAACTTTAGTTGGAATGCAAGAATATTAACTCATTTGCTTAAAAAATTATTGAAACTGACAAATTTCTTCATTTAATTTTGTAAAAATAAGCAACAAAATCTTCAATAATTTATTCTACCATAATAAACGGTAAAAATAATTCAAAATCAATAGGGGATTGAAGTTTGAATAATCTGCCCTAATACAATAATTTTTAAAAGTGGTAATGAAAATGATACTCGTATATCCAAATAAACATTTCTTAAATAATAAAAAAGAAAGGAAAAAAATAGTTCTTTTTCAATTTACTGTGACGTTTCAAACAACATAATAAAACCGTACAGTTCCAAAACTTCACATTGTAATTACAGACTCTGTAGCTGATAACACAAATTACATTACAATTCCATTAAAGGTTTCTGTTGACTGAGTTCTTGTAAACAAACTATCGTAAACATTGAAAAAAGATTTTAAAAATATGAGGAAGTTAACAGTGCAGTGAATAACTAATAATTGGGAAAGAAATATAACAAGGTCGATGGTCCACTCACACAAAAAGTAAAATGCCTATTTGTACCGATTTAATTTGACTGATTATCCTGACTGCATTTTAAGTGATTCTGGACAAGTCATGATTTCTGCTCATTTTCAATTTTCTGAACTAAAAGATTTTAATTACATTGTGAAGAAATACTGAAGACATAGTTGTCTAATGGACTAATGGTCAAATGTCTCGCATTTGAAAAATAAATAATGAATTTAAAATCGCTAACATGTGTAATGTGTGTGAAACTTCATTTAAGCAGATTATTCAAGAAAGTAGCGAATGTAAATTAATGTTAAAAAGTTATCGCAAAATACTATAAATCCAGAGTGAAAATGCTGACAATTTTTGATGGAGGAACTATACCACTTTGTAAAAGGAAGTTGGGAATTTGAATCTTGCTAAAATGGACAGATTTTCTTCATTTTGATTAAAAGAATCATTTTTTTACTCTCAAGGATTGAATATATTCACACCTTTAAATATTTTCATGCTTTAGCTGTCGCTTCACTTAAGAGTGTTTAATTGAGTCTTTTTTATTGATTTATTTTTCTTTGAAGTTGGTGTAAGTACATCATATGGAGACTTTTTTTAGTTTGTAGTTTAATGTTTTGAAATTTCATTAACTAGCAGATTTATATTGATAAAATGAGGAATATTTTGAAGCCTTTTCTGGTGGAGCTGTATATACATAAGTAGCTCATAGCAGATTGCATTTATTGTTATCGTTAACTAATATTTGTAGGAAATGGTGTTGCATCATTTTCAAAGAAAACGGCTCGAATTTTTCTAGCAAATGTGAAGGAATTCTGTGCTATTTTCACTCATAATGAAGTCAACATTTATTTTCGCTCATAAATATTATTACATAATTCATACATACATGATTCTTTACAGAAGAAAACATCAGTACACGCTTAAATCTATTGAGTAAAATAATAATTAAACGGAGTATATTTTTACTCAATTTTTGACTTCAAACAGCCATTCTCCCGATTGAGTAAAATTTACTCCATTAATCGACAAAAATGAATGGAGCGAAAAATTCACTATTTTTGAGCATTATACAACAGCTCCATTTAGGCTAAATAATAATCAAAAATGAGGAATGTCTGTCCGTTTTTGATTAATATAACTGTACTCAATTATGATTATTATTTAAGCTATAGAATGAGCGTTTTTACAAAATCTGCCCTTTTTAAATTAATATATCTGTACTCAATTAAGATTATTATTTTAAGCTATAAAAAGGGTGTTTTATTAAAATTTGCTGTTTTTGATTAATACATTGAATTATTCGTTTTCTTCATTTTTTATTATCAGAGCTGTAATCTATGATTATAAGCCCGAGAAAATAAATTTCAAATCAAGGCAAATACATTACATATATCTTAATACACTATAAAAAAGTATTTTTTTTAATAAATAGAATATAATTTCACTATAGTCTCTAGTTATAAAACGAATTCACAGTACAGTCAGAATACAGACATGCAATCATGGTTAAACCAGCTGTGAGATTTAATTAAAGCAGCAACTAAATTTATTGACATGAAAAAGGTAAAATACTACTTATTCAGTTTGAGTGACGATATCATAACTTTATTTGTTTTACAACAGCTTTTTATAATCCAATCGTAAGAAACTACGTCATTAAAGCGAAATCTTTACCTAAAGCATCTCCTCCATATCTAGGCTGAATTTATTTCATTGAATATGAAAAAAAAAAGGATTTGGTATTCGGATATAAAACCAAATTATCACAAGCGAATACACATACAACTAAGCATCCCGCTGAAAAAACACTCAAAATACTGGTGTTAAATGATATAGTAATTAAAAAACTTAAGCTTCGACGTAAAGAACACACGTCGAAGGGCTTGGACTGAAGAAGTTCAAAACAATTTTTGAACGAAACGCGTATCCTCTTTCCTTTTACTTCTTATGTGTGTTTTTTACAAAGTTTTTTAATTACTAAGCATCCCGCGTTTGTGAATATGAACCGTTATCCGTTGAAGAGCGTTGGTCACGTGATAGTAATAGGATATGGGTCGTGGGGTAGGAGAGGCAGAATACTCAAATAGACAAAAATATTGTGAAAATTGAGCTAAGTAGAATCTAGCGAATTGGGAGCATTGGGCGAATTGAGGAAGGAGATAACAAATTCTTGTCTTTAATGAGTACTTTTTAGCGTAAAAGGATTTAAATCAGCCGATAAGAAATTTAATCAATAAAAGGCTGAGCTGGATCAAGGACAACTGCAAGGCAAGTACGTAGTCCTGTACAGTGACAGTCTCAGCAGTCTTCAAGCGATCTCCTCCCAGAGAACAAGGAACCCACTTGTCCTCAAAATCAAGCTCCTTCTTAGGGAATTGACAAACACTCGACTGAGCCATGTCAAGGCCCACATCAACATCAAAGGAAACGAGAGGGCAGATCAGCTAGCGAAGCAAGCAGCTACGTTAACAGAGGGTTCCTATACCCTAGAAGCACCCTTCTCCTACGTAAATCAGATCCTTCACAAGGCAAAGCTGGAGGATTGGAGAAGCTTATGGGAAACAACGGACAAGGGACGTCACACGTTCAGACTTCTCCCTAAACCTGGCTCCTATGGCTTTAAGCTGGAATCGTCAGCAACAGCTTTCCTCACTGGCCATAGTCCATTTCCGTCGTACCTACACAAGTTCCACCGACACCCAACGGGCAACTGTCCCTGTGGTGTAACAGGCATCAGCGACCATTACCTGTTCTCCTGCGAACTAACTAAAGAATATCACCTCACTCAACCAGCGGAAGAGTGTATGGTGGAATGGACCAAAAGCGTGCTGAGAAGCAGATCTGCAAGAAGAAAGCTCTGTGCAATTTTCAGCCAACTAATGGGCATATCCAATTTGACTTAATCTCCCACGCAACCATGAACTCTACCCTCTGTGTGAGCCATGGCCTACGTGCTCACGCCACGAACTATTCTGCATTTGTGTTTTTTTGTGTGTGATTTTTTTTTTTTTTTTTTTTCCCCTTCCAGCGAACCTCCACGCTTTCTGGAGTGTCCCCCGTAGAGGCTACCTGTAGCTTTAAAGCTGCTAAGCTGGCCTCACACGGTTATAAATAAATATAAATAAATCAATAAGGGAGTGTTAGTTTTAATCAATAGATTTAAGCGTGTAGGACCGGTCATCGCTGCGAGGGTCCCCCTCTGATATCCTCTAATAGAAGAGGATATAATTATGTCTATAGCAGTGATTCACGGTCATGACAGAAACATGGGCACCCATACCTATGGGCAAGGAGGGGCCATTACCCCAGCTTTTCGGAGAAATGTATAACCGTAATAATTTACGTAATAGTGTAACATAGATGTGGTTCAGCACTAAATATAACATTTTTCTGGGACAGAGCCCCTGACTACCCCCCCCCCTCTAAAAATAGTCATATGAGTGACTATGGGTATAGGTCAAGTAGTTATGAGCTGCAGTCTGGACGAATTTTGTAAACTTATGGTATTCTGTTACATTCCCAAAGCGAGTTGGAGATAATACTCAATAAATCATTTATCGCATTGACCAAATTAAGTAGTGGTTTGATTGTGCACAATCCCAGGACTCAATTCATTTATCTTAACATGTATACTTGATTCCATCAACATTTTACATTTTTATAAAAGTGATAACTTTTTGCGTTCATATATTTATTGCATTTATAATTTATTGTTATTTATATAATTATATTAGTTAAATGCACTTTTATTACTTGCTTCATTTGCTCCAACTGTTGTTTGCTGTAAAACGCTGAAAAACATTCTCTCACAGAGCAACTTGACAGAGATGCTTTAAAAAGCCCTATTCTTGGAACTTCAAAAATCTTCGATTATAAAGGGGGAAAAAAAGAATATACCCAATTTCCTCGCGTAATAGTCGTACCTTTTTTGGCCAGTTTTTCATTGTGAAAGTCTAGGAGCGACTATTATGCAGGGAAATCTACTGCATTGTCCACTCTAATGCTCTAAAGCATTACTGGTATTATAATAAAATTATTAACTTAGCAAATTTTTCCAGACTGCGTGTCGTATATTAAATAATGTTTTAGTCAGTTGCACACAAAAAAGAGTCATTTTTCTTTTTAAAGTAATATTTTTAAAGACATAAAAGAAGGTCAAATGCATGACTGCGACTTTAATGCGAGGGCGACTGTTACGCGAGTATGACACTAATGTTCTTTCGGTACTTACGTATTATCCCGGCGTCATTATCGTCAAATGTGCTGGCAAACTGTTGCCAATTGTATTCCAAACCATAAACAGTTTCATGTGTTCGGCATTTATCTTGGCGAAAAATCGCCGGTCTTGGCAGACCGCCGGGTTAATGCGTAAGTACCGCTCTTTCGCTATACACAATCTGCATATTTGTCTAACAAAATACAAAAGAAGGTGAAGATTTTTTACATTCTTAAAAAAATAAAAACCCAAAATTTGAATGACTTAAAAAATAAAAGTTACGACAGAGTTTCAGAAACCAGACTACACTTGAAGCAAAAAGAAACCTTTTACAGCAAATAAAAAACGAGCGTCGAGGAATTAAAAAAAAAAAAAACCAGTCCCGGACTTTGAAAAAACAGTTTACTGCGAAGAAAGTCAAAAGAAAGGGATCGTTTTTGAGAAGACCGCATAATGAGTTTTGGGGTGCATCTGTGTTTCTCTAAGCCGAGGCGATAAAACTTATACAGTCAGCTTTATTCCATATGGGCATCTGTGTACGAACATATATTCCCGGGCTCATAGCAGATACATGAAGAACTCACTGGAAAAAGTCCCTTTTTTCTTCTCTGCCGAAAGGGAGGGAACTTTACCACCTTCTAAAACAACATCCGCCACGTAATGCTGCAGCCTAATTTTACTGTCGCGGGTCTTTGCAGTAATTCTTGCAGCTGCAACAGGGGATAAATATTTCTCTGTCGGCGCATGGCATCAAAGGATCTTTAGGGTATGAGAAGGAGCGAAAATTTTCGCCAGTTGCCTCCGTCCGTCAAAACAACACTTCAACCAGCTTCTTTCACTCTCTTCGGATATTCCTTTGCTCGACATTTTTCCATCAAGCAACCTGGAATTACACGAATGTTTATGTGGGTACAATACTCTGTCCAGAAATCTGTTACCACGGGGGCGGATAATGAAAAAGATGAGCTGGGTTGGGAGGGAAAGATAGGGGGATCCTGTCACCCTATGCAGAGTTTCTTTCCACCCCAATCGTACACACTTGAGAGATTGATTGCAAAGCGACGATATAGGGTATTCGATCTCGGGGAACCGTTAACCCTTTAACACGCAGTGTTCCCGCTCTGGGAACACCAAACTCTGACGTTTTGACTGTTGCCAGTCACGAAGAATAGATTTGATTTCTATAAAAATAGTTGCGGGTGACATAGCTCCACTAGAATCCTTTACTTTTTGGCACGTCATTTCCCGAAAAAAATCGTCACGATTATTTTTAACACCACTGACATCTGCTGAAAAATAGAAGAACACGAGAACAGATGGATAGATTGCCCAATGCTGGAAAACAGGCAGCCGTTGCCATCGCTCGACTTAACTACCAGCAAGATGGCGGACGATCGAAACGTTCATCGCGTGCCACAGATCTAGAGACCCTTTTTTGACGCAGCTGGCTGTGTGGCACAGCCAGCTGCGTCAAGAAAGGTCTCTAGATTTGTGGTACGCAATGAACGTTTCGATCGTCCGCCATCTTGCTGGTAGTTAAGTTGAGCGATGGCAACGGCTGCCCTTTTTTCAGCATTGGGAAAGGGTCGCGCCTCAAAGGATTAACATTGTACTCCATTAGTACTTAAATCGAAATCGGGAAGTATTGGCTTTTTAGTAAGACACATGTCTGTTACGTTATTTTAATATTAATTGTGTAAAGTTTAAACTACGCCTTCTTTTTTTTTTCAATAAATTCAAAAGCGTTCGGTTTGTTTGCCTGTCCCTACTCCAGGCAATAACCATGTCATGAACATGCAATAGGCATCCATTGCTACAAAATTTACATATGCTAGTATTGTTATTGTGCATACTTCTATCCTATTAAAAACAGAGTGTATTAGCATATTAATAGTTTCAATCAGGGTAGCAACAGGTAACGTCAAACGAGGCACCTTTGCCCCGGGCTCCATGCTAAGGGGGCGCCATACTTCGTTATGTATTCGCTATGTAATCCTTGTTTATGAGAAGAGGGTGCCCTAATTAAGATTTGGCTCAGCATATGTTATCTCTATTTCAGACACCTCTAGTAGCACAACTAGTTCAAAAAATGTTGAAATTACGTTGGAAACACGTTTTTTGACGTTAAAAAACGTGTTTTAAACGTCTTTTGGACTAATTGTGCTACTAGGGACAAGTTTCAGCACATTGAAGCCAATGGGCAATCACTGTTTAAAGTGCATTTCAGTGAATTTCAACTATTTCAAACAAAATAAATTAATGCATATTAGCGAAGCTTATAAAAGTATCCCGTCAAAAATATAACACGTAATATTTATAACTCTTCTTTTATCCTACTCACTCACATCGTTGAAAAGGCGCTGGTGCAGCAATCCTCCTTTCATGCTCATCATCGTTTCATAGCTTGTGTCTTCGAATGCCTCGTTGTAGGCCCGTTCGGACACTTATGTTGGGAAGAAACATTGGTCACAAAAGAGGAATCGATGACATCGAGAATTATAACCACCGAAGAGAATGGCAATCGTTAAAGCCTGGATGCTACAGGCTTCAATGAGCAAAATTCTGCGTAACAAGCGAACAGTTCTCGCAGTTTGGAGAAACCCTGTTTTGAACATAAAAAAAGATATTAAATTCGTATTAGGTTGTTGGGCGATTGTAATTGACTACATCTGTTACGCAAACTTTCAATACTGATTCATCATCAACAGGATATTAAGTTTTGAGCGATTAAAGATAGTTAAAATAAACATTTTCTTTTTCGCCTGTTTGTTTAATACAATGGAAATATCATGGGAAAATCTGCGAAGAAGGACCCGTAGTCGGTTGTCACTCAGATGATGTTGCGTGAGAATTCGAAATGCTCTATTAGGTTAAGCATTTCTTAAGCGGTAGTATAAATGCAAATAAGATCATGTTGGAAAGTGTTTTTATAAACGTTTGCGTTTGGCATGATTTATCTTTCTTGTTACCGTTCTTCAAACGTCGCACTAAGGCTTCAACGGAATCATAAAAAAATACCGAGGCTCTTCCTCAATGAGAATTCTGATTATTATTGATGTTCCCAGGGGCGTAGCCAAGGGGGGGGGTGGTTAGGGGGGGGTCATAACCCCCCCCCATGAGGAAATTTTTGCCATACAAAATGTATATTCTTCACTACATTATCACACACACGTATACATATATATGAGTTGTAGTAGTCGTAACCCCCCCCATGAAAAATTTCTGGCTACGCCCCTGGATGTTCCGTCTTTGAATATGAATCGCTCTTCTTACTCTTATCACAGGCCCACAGACTCACTTTATATTTATAATTTGAAGTATTGGTTTGTCTTTGAAAAGAAAGCATGTTACATATCTCATGAAAATTTAAGAATAAATAAATGAATAAAAAGACTGGAAAAAGGGAGGGGAATGTGAGAATAATTTTTACTAACAGTAGAATCAACTCTTATTTATCTATTTATTTTTATCTGCATAATGATATTTTCAGGGAAGATTTTGAGTTTTTTTATTTATCTATTTATTTATTTTTTCTTATCTGCATAATGATATTTTCAGGGAAGATTTTGAGTTCATAATTACAGAACAAAATAAACTAACGAGTGAGTTCAACTTTAAAGGCTTTGTGATTCTATATGAGAGCCTGGTGATATGATATGTCAGATATGAGCCTGATTGCGGTTTCATATCTGACCCACGACGCAAAAACATACATGCCTTTTACTAGTAGGTCAAACAGGACATTTTTACAGAACCACAAATTTACGAGCCTACAATATGTATACATATTTTTTTTCTGCCGGGCTGGGAGTAAAAATGTATTATTATAGTGAAAAGAAGTTCAAATTTTATTTTTCATGAGAATTGCATAGTCAAAGTTATTTTTATGATTTATGAAAATTACCAAATCGCAAAATAGGCATCCATAGCTACAAAACTTATATATGCTAGTGTTGTTATAGTGCGTGCTTCTATCCTATTAAAAACAGGGTGTATTAGCATTAATATATATTATTATTTATTTATCCTAATACATCTGCTATATTAATTATTATATGTTTAAGAAAAAAATATATACTATTATTATTTAGTCGTATTCCAAATAATCTGCACACATTCAAATTACTGCACAAAAAAGAAGCACATTTCCTTTATGTATTCTTTTATAATTTTTAAGCTTATTTTGATTTATACGACCCACACTCTTTCAATGAGCTACCTCTGAGCCTGTAAAGATGACCACCCTTGACGTTTTTTCACGTATACCTTCTTGAAGGGCGATATTCAAAATGTCATGAAATTGATTTTTAGCTATTCGCACGCGTATGTTGGATAATATAGAAATAATTTTATGGATATCTTTTGGATATCTTAGATAAGTTTTACGGATGTATTCTATAATTCTTATCCGCCTTTGCCGTAGTTAAGAATTTCGGAAAGTACTGTCTAATCTAGCACCTATGCTAAAAAGATTCAATACATGCCGAATTTCTTATTATAGGCTTCAGTAGTTTCGGCTAGGCAAAGTATTCGCATATTTAAAAACGACCTTACTTTCCTGCCCCCTATATTAAATAAATCCACAAGTTAGGTTTTGTAACGATATGAAACATGAAGGGCTCAGTTACATTATAGAAAAGTATTCTAAGCAGCAGATAATATGATCTGGAAAGTCCCAAGATAAGGTTTTAATTTTTTTTTCAGATAAATAGATATAATTATACAAGGTATCCAAAAAAATGTAGTGACAAACTTTTAGGAGAGATGTGAAATGTCCTACCATGCTTTACAGGAATTAAATTATTTTTTGTAAAAATTATTGAAATAAAATTGATCTCTATTAATGGCATTTCGGCTTAAATGCTTTAACTATCGGAGAATTAACCATTTGTTATAAGACTAGATAAGGTAAGTTATCTAGTACTTCAACACGCTTTGTAGAATGATTATTAACTGGGGTATGATCACGATTTTGTTATGTGATGAAAAATTCTTCTTATGTTCCTTACATTTCCTAAAATGTGTCGCAACAATTTTTCGGAAACACTGTATATACAACTAATAAATGATACCTGTATTCCATTATTAGAACTTATTAATAGACTTCGCCACCATCCTCTCCTCTTCCTCCAATATAAAAACTCAGGAGCTTTCCCCCCCAAAAAAATGGTATCTATTTACCATATCAATCGTTAAATAGAGGTTACTCCAATTTGTAAATAATGTAAATAATTATTTTGACCAAAAATCAAAATATTTCATGAATCTGTGTACTCTGTACTAACTTGAAACATTATATATTACATACAAAGAATAGAGATGGACCCCCCTACACAAATCTCTACGGTGTGGGTTCCGGGGTTTTGCTGTACCCCACTGCATCTGGCAGTTGTTAAACCATGTTTGTTTTTGATACAGTTTAAAATGTTATCAATGAAATGAAGTAATTTACTTTGTCTATCTGTAACTAAAGTGCCAAACTAACTCAAAAATTTTACATATTTACCTTGAGAATATTTCTACTAATTTATTTAATTATGTTTACTTTTTTTAGTCAGTATTATTACTGACTAAAATGCAAGCATCAAAGCAATGCATCATTAACTTAATATTCTATTAAACATAATGAATGTATAAGTTGCCATTCATATTTGAATATCATGTTAAATTATGTCTTACCGTCAATTTGAATTTAGAAATACAAATTTCATTTTTCGTATAAATAAAAGCTACTACTGTTTCATCTGATGGCATTATTGTACATTTTATGTTTCTTTTACACTTCATAGATTTACACCATTTTAAATTTTGATGGAATTCATAAACACATCCAAAATGTGCAGTTTCAAAAGTTCTGATAGTTAATCATTTCCACCAGATTTGAGTCTAGAGTGCACAGTAAAAAAAAAGAAAAAGAAACATTGTTCTGAGAAAATTGTAAAGTTTCAATTTCATTTACAATTTTGAATATGTTGATGCACACTTTTAACTTCACAGCTTTAAATTAAATTTAAGAAGGAAAAGAATAAGAATAAAAGTTTACTATATTTTTAACATTTAAAAGCTGTCTTAGTACAAAATATGAAATAACATGCACTATTTTTGTAAGTCCTTAAAGTAGTCTGTTCTAAAATTCTACTAAACATCCGAATGCCCCCACATTCCATTCCATTTACTTTTAACAGCATACATCAATCAGTGGTTCCCGAACCTTTAAACATGGCGATTCCATTTTTCGAAGCAGAATCTATACCGATACATTTTTTTTTTTCTTGGCAAATTGAATTTTTTATTTTTGACTACAGAGGTAAAAAGGACATTTAAATAAATTTTTGTTGCATTTGTGTGGAAAGGTATATTTACAGTCAATGTATTCAATATCTTGTAGCGACAGACAGTTTGGGAAGCATGGGCATACGCTATTCATACTAATGCAATTTTTAAAAATATTATATAAATAAAATAAATTAAATTTGCTATGAGGGTTCGACTCCAACCAGCGGTGAGCGTTCTTCTACGTTTACTTCAATTCTTGACGCAAACGATCGCCAAAGCACTGGCCAGATCTCATTGTAAACCTTAGATCTCTGTAATGATAGCAACGCCAAAGGCGATATTCAGCCAAGTATCAAGTTCAAAGATCAGGGAACACGTTAATCCCTCTAATGTAGGTAGTCATTGTAAAGCGGCATGTCAACTGGCACGGAAAATCCCTTCAATGGACAAATTTGGACAAAGGGTAGACCGCCCAAGTGTAGTAGTCAGAATACACTTCTCTGCTCGGTGCTCTTCATCCTCCAGATGGCTCAATATCGCATCGCCCTGGCGAAAGGAGAATCGGCAACTTCCACAATGCTCCCTCGGCTCTCTCTCTCTGCGCTCCCACAAGTAGAGGAATGTTTTTGTCTCCTGTCATAACACGTGGGCTTTCCTTGTTCGTATTGAAAATGAGTAGTAAGTAGAAGGAATTTCAGGATTTTTATGAGAGCGCCCTTTTCTTCGATTATCGCAGTTCGGCTGGGAGGACAACAAACATGTATCTTTTCATTGAAGATCGTTTACTTGGAAATTAAGAGGCTAAAGTACTTCGGATTATAGTTTTAAAGGGTCGTAATTCAGCTTTACCATAAATATTTGTCGCAGATCTGAAGAAATGTAAGTGAATTGAGGGTGTTTACATTCCTAACAAATGCTTACGAGTTAGTGAACAAAATATTTATACATAATATATCGTATTCGAAAGTATTGTAATGCACTTTTGTGATTAGATCTGCTTATTCCATACATGCTTTGAAGCCGTTTCAAAGATTAGTACTTTACCTTACGTAAAATATATTTAATCGATGTGCAAAAAACATAGGCATATACTTCAAAAGCAACCAAGAACAACTCTTTAATGGTGATTCCCGGGTCCTTGAATGATCAGCTATTTGAAAATAAGGCGCAGTCTTAACGAGGAAAGTGATACGGCTCAGTGCTCAGTGTCGATGTCATACGGACAACTTTTTTCCAGTTATGTCTATACACCATTCTTTTGCTGTGGTACCATGGCACAAGAATGATTCAGATCAGTGGCGTAACCAGGATTTTTCCAAGGGGGTGGGGGTTCGTTTTTCCGATTACTTATATATATATATACACACACACACATGTATATATTATATACACATACATCACGCTGACCACCGCCAGTACGCGATATTTAATATGTTTATCATTAGTAGTTTTTAAATAAAAATAAATTTAATCTAATTAATGTCTATTTTATTTTACCCAACAAGAATTATTTTTAATGAATCTGTAGTTCATTAAAAATGAACCTTTTTTTAGCACTTTTCAAGAAGGTTGAAAAGTGTTTGTGATTTCGATTTGCCTGTCTGTCCGTCTGTTCGTCCGTCCGTGATCATACTCAACTCATGTAAATATGCATTGATTTCTACGAAATTCATATATGTTATTCTTATCTACTGTACCATGTACCCTTTTGAAAATTGTCTATGTAGTTTTTCTACAAGAGAATTCAAAATATTCCTAATACATTGCGTTCTACGGGAAGTTATTATTTAAAGCACTGATCCCCGACTCCAAGATAAAAAAGAATAAAAAAATTCCTCTATTACGGCAAAAAGATTGCAAAGTCAAGGATAAAAAGCCAAATGACTTCTACACCATTTGTAGGATTCGCTTAAAATTTTCCATAATTATGTATAGACATATAGAAAACGATCTGCTCTCCTTTAAAAATCTGAAAATCTAACCCGTTCCCTCATTGATAAGCGATTTTTCGCTCTTTTCAGCTCCATTTTATTTCCGAGAGTAAATAAAATTAATCATTTGCATGACAAAATTAGTTATTGCAAGTGAAAATGACTTCGTATTGATTTCACAATTATCAGGTTCTTCTAGATTTATAAATTCGTTCGGTTGCGAAAAGTTTCCGCACGTTCCCAGAAGAACATGAAATTCGATTTCAGTATATATAGTAAAACTTAAATATGAAGTTATTTATTTTAGGTGTTCGAAGATTCAGTATATTAAGTGTAGATATGCTTTCTTCAAATGTGCTTTCTAGTGCCCGTTGTAATTGCCTCCACAACGGGCATTGACTTCTAGTTTTAGAGATATTCTGCTATTTGCAATTAAACAAAATTGATATATATTTTTGGGGATTACAATATGAAGCTCTCCATCGAAAATAGTGTCTGTATCGTTAATATTTCTTTTACAAGAGTACTCAAAATAATTTCAATACAATACGGTCAATGGCACTTTAGAGACAGGCATCTATTTAAAGCCCATAATACTATCCTACAGTATAATTAGCTAATAATCTAAAGTCGCCAATGTTAGCGACTTTTGCGATGTATTGCCAAATATTGTTCGAAAAAAATTCTTTGAAAAATGAACCGAGATTGGCAATACTTCCATTATTTGGCAATAAATCGAAAAGTATCTAATGTGATAATAGTAAGCTATGATGATTTTGAAAATTCCTTATTCACGCTGTAATTAATCGATTTTGTGTTTTCTGTTTTGTTAAGACATGACTAAGGGCTATTTGCCTAGGAGTGAGAGGGCGGTTGCGTCGTTCCAAGCAATTTCTCCGACCGACGAAAATTCGTTAACGCGTTAGAACCCAAAAGCGTTCAACGGATTTAATGAAACAAATTGGAAATTTTTTTTTTTTTTAGCGCGTGGGAAATTAATTTTAGACTGCTAAGCCTTAAAAGAATAAATTTCTCGCTCTCCGTGTTCGTGCGATACCGTTATGTTGTATAAGAGGAATATTTATATTTTTAATTCACCAAGAAGTTAGAGAGGTATTTATGATTTCGGTTTGTTTGTACGTTCTATTGTCGACCCGTCCAGTGCTCTTGAAAACATATATTAGAGATATTCTATTTTTGGAAAGAAAACAAAGTTGGTAAGGTACAGTCGCCAAATAAAGTCCCTTTTTGTAAAAAGCAAATTTTTAAAATAATATATCAAGTGAAGTAATAAATAAAACATCAGAGTTAAGTTGGAACATTTCTTTATTATTCTGAACAGTCAAGAACTTCTTAACTCTATCTGTTACTTTTTCTACAAAAATAGCTTTAACAAAAAACAAGAAATTCTGAGAATATTTTTTAGGCGCCTAATTACGTCCCGGGGACGATATTGAGATCACAATAATCAGTACGTAAACTTAAATTTTACCTTTAAAGGTAAATATTAATAATCATAATTATTATATCTAATTAGACTTTTATTAATCATTGGTATAGTTTAAGTAATTTTAATTCTCAAAAGAGATTGCACAAATAAAATTTACTCCTGAATTTTCAACACAATCTTCATGCATCCATTAGAAACATTTTGTGCATCTTATCCATTTCTCTTCCTTTGTATCTTGAGAAAACATTTTCTGACATATTGGGCATTCAGCGTCATCGTTGTCACTATCTTCTTCGTCAGTAGGAACTAAAATTGGGTCTTCATCAGACGTGTCCTCGCCAAAAGATTGATTCTTACGTCGCTTTTTGGTTTTCTTTTTGTTGCTTCCAGTCATATTTTTCTTTAAATTTCGAATCCTTTTTTTTTTCCTGTTTTTCTTCCATCTTTTTCTTTTTTTTTTCTTTTCCGCGTTTGGCGTCTATTATTTCGCTGTTTAGATTGTGTTGTTTGTTTATGCGGTGAAGCCGTAACTACCATGGCTTTGCCTCGCCTAACTGACATTGAAGGTGGCTCACCAACTGAAACAGGTTGTATGTCAGCTGGAAATATAAACGGGGAGGAAGGGCAGCGGTAAGAATAACAGCAAATTTTGCTTAACCAGGTGATACCGTTTGTGTTCTTGGTTCAGATGAAGTGACCTAAATACCGTCCAGGGGGCGATATTAGGCTCACGTGAGGGGACGATATTAAGAATTTGTCAAGTTTGTGGATATCACCCATTAAACCAAAAGCACATGTCATAACCTAAATAAAATTTCTATCAATTTAAATTTAAGAAATAACAGGAAATTTTGTCAAACATTTCATACAAAAGAAATATTATTCAAAGAAAACCTTCTAAAGCTCAAGAGAAGAGCTAATGGGTCTCCTTCCAACCTCCCCCCCAATAACAATAACTCAAATACATCCATATTTAAACAGTACTCATAGTATTTTCATTAAAAACTCACCTTGGACAGTTTTTTTTTTTTACATATCTTGCGCAAGCAGGGCCGTACCCAGGAAATAATTTCGGAGGGGGGTCTGACTTATTGAATATTATCATCTTATAAATAAAAATGAAATTCTGTTTGTTTGTTTGTTTGTTTGTTTGTTTGTTTGTGGATTTGATTCGTATACAAATCCACAAAAATGGACCTATCGGCCTGAAATTTAGTACAGATATGTAAAATAATATAGAATAACTCATAGTCCACATTAAAACTTTGAAAGTCCACCCGTTCCCGGAATTTAAGAGATTTTTTATGCTCTTCACGCAAAAATCTTTCCGTAATTGTAACCCCTGTAGTGAAAAAAGTGTGAAATAAGGATCGTAGTTGCCATGTGTGGCGATTTTGCCGAATAAAATGTCGTTCGTATACAAATCCACAAAAATGAACCTATCGGCCTGAAATTTAGCACAGATATGTAAAATAATATAGAATAAATCGTAGTCCACTTTAAAACTTTGAAAGTCCACCCGTTCCCGGAATTTAAGAGATTTTTTATGCTATTCACGCAAAAAGCTTTCCGTAATTGTAACCCCTGTAGTGAAAAAAGTGTGAAATAAGGATCGTGGTTGCCATGTGTGGCGATTTTGCCGAATAAAATGTTTTAAATTCTCAAAGTAAAAATAAAAGAATAATAATGATTTTTTTTTTGTTTGTTTATATTCGTAAGGTTATATTTTTTTAAATTATAATATCGTGTGCATGGGAAATCAGAGCAGGAATGTAATGATTTACACGCAAAACAATAAGAATTGAAGATTTCCGAGGCTAATAGGTAAATTATTTTAGTTTGGCGAAAAAATAAAATGGCTCAAATGCCGATTTTGTGAAAGTGAGTTCTAGCGGTTTGCACAGATTTCGGCTTGGCGCAATTTATTGAGAGCTTAAGGAAATAGATTTTTGAAAACAAGTGCAAAGGTTTTATTAGAATACAGCGTTAAATTTTAATGATCCGTGAAGAAATAATGCAGTTATTAAGGGATTTCAAGCGATCTATCTTCAGAATTCTCGCCGATTGAGTACATTGATTTAAGTTGGGGGAATTCCGCCAAATTTCAGACAATTGAAATCTTCTCATTTAGTACATCGGAGTAATGATGAATAAAACACGTTATAGTTGATAATTTTAAAAAATTCGGCTGTATTAAGGGATTCCACTTTTCAAATAAAGGCTTGCTTTACTTTTTCGCGGTCGAACCATTTCCCATATATTATTGCTGCTAAGTCAATGCTTCGAATGATTTCCTGAAAAAACGCTTGCAAAATGGCGTATGTTGGCACTTTGGCGAGGCTTAGATTTGAAACTGGATTTTATTTGAGACTGGGATATATAATGATACTGGTTATAGATAAAAATGAATGTTGGTATGAGTGTATGAGGTTGAAAAACTCCAGCACCGTTGCACCATGAAATTTGGTTCACCTAAGTCTTTTATCATGGAGAAGCTTTTTATACTATCCGTTTTCCTCTAACTTGCCACAAGGTGGCGCAGCAGAACGTAAAATTCTATTCCGTTTAGCCGTTTGCTATGCGAATATCGTCCAACCGATTTCGATGAAATTTGGTACACGCGAATATTAGAACACGGAGAATATTTTTCACTATCCATTTTGCTGTAACTTGCCGCTAAATGGCGCTGAAAAGCATCAACTTCTATACCGTTCGACTGATCGGCATAAAACTTTTTATACTTACACATTTGAGCACGAAGAATATATTCTAACTGCGTTCCTTTTGATGTTACTCACCACTAGATGACACTGCAATGCATTATTATTTTAACTCGCCACTAGATGACGCTGCAGCAGGCCAAATTCTTGACCATTCAAACGGTCGCTATGAAAATCAGTATACATAGCTATTTGAACAATGAGAATATTTTGGCGTTATCCATTTTGCTATAACTCGCCACTTGACGGCGCTGTAGCAAATCATTACTTTATTGAACCACTGGATGGCCCTGCAGTGTATCACTTCTTGACTGTGCAAATGATCGCTATGAAAATAGGTATACATAGATATTTGAACACGGGGAAGAGTTTGGCGCTATCCATTTTCTTATAACTTGCCACTAGATGTCGCGTCAACACATGAACTTCAGGACTGTCCAGCCGATAGTCATGAAAATTCGTAAACATCGATATCTGAATGCGAAAAATATTTTCGCCGTATCCGTTTTGCTAAAACTCGCCACTAGATTGCGCTACGCCGCATGGCCTTCTGCACCGTACAAACGATTGCCTTGCAATTCGGTATGCATGATTATTGGACACAATATAACGCGATATTTACTTTGCTATGTCTGTTTATTACAATGAATAGTAATCACCACAAATCGTAATATCAAAAAGTCCATTCATTCCCGTGCGAAGAACGGGTACTTCAGCTAGTTATATATAAATATACTCTCATGCACGTATAAATATATAGATACTGTGATAATTTCGGTGGCGGGGGGGTGCGTCCGGACCCATAGGACCACCCCCCGGAACTACGTTTTACCGTCAAACTTTTACAATGGCCAACTGACATAACTAACTTTAGATTTGGCGTATTAAAATTAGATGGCGTTATTTAGAAAAGGATATACCGACGGGAACGAAATTAAGCTCGGAGACGGAATTTGGCGACTTACCTTATACACATTATTAAGGTTCTCAAAATAATGCTCTCCATTGAAAATAGAGTCTGTATTATTAATAGTTCTTTTACAGGAGCACTCAAATAATTCCAGTACAGATCATTCCCTTCAGTTAAACGAAGGGGTGGAAATTAAATGTATTTTTAGGGTCTCATAAAATTGCATTTAGTGATAATACAACATTATTTTACCTCCCAAATCTCGCCAGATTTAAGGAAAATACATCGCCAAATTCGGCGCAAAAATATTTTTGTGTTGAAAGTATTTTATAATCCGTGCTTTTGACATGATTAATCTTTCCGGTTTTTCTTTTTTTTTTTCCCATACTAATATCAAATATCAAATGAAAATTTGAGGTCATCATTAAACTTTCAAAATTTGCGTTTAATAATGGCTGATGAAAGCAGCTGGAAGAACTTGGAAAGCCCCATTAGTTCATCAGACCTGAGATTATAGTGCCAAACTTTCCTATGCTCTCCAACGAATGTTGAGAATACAAGTATTAATTCGTTGTATCCTTTGAATGAACAGTTCGAAAAATCAATGGTTTTTAATAGCACTAGTGAATATGTAGATTCTCTATGATAATTCAATTGATAATGATATCTTTCAAAACTAAACAAAGCCTGTTTGCACTCGAAGGGTGAAAAGCTTAGCAAAACAGAGAATGATACGTAGATAAATAGTAGTAATGAAAGAATATATATAGGATGTGTCGCAATTCCTATATATATATATATATTACCAAGACAACAACAAAGTTGACTTTATTGAAGAAAGAAATGTTACAAGTTTTATTTCACAAATGTCCAATATGTGAACCGTTAGTGACAGCGACGGATTAATACCATTTTGTCGGGGATGGGCAATTAGTTTGTCGGTGGGGGCGATTAGTTAGAAGATTGACATATACATCCATTTTATGGAAGTAAAATAAGAGCTTTTACATTAATTTCTTTTTTCTCGATTGGGGCTAGGGATGTACGCGAGGCGCATGTGACGAGAAACAGGAATGTCTCGTCTCGTCTCGCAGTGGTAAACCTCTGTCTCGTCTCGTCTCGTCTTGCAGTGGTAAACCTCTGTCTCGTCTCGTCTCGCAAACACTTTTTCTCATCTCGCATCTCGCAGAAAAATTGCATGTCTCGTCTCGCGCGAGACGCGAGACTTCTCGCGAGTCTCACAAAATTAAGGACTGCGATTTTGTTATCATATTTTTAGTAATATTAAAACTATTTTATTAAAAATTAATATTAATAATAACAATTAGTTAGATATTACCATATTGGTACACATATTAGTTATCATATTAACTCATATGTGCATTTGAAGTGGTAAAAATTCAGATTTAATCTGTATTTTATTATGTGGCTTGATACCGAAAAATATTTGTTTTTATTTATTTATTTCCGAAGCTGCGTAAATGTAATATGTATGATTGATGGGAGTTTCGTTTGCTTTTGAAATTATATAAAGCTTTGAATTTTGTTAGAAATGATGCAGAACTCAGGGCATGTTGCGCAAATAAAATTTTAATGTAACTAAGCGGCCCCAATGGGCAGAATGGGGAATTCATAAAAGTTTCAATTGGGGACGGGATAATTCTTGTGAAGCCTGCTTATCCCCTCTCTCGTTTTAGTGTATATCCGGGTTTAACCTGTTCATTCACACCATCATAAAGAAGAGACATCAGAGAAGACTTGTGACCAGGGTTGTTTCTCAACATAGATTTTTGAATGGTCCAGCGTTGTGTTAGCGAAATCGCTCGTATAGATCATTCATTTACGTTCGTAGAGCTTTGCTTATAGTGGAAGACGCATTTTTAATAACTGATGAAATATTTTATTTATAATTATTAATTTATTAAAGAGAAAAACATGAAATATCCATAAGATTTATTTTCATCCATTTTGATGAAATGTAGCCAATATTATAAATAAAAAAACACAATTATTAAGTACACAATGGAGCATAAAATATCAAAGTAAGCAAACTTGCATCAATTATTTAAAAAAAATGAAATAATTATAGCCAGACATTCTAAATAAGTTTGAAATTTTTCTCTGAAAAAATAATTATAGCATACTTGAGTAATCCTAACTAATATTATAAATGCGAAAGTGAATTTGTTTGTTTGTTTATGACGCTTTCACGCCTAAACCGCTGAATCGATTAGGATGCATTTTGGTTTAGATATAGAGGGGACCCTGGAGATGGTTATAGGCTAATTAGAATTTTAGATTTTTAATTACTTTTTTAATTATTAATTAAAAACCGTTTTTACGTTGCCATGCTTGGCGAGTTTCGCCCGTATCAAATGATTCATGTTTTGAGCTAGCAAGAATGCTATTACTTCAATAAATTAGCGCGTGCATCTGAAAAACATTAAATGCCACGGAAATTAAGCCAGTTTTATGCCAAATCTATCTATCTGTAATAATAAAAATGAATGTTCTCCAGACAAATCTACAGAAAGCAGAGCTTTGAAAATTTGAGCATGACTGAGCCCATGAATACGGTAAAGTGCACCTGAGGCTCAGAATTTTGAAATATTAACTACTTTTCTAGCTATTAATTAAAAGCCGCCCGCACAAAATGATTCATGCTTTTGAAATAAAGCAGAAATTATATTTGCAAAATCACATGCAATTGAAAAACATGGAAATTATGTTGATTTTACGCCAAATTAAAAAGCATAAGTAAAGAAAAGGTACTTACGTATTATCCCGGCGGTTCGCCAAGACAAGCGATTTTTTGCCGAGATAAATGCCAGGCACATGAAATTATTAATGGTTTTGAATACTATTGGCAACAGTTTGGCGGTAATGACCGGCGGGATTATACGTAAGTACCAAGAAAAGTCCAGATGTGTTTCTTAAAGTTCATAAATTTCCAAATCCTACCAATAATATAAATGTGTACGTTTGTGTGTTTGGATGTTTTTGACTGAATCACACAAAAATGGTTGAACGGATTTGAAAAAATATGTAATGAAAATAGCTTATGCCCTGGATTAACATACAGACAGCCTTTCAAGCATATAGCATAAATAATTCTTTTACAAAGACACTCAAAAGAATTCTAATGCATTGCGCTCTATGGAAATTTTGTAGCTACTAAACCGATTCTAAAACTTCTTTCACTGATTGAAAGTTACATTATTCCTGAGTATCATTGTTTGTTTGTTTTTGGATCAAGACCGATTGACTGCACTAGGGTCCTAGGCCTACATGGGAAATTCCTCTGTGGGGGACTTTCTAAGGGATCCTAGCCCGTATTTACACCAGGTTTTTTAGAAAACCACGGAAAACTGGGAGCGGCTAGGTCGACAGACGCGACCTGGGTTTGAACCTGGCACCTCCCTCCTTGCAGTTTTCAGAGCAGAACTTCTTAGACACTGGTGGCATCCTAAGTGTTATAGGCTACCTTTGATGCATCTATCACAGACAGTTCTTTTACAGGGATGCTAATAAGAATTACATTACGCTCTATGTGCATCTCTGTAAGTACTGAACCGATTCCTAAACTTTTTTTACTGATAGTAAGCTACACTATTCTTGAGTATCATAGGCTAAAATTTATGCATGTAGCGTAAATAGTTCCTTTACAGGAACACTCAAAATAATTCTAATACATTACGCTCTTTGGGTATCTCTGTAACTACAGAACCGATTCTCAAACTTTTCCACTAATAGAAAGCTGCTCTATTCCTGATTAACATACACTAAAATTCATGCATATAGCATAAATATTTCTTTTACAAAACAGTTCGCAAATACTGTCATAACTGTCTCCATTCGCCAAATGCCTGAAAAAAATCTAAATTTAGTAACTCTGCATATTCTCTTATTTTAAATGAAGTGTACTACCATGCATTATACTTCATTTAAAACAAGTAAAAAGCAAATAATATTTAAATGCAGTTTCTTTTGCCGCAACAATATTTGTTATTCGCACATGCTACATTTCTCTCGGGACCTAATTCTAAAGCCAACGTTGACGAAGTCACGGGTAGCAGCTAGTTAATTCATAATTCTGGATTATGCATAAATATGGATTAGACATCAGACAGCGAAAACTCATTTGCGATTCAAACCTCATTTTTAAGCTATCTAAATATTTACAAAATACAACAATTATCGGAACTATGGAACCGAATTTATATGTTGACATCAATGATCAGTTATGTGTGTGTGTGGTGGGGGGGGATTAATTAAAAGAATAATCTAAAAAAAATTAACAAGATAATTGAATTCTATTGGTTTTTATTTACAAGCAACGATTACTTTACGCAAATTAATAAATGAACGATTTCTTTTAAAAAATCATTCTGTAATTATTATATACAAATTTATACATGGAGATTTTTTTTTCCATAAAATAAATATCTAGATAGACATATGGCAATATATATATACAGTGGAACCCACTTATACAACCGACAATACACACACACACACACACACACACGTGTGAGTGTGAGTGTGTTATAATTAACACACATTCACGTGTGTGTTACTCACATAAGTAGTCACGAGTGTGTGTTACTCACATAAATAGCAGACACTCACATGTGTGTGTGTGTGTATTATGAGAAGTTTTGCTAGATTTGATCAAACATTTTAAGTTGGCTTAAACGGAAAAGTCTAAGCATAAAAGATAAAAAATATAAACACATTTCTTTGATAAAGGATAACTGAAGTATTATCTTATAGTTTACAGTTTCTTAAAATGAAATTTCAAAAGTACAAACAGGAGTGTCCTATAATAGCCATCTCTGACTTAGCATCTATATGAGTTTATGATACAAATGGGTTACAAATATTGAAATAAAAATAATTTTTAAATGTAGCTTGCTCAAAGATATGTAAGTAATTTTAAAATTCAATTTAGGAAATCTTGAAAAAGCTTTGCATTGCAAAACTCAACAGCGGTCAAACATGCACGCTTAAATCTATTGAGTAAAATAATAATCAAACGGAGTCTATTTTTACTCAATTTTTGACTTCAAACAGCCATTCTCCCGATTGAGTAAAATTTGCTCCATTAATCGACAAAAATCAATCGAGCGAAAAATTCTCAATTTTTGAGCATTATACAACAGCTCCATTTAGGCTAAATAATAATCAAAAATGAGGAGTGTCTGTCCGTTTTTGATTAATATAACTGTACTCAATTATGATTATTATTTAAGCTATAGAATGAGCGTTTTTACAAAATCAGCCCTTTTTAAATTAATATATCTGTACTCAATTAAGATTATTATTTTAAGCTATAAAAAGGGTGTTTTATTAAAATTTGCTGTTTTTGATTAATATATTGAATTATTCGTTTTCTTCATTTTTTATTATCAGAGCTGTAATCTATGATTATAAGCCCGAGAAAATAAATTTTAAATCAAGGCAAATACATTACATATATCTTAATACACTATAAAAATGTATTTTTTTAGTAAATAGAATATAATTTCACTATAGTCTCTAGTTATAAAACGAATTCACAGCACAGTCAGAATACAGAAATGCAATCATGGTTAAACCAACTGTGAGATTTAATTAAAGCAGCAACCCAATTTATTGACATGAAAAAGGTAAAATACTACTTACTCACTTTGGGTGGAGATGTCATTACTTCATTTGTTTTACAACAGCTTTTTATAATCCAATCGTAAGAAACTATGTCATAAAGCGAAATCTTTACCTAAAGCATCTCCTCCATATCTAGGCTGAATTTATTTCACAACTCTGAATATGAAAAAGATGCATTTGGTATTCGGATATAAAAACAAATTATCACAAGAGAATACACACACAACTAAGCCGTGAGCCACGTTTGACTATTGAATGATGAACCGTTATCCGTTGAAGCGTTGGTCACGTGGATAGTAATAGGATATGGGTCGTGGGGGAGAAGAGAGAGAATACTCAAATAGACAAAAATATTGTGAAAAATTGAGCTAAGTAGGATCTAGCGAATCGGGAGCATTGAGGGGAATTGAGGAGATAACAAATTATTGTCTTTAATGAGTATTTTTTAGCGTAAAAGGATTTAAATCAGCCGATAAGAAATTTAATCAATACAGGAGTGTTAGTTTTAATCAATAGATTTAAGCGTGTGGGTTATCTAAATATGGCCAGGCTTTGGATATTCCGTACCGCCTTTCCTCTGTTTACTTATAATTTTTCTGTCTTCTACTCTTTTCTGTTTTCTTTCTTTTTTCCACTTTCTTCCTTTATCCTCTGCTTTGTGTGTTTTGTATATCACTCGTGCTATCCTAATTTTAAATGTTACGTGTTTGTGTGTATTGTAGAGTGCTGATAGTATAGAACGAATACACAGGAGACGCAAGTTAAATAGTAGAGGCAAAGTGTACCCTTCTTTTTCAAGATGGCATACCTTCTCAAATACAGCACTGAGATTCTGATTGAAAAGAAATACGTATCCTAAATTTAAGCGAGACGAGAAATCACGCATGAGACATGGCCCTGTCTCGTCTCGCAAAATATTTCCTCTCTCGTCTCGCAAAAAAACTGCCAGTCCCATCTCGCATTGCGAGACGAGAACGCGAGACAATGCCAGATTTCTCGCGCCCATCCTTAATTGGGGTGGTAGCCCCTCCGCCCCACCTATAATCCGTCCTTGTTTCGTGATGCAGCAGATATGTCTAAAGTCAATTTCTTCACGCACTCACGTTTACTCTTTTTAACATGATAACAAATGTAGTTGTGATGCTTTGGCGTAAATTTCGTCTTTGGCACGAACATACGATCTTTCATGTAACCTCATAAAAAAATCGCCTGGAAATGGGTCCGGAGAGCGAAGTGGTCTCGGAAGAAGGCGATTGTTGTTGGCTGAACCTCGTCCAATCCAACGACGAGGAAGTCCGTTATTTGTGAAACAAAACTTGCAATGTTTCTTTCTTGGAGACTTTACTGGAGAAAGAAACACTGCAAGTTTTGTCGTTCTTGGAAAACAAACTAACTGCAGAGTTTGGTGTTCCCAGAGCGGGAACACTGCTCGTTAAAGGGTTAAAAAAAAGAGAGTCTTCTCAGTTGCGTCTCTGGGGAGAGGGAACGGGTTAAACATGGCTCCAATAACAAAAATTGGTTTAAAAAGAAAAAAAGAGTAACTCATTTGTTATAATATGTTTCGTCATGCTATCCTCCCTTCCTTGAAACTCTTTTGGATTCACCAGTGTACGGTAGCATAGTAGAGGACCCAAAAATAAAAACTACAAAACTGTGTTGTTGCCGTGTAGGGATAACCTCTGTGTTAAGAGTCATTCCCAATTCGTCAAATATTTGGCAACCATATTCCATGTGTGGGAGAACTAAGTTCTCTATTGTAGTATCATTAGGTCAGGGCACGCAGCATAAGCGGCGCACAATGATGCCGGCTCAGCTCTATGCCGGGGGTTTACAAAAGGTAGCTTATGCTCAATAAAGATGGCGGTCCCAATTCAGGGATATCAGCCACGCGAGTATTAAACTAACCGGGGTATCTGCGGTCGCTTTTTCCTTACCCGATGTATGTTTATTCTCAGGTGGTCCCGGACCACCTGTAGATCCTCAGACTAGTTCAATGTCTAATAAAAAATATCGAAACCGATATGGTTCAGCAGAGGAAACATTTTTCTTAGTAACAAAACATGCATTTAATAGAGTGCTTTTTTTATTCATCAATAGCATTTTTTTTAATAGGAATAGTTTTAACTGCAAAACGAGATTCTTTTTCCCTCATAACAGTAATTTGGTGATGAGCGTTAATAACTTTCTTTTTGTTTTAATTTACCTTAGAATAAGAAAATAAAGAAAAAGACTCGAGATTGTTTCCGCAAAATGTAAAGTGCATGCCAAAATTACCTTTTCTAACTTTAAAAATTTAGTTTCAGAGGACATTTTAGACTTAATACAGTGGAGCCCGGATCTACCGTTTCCGCATTCATCGTTATCCCGTATTGATCGTTTTATTTCTATGGCCGACTCCCTGCACAAATTGTATTTGATAACGTTAAAGAAACTTGCATGTATCGTTCGTCAAAAAGTGACTTTTCCGCGTTTATCGTTGTAAAAATTTTCTCCTGACCAAAATGAAATTGAAGGTTAAGTGGATCCATATGACCATACAAACTGTATTTGCTTCTTGATGAGACTTCTTGGTTAATTGAGGATCAGATGAAACTGGTTTTGTGTTTGTTGAAGAGGATGTGTATAGCGCGAAATTTAATGATTATATTTCCATTAATCAAGACGGTGAGGCATGCTGTATCCTAAGCATAGAAGAAAGTGTGATGATGCAAACAGTGAAAATAATAGAGAAGCAGAGGATAATATTCATGCCTATGAGGCTGAGTCTGCACTAGTACGAAGTTTGTCCAAGCAATAACAGTACTTAAAACTGTATGAACTTTTTTATGCAAACATATGTCCAGAAAAATATTGTAAATCTTACAATAGTCCAGAAAAATATTGTAAAATTTACTGTTTAATTTAAAAAATGATGAAGAAGCCAACATAAAATTACTGATTTTTTAAAAAATAAGCATCACTTAGTTTTCATCTACGATTTATTATTTTATGACTTTGTAACAAATTAGTATTTGTTGATATACAGTCATTGCGTGTATGCATAAACATTGCTTTCTTCGTATTTTGACTTGAACCCGCATTTGTCGTTTTCCCGCATTCATTGTTTTTTCCTACACACAGCTAGAAAAACGAGGAATCGAGGTTCTACTGTATTCAATTTATAAGAAAAAATAAGCAGTAGGTATAATGCTTTCTTTAAATGGTGTTCATAAATTTTAATTAATTAGAAAAAGCGCTTGATAAAAAAAGGTTGTATGAATTAAATAAATTAAATGCATTATTATTATAGTTTGCTTTTTAAATTTCTGTGATTAAAAATGTTTGATTTTGTAGTTTTAAGAACTTCCAACTTAAGTTATCCTAAACTGAAAATATTTTCTACTGAAAATACTGATACTTATCCATAAAAAGGCATTCTAGTCACATAAATCCTTCTATGCTTTATAACATTATCTATGTTTTCGGGTTTACTGCATAGGCATAAAATTTAGAAAACGGTCAAATTTTTATTTTGTTTCATGTTCTCTTTTGTTATCAGAAATTTCAAAGAAATAGTTATATAGCTGAGTAATTTGAATTTCCCACGTGCAAACAGATAGAAAATCGCAAAATATATTAGAATATAAGAAATTATCCTGATAATAAAAGTACATTGATCATGTGTGACGTGACATATAACAAGAGCACGAGTTTGAAAGCTTGTTGCCCGAAACTCCACTCTCATGTGTTAACAAATGATTAAAATTCAAGTTTCTTGTTAGAAATTTTTCCGTTTTCAACTTTCAGGTATCAACTTAGGCCCTCCCCTTCTTCTTTCCCCTATTTGGCAGGGTATGTGATATTCGTACGAAATAGAAGAATAATAAATACGAGTGTTCCTGAAAAAAGGAACGTAGGAGAAATGTGTTCAAATTTTTAAGCGAGTGAAGGTAAAGTTTACAAATCATTATTAGAATCCAGCTGTATATGTATATTCATTATGAATAACATTCATTCAGGAAATGGGCTTAATATCGCGTTTTGTAAATTTAGTAGAATTTTAAGTATGCCAATTTTTATACAAATATTTTTCAATTTCTATAAAATTTTTATTAAAGATCAATAAATCTTATTATATGAATGTTTTCTTTCATTTTCGAGGATAAATCATTTAATTTGTTTTTGTATGATAATTTAAAAAAATGTTTGTTTGCTTTAACACTCATATATTTATGAAAGTATACTAAAATCAGAAATAATTGTAATAAAAGTTTTGAATGTTCACTATTGAAGTTTACGGAAATATGTAAAAACGTATCTTTAGTATTCTTACTTTTACTTTCGAAAAAAAATATTCACTAGATAATATTTAGGTATTTTTAAAATATTCTACAGAATGATAGATATCAGATTCTTAAAGTTTCTAATCATTTGCCCGAAAATAAAATCCAATAAAATCCATTTCAAATCTTCGCGTCACAATTATGTCAGAAGTGAAAAAATTTTATTTTCTATTATTATTATTGTTAGGATTATTATTTAATTCATTGCTGAAGCTTCTTTTCCGCAGAACGACTGCATTACAGAAAATTTAAATTGCTCCATTTCACTAATAATAGCTATATGCAAGGGATAGTGTTTCAAAAAAGAACTTCAGCGACTCTTTCAAATATACTTTACAAGAAAGTACTTTTAATTGCAGAAGAATAAGTTGTATGTGTTTGCACTGATAGGAGAGAGTTTAAACAATAACGCATGCCAATTTTGTGTAAAAAAGTAATATTTGTAAGATGAAATTTTCAGGTCATAGCTTTTTATTTAAAAATTTTACAGCCTTGTACAGTTGTTAAAATATCTTATCTCAGCTAAATCAAAAATCGCAAAGTTCCTTTTAATATGAATCATTTATTACTTTTATTTAAAAGTACATACACCTTTTTTTTAACATAAAATATGTTTAAAATATGTATATTCTTACTTTTATGCATACCTTTATTTTTGTTCAGCATAACTAACATATCAGCAATAGATAAATATAATCATTTCACCCATATTTAATGTAAAAAACTGATTATTATGTATCATTTGTAGCTCCTCTAAAAAGGTAAAACAAAATTTAGAATGATAAACACAACTTTTCAATTTCTTCTTTGTTTAATATACATCTTTAATTTGAGTTCTTTTGAAGTTTTATGTCAGACCAGCTTATAAATGTATACTAATATTACCCTATAGTATTTGACAACACATTTATATTCTTCTTTCCACTGTTACACTTTTTATTTTGTGGCAACACCAGTTTTCACTTACTACAATTTTAAATTTTGGCAACACTTAGTACTTGTTTTCCGTGTGCTTTCCACCACTCCAGATTGGCACGTCGATTTTTCTGTGCTTTTTCTATTATTTTGATATCTTTTTGTTTTTCTTTTTTTCCTTTTTTATAGTAGGGTAGAGCCTAAAACGTGTGGAGTGAATATCTCTTTTGACATGCCACACAACCGAAAACCTACTATTTTGTTTGTCTTTAATTATAATCCACTGGTTATGGCTCCTGACGATGGTGCCAGTGGCTATAATTTCCGTTCCATTCAATTATTGCATTGTTTATTGTACTCTATTTGACGCAACTTCTTTTTTTTCCACTTGTGGTTTGTAATTCTTGCATCTGCTGTTATATTTTTTCATGCGAGGTATGTCATATTTACAATATATATTCTGTCATATATGCAGTATATATTGTGTTTGTGTTTACTTATTAGTTACATATATATATATATATATATATACAGGGTGTCCAGGCTTAATGTGACCCAATAGCTAATTCCCGAACCGTTGTGTTTAGATATGCACTTCCAATTTGAAAAATGTTTATAAAAAGGTAAAGAATATTTTTACGCGCTTTTCAAACCAAAAAACCCATTTAGAAAAGAATTACAAAAATTAAATTTTTATACGGTCCCCAGGTCCTATCACTTATATTTAGGAAAAGATGCAGTACACAAAAACAAAGTAAAAACAAAAAGTTTCAGTTTATTACGATAAAAACTGACCGAGTTATGGAACTTTGAAAATCATGCATTTCATCCATTTTCTCGGCCATTTTCAAGACGGTCCCTTACTAGCTACTTGAAAATGACCGAGAAAATGGATGAAATGTATGATTTTGAAAGTTCCATAACTCGATCAGTTTTTATCGTAATAAAATGAAACTTTTTGTGTTTACTTTGTTTTTGTGTGCTGCATCTTTTCCTAAATATAAATGATAGGACCTGAGGACCGCATAAAAATTTAATTTTTGTAATTTTTTTCTAAGGGGGTTTTTTGGTTCGAAAAGCACGTAAAAACATTATTTACCTTTTTTAAAACATTATTCAAATTGGAAGTGCATATCTAAACCCAACGGTTCGGGAATTAGCTATTGGGTCGCATTAAGGCTGGACACCCTGTATATATATATATAATTGCCAGATGTTTTGGCAATCACATACTGTATCAAATGATTAAAGCTGGTCTGATACAAAAATTCAAAAGAACTCAAATTAAAGATGTATATAAACATTTAAAAAAGAAGAAATTGAAAAGTTGTGTTCATCATTCTACTGTATTTCTAAAGCGAATATAGCAGCTTAAAATGTAATACATCATAAAAAAGATAAATAAATATATGTGAGTTAAACTTCTGTCGTTTGATATATAAAAGTACTTGGAGCCATTGAAATATCTCCTGTTCCCAAACAATAACCATCATTCCGTTAGGCGTACAGAACTAAAAGCATGAACTCTTCAACAATGAGGATTTTTTTCTCTGGGTGTTTTGTAGTTAGACAAAAGTTGACATATTTGCTAACACGGAAGCAGCTTGAGAGCTTTTCCTCAGCAAACATCTTTATATAAATATGACTATTGTTTTTATTATGAAGAAAAACAAACATGCCGCTTCAAAATACGAATTGCTCTTCTGACCTGCCACAGTCTTGAAACAAAATTATCAGCTTTAATTTACCGTACAATCTTATCTTTATTCCTATGCTACGTGAACATTTAATCCCGAAATTTGTCACCTTTAGACGATAAATTGCGTAGTTCGTGATGTTGCAGTTATTTAAGAAAACTCACTAATCCACACGAAGGGTAAAATTTATTATGAAAGTTTTTTTCTTTTATCAACTTGCTTATTCAACCTGTATAATACCTGTATATGTACTTAATCTGAACTTTGTTTCATTTCAGTAGTGGAAGCCATTATCTTTAAAACATTATGCAACGATTATATTGATAAATTTTATATTTAATCAATATTGAATGATGCATTCTTTCAAACATCCATTAAATTTAGTAATTCTGCAAAACAGTATCTTTTTTTCTTTTTACTATGGTGATTAATGTTTGAAACGTAGGCAACAAGGAGGGGCCTACAAGGCTACCCAAGGAGGGGGGACTAAAGCTACGAGGTTAGCTTATCTTAAAATTGTAGAAATAAAAGCGAAATCTTTTTAAAAAAGAGATTTATCACGTAATTGAGGAAGTAAAATATTTTACTTTTTAAATGTGTCTTCTATTTATTTTAAAAGTATTTATTACGCAAAAAAATTGGTTATCAAATAAATACTCTCAGTCTGTACGTGACATGCAATTCAACTTGGTTTTAACGTCACTAAGGAGAATATTTAGCTATTTATTATTACTTTATAACCGAGCACAATTAATAACTCGCTTGTGTTCGATCGGAAAGTGATACAAAATATTTTGAAATTATAAGTGAATTATCAATAAAACCAAATTTAATACTATTTTGCTCCAGTCTCCCCCCCCCCCTCCAACTAAAATCCCGAGTGTGCCCATGGATATACAAAAAAAAAAAAAAAAAAAGAGAGAGAGAGAGATTTTGTTTTAATATTTACATGCAGCTAACAATTTCTGTAGAAGTACGAGAAGGAAACTGAAATTTTGTGTTTAATCGAAAATAAAGTATTACTTATGCCGATTTTTGTACATTTAAAAAATTTCAAATATACTAACCTTTTTTTTTAAATTTCCACTTCGAAAATTTTTTAATACTTTAAGTGAAGTTATTTGTAAAAAAGTACAATATTTAGGGGGGTGGGGGAGAATAATTTTTGCACAGCTTTCATGGGTTATATGATTTATCAAGCTTTTTCCGTTAAGTTATTCTGAAAGCTATTTTAATCGTCATTTTGAATATACAGTTTTGATGGATGTTGACTGGATTGAGTATGGATCAAAGTCCTATCTTAATTTATTTGATAAAAATTATTCTTTAAAAAATGACACATTTAATTGTCAAATTTTTTTCTAATTTCTTCTTTTGCAAAAGACCAATTAGTTTATCATAAAAACCGTGATATAAAATTTATTTTAATACTTACTGCTGGTAGAATTTTTGATAGACTAGGGAGATTGAAAACTTCTTGTATGGGGGTGAAAGTTTTAAATTAAATAAAGTCCGAGGCTTTAGTTTAATCTGCCAGATGACACTATATTTTATGATAGTGTTTAAATGACCAATAACTTTATGAAATGCCTTTTAATTAAACTTTATTATGAGAACTTTTAATTTTGTCATTTGCTCTAATGTTTACTTTTTAAATATTTATGAAAATAAATGTAATGTAATATTTATACTTATCACTTCATCTAATAAAAACAGTGTAAAACTAGTTGTTGATTCCTCGCTAAACCGAATATACAGCTGCCATCAAGAAATGTTTAACGACGAAATATTCTCACGGTTGTCAAACAGTAATGCCTGTTTTATTATTCACTATACATTTTATTTAAAATTAGAGTAACTTTATTCGAATTTTCCTAAATCTGTCACGCACTCAAAATCTTATTCCAAAGCATGGGGTCCCCTCCCATATTAACAGAAAATGCGACTAAACATTTTTACTTTGCGTTTCTCTTTACGGAAAAACTCTTTTTTAAAAAATGCTAACTCCATAGATCTTCCCTTAAAAACATGCTTTTAGCACGCACACTGGAAAAGGGAAAGCGATCCTTCGAGTATCTTTGCTAACAACTTGCTTTTAACGTGCTTTTAAATTCCCTTTCCCCTAAGAGGAAAAAGATTCACTCCCCCCCCCCAGCCCCCCCACACTCTCTCTCCGGCGAAAATTCCCGAGTTTTATCAAATAAAATTCACTCCTACTTTTTGTTCGCAGATAATTAACCACTCTTGCTCTGTGCTGGGGGTACCTACTCTGTTACACAATCCTAATGGGGTAATATAGGGCGACGAGTGTTGCGAAACTTGTCGCCTGGATATCTTTTTTTTTTCTTTTTACCACCCCAATTGGTTACTTACTCATCGCAGGGACGGCTAATAATGGGGCCCTGGGAAGGGGTCCATCGGCGTTTAGGGCCACTTGAGGAGAGGAGCTTTTATCTGGGGAGGGACTGTTTCCATAATTCAAAAAGTGATCCTGTAGGATATTGTTTATTTATTGGAGCGGAGTCACGACATAGATTTGTACAACTTAGTCTAAAAATTTGCTTTTGATCCGTTTTTAGCTCTTTTCAATGCTTCCATTTGCTGATTGGTTTTAGAGATGGATGCGAGAAGATATAGAAATTATTCGTGGAATTTCGCAAGACTAGACAAAGCTTTGCATTTGCTTAGCAAGACGATACACCTCATATTCTCACATCTTCAGTTAGTTTGCGTAAACTTTGCAGCTTTGCAGATAATTTAATCCTTTCAGACCCTGTGTCCACAACTGAGGAAAATATATATATATATATATCTATACTCGTACAGGATGGATGATCTAATTCGTGAACATAAATAAAAGCCAGTTTTCCTCAAAAATGTAACAATCAGGATTTTTAATTTTAATTCTTTGAATACAAATTTGATCCCTAGAATACAAAGAAAAATTATTCAATTCAAAGAGAAATTATTTAATCAGGTATGAATGGGTTAATTTCCTTTTTTACTTATCAGGTATTTACTTTATTAGGTTAACTTATTTTTAACACAGCTGATTGTGCGCGCACAGCCAGCTGTGGTAGTTAAATTGAGCGATGGCAACGGCTGCCCTTTTTTCAGCATTTGGAAATGGTTGCTATTCAAAGGGTTAAGTTTAAAATAACCTGTATTTTTGCTGAACTCTGTTCGGAATACGTCGATTTTCGGCAATCTAGTGGATATATTGTTTTTTATTATTAACTTTCATGTTTACAATGTAATCAGATTTAAGATAGTTAGTATTGTCAGCTTCATCATACATCAAATTTAGGAATAAATACACAGTGAAACTAATTAATAATTCTTCATGTATGTTTTTCCGAATCTTTACAAAATTAATTTTAACAAATAAATTACCTGATACTCTATCACTTGATACTTCAAATAAAAATACTTTATTACTTGATACTTAGTATAAAAATTTCTCAAACGATTTTTAAGCCTCATTTACGTTAGCAATGAAATTTCAATTATCTACGGAGAAATAGGTGAGTGTTAGCATAGGGAGACTGAATCAATATTTAGTTATGCTATTAAGAGAGCTGAATAGTTAATATTGAGATTTAAGGCGAAAAGAAAGAAATAAGAGACGGCGCCATCTCGTCTCGTCTAGTAACGGCAAAGCACTGTCCCGTTTCACCTCGTACCGGCAGGAATCTACCTATTACGCAGTACCGTGACCTGCGTTCTTCAGAATATTGGAGCATGGTACCCATCGGACACTGGCAGCTACTGCTAACGAAGAGGAATTTCGAAACCATGGATTTAGCATGCTCGTGTACCTCATGTACACCGCCTGTATGTATCTTCAGTAGTAGATGGATCATTGAGCCCGTAACCTCTGGTTACCAGTCCGATATCTTAACCAACGGAAGACATACCAGCATGTGATTTTTTTTTTCTTTTGTTCTGTAACATAACTGCGCATCTTTCTCAGTGGTCGAAAGCTAACTTTAAGATGTAAAATTGTCGAATGAACATAAACGTTTTCCAAGTGAATTACTCATTACTTAAATGAGGTACATAAATTGCACTGCAGTTTTGGCCTCTACTAATTCTTACGATGTAATTGAGGATTTTGACGTAAATATGGTTTTGCCGGACTTGAACAGATAACTACCGAGAGATGAGCTACGAATTCAGAGCATGTGAGGTTCTATTGCGATCATATATGTGAACAAATAGGCAGATGGAGATAAATATGTGAATGAATTCTGCATGAACGAACTGAATAAAAATACAGTCGACTCCAGATATACTGAATCTGGATTATAGTGAACTTTCGGCTACAGTGAACGCATTTCATTAGTCCCGATTCACATATATTAAAAATGTACTATCGTCATTTTTCGGTTTTAGTGAACCATGACTTCGATTATAGTGAACTTAAATTTTCGACGGCAGAGTTGATGCTGTTCGATTCTTACGAAGAGTGTCTCTTTTGTGTTCGAGTCGAGAGAAAGAGAATATATCAAGCACCTGTTCCGAAATACAATTGAATTACCAATGTCAATCCTAACATACTTATGTTAAACAAGGGATGGGGTCTTTTACATTTTTTTTTTTTTCGTTGCTGTAATACTACATTCTAATTTTATAAAGCATTCATTAACAAAAGCAGAGTACGTTTGAGAGTGAAACAAAAACGGAAATTTCGCTTTTGACCCTGGACAATTTCATTTCCCATTCCCAATGCATGTCACAGGTTAAAAACGATAGCACCATTTGCCAGCTGAACGGAATGTGGATTATTTCCCTAAATGGGATTAATTGTGTTTATTCTACTTAACAAATAGTTCTATAACCATTATTACAATCAATCATGTTTGATTTATTCAATAAACATTCAGTATTTGCATAAAATACTGTGTTTTAGTTTTGTTTTATTGTTCAACATAGGGAAACATCGGTTTTAGTGAACTTTGGATATAGTGAACGAAATTTGCCGGCCCCCAGAAGTTTTCTATGGCCGGAGTTGACTGTTCGTTAAGCAGCGGACTCCAATGTACAAATAAAATCTGGAAGAAGTTCAGATTATTTTATTTGGTGGTAAAATATTGATTGAAGTGGTTTAGCATTTCACCATAAAATCGTGATACGTTACCTCCAAAGTTTCTATTGGGAAACATTGCTCTATAATTTGGCTCCATTGACCAGGTTAAGCACCTCATGAAAGAGTTACTCTCCTTGATAGAAAAAAGATGCCGCCTTTCTATTTAGCACCAAAGTGTGAAAGTTGAATCATCTCTATCAACAGAGTAGATTACACTCACAACAATTGAAGATATTTTCCATTTAGGAATACTATCGTTGGAAAACCGAACGATTTGGTATATATAAGATTCTGTGTTAAATAACATCCCCGTCATCCCCCCTGTTTTCTCAAAAAGAGGAGGGGGGGGGGTGGGGATCACTATTAAGCAAAGTATTTTGACGAGAGTAAGAATGAGGCTATATTTCTACCCAGAGAGAGTGCTCGATTCATGCCCTCTTCTACTTAACACGGAACCCCATGGAATACTACTTTCTGAAAAGCTAATATTTCGTTCAACTCGAGTCACAAAGACTGTGAAGGGCTCTCGTGCGAACTATATATATACAGACTTATTCGAATAATATCCACGTACATATAAATGCCTATTTTGAAACCCTCGAGTGAGGCAGCCCTGTTGTGATGAGTACGCCATCTGTGCCCAGGGCTTCACAAGTGTCTATTCTCTTTCCCCCTCCCTCCCTAAAGCGGCCGCCGTCTCGGCCCAATCCCTCTCTTCTTGCGCAATGCAGAATATGCCCACTTGCCCCGAACGAGATTAAGGCAAGCCATGTTTTGCAATGGATTTTTTTTTTTTTTTTTTTTTTTGTGCCCAGGAAAATAAAAAGTTTGCTTGATGGATTTTGAGGCTTGAGGTATTCTCCATTATCAAGGACAACTTGAAAAATGGGGACGTTTTATGAGATACCATAACTATAAAACATATAGCTTTTTTATGAAAACAGAAAAAAATATCAACTGAATAAATCTATATAAATAAATAAATCGATAGTTTTTTTTCCGGTTTTAATAGTAGTTAGTAACATTGTTAAAATCAGGGCCGGCCCAGCCATATAGGCGAACTATACAGCGACGTAGGGCGCCGAACTGAGGAAGGCGGCACTAGTCAGCAGGGACTTATTATCGCATGGGCAAATCGGGACTTTGCCCAGACCCCCGGTTCGAAAGAGCCCCCAATTTCAAATGTTGTTCTGAAATATTCTTTTTTATATCAAAATTTTATGAAAAAGTAAGACAAATTTCATAGACGGGGGCCCCCAAATTCATCAATGCCCGGGGCCCCTGTTGGTCATAATCAGGCTCTGCTAGTCAGGCAGTAAACTTTTTTTAGTACTATCTGCAAAGGAAAAAATTGTTCCTTCTGTCTGTCTCATCCTTCAGTCCATCTCTCTCTCCGAGTAGCGGAATGGCCACATGGAAGATGTGGAAAATTGCACACGGGCTGCATACAATTCGGGCCGTTGTTTCCCAAATATTCCTTTTTTTTATTTATGGCCTGGGCCGCTTATAAAGTTTCCATACCGAAATTTTAGGGCCAGTCCGCCCAGGTTGAAGGACTTTAATGAACGGGACAGTGACGTAAGTGGGGCTTTCCGCCCCCTGCGCCAATAATGGTTACGCCACTACGACGAAAGATGGGCAGGGGGAATATGATTGTCATTTGCAACCTTGACCGAATGACAACCATTGACTTATTAGCCATAACAGGGTTAGCGACATCCCTTCTTGGGGTACGTTCAAGAAATTTTGTTTTAAAGGGTTGCCCTTTAAATCCTTAGAGGAAGTCTCGAACTTTGCTCGGGCCGGCGCTGCTTAAAATTCTCTCTATGTTGACTATAGCAATATCTTATAAAAAAAAAGTTTAGAGATTACTTCAAGGGGCCGTAGTAGTCCAGTAGTTAAGGCGTTGGACTCGTAACCGGAAGGTTTCGGGTTCGATACCGGCGTACCACTGAAGACCTCCATGTAAACTCGGTGTACGTGCACGTTAAATCCGTGGTTCTGAAATTCCTCTCGGAGCTCGCTAGCAGTTTCAGAGGGGTACCGATATTCAGAAGTTCTACACCTTCTTTCTGATGAGGATACAGATTGTGGCGGAAAATTCCGGAAAGGACGTACGTAGCTCTAAACGGCACATTCAGTGACGTGAGCTGTCCTCTCCCGGTAAATAAATGAATATATAGATAACTTCGGATCATAATTCACAAAACTGACACCAAAAGTAAATAATAAACATTCGCGTTCTGAGCCTCCACACAGTTTTTGGTTCAGGTAATTTAAGCATAACATCAACTTTGACATAAATTGTATCATTCTGACACAAACAGTCCTTTGATTTCTTACTCAGTTCGTTTTCCGTAAGAATGTTTTGGTTTATTCCCTTCTAATTTCGTCAATCAGAAGCCTTTCTTTTCAAGTATATTACAAGGCTTTTTATGAGCTATTGGAGAATATATATTTTGTATGCTGAATCTGAATTCATTATTTCAACTGATTTTTCAGTTTCTCCATCATCACTTTCTAATATACAGAGTATCCACATTTAAGTTGACCGACCTTTACTTTCGCAACCGTTAGCCCTAGATGCATACTGCTAATTACAAAAATGGTCAAAATATGAAGAGTCAAGATTAAAAGTAAAAAAAAATAAATAGTAAGTAAAAAAGTACGCAATCTAAATTTGTATAGAGCCTCTTAGCCTATTCATATTTAGCGAAATCATGCCCATACAAAAACATTGCAAACACAAAAAAAATTGACATTGTACAATCAATGTTCATGGAGATAGGAAACATGGCATTTATTGATTTAAACCACTTTACTAACTTGGTCATTTACATATTTTCAGGGTCGTATACAAAACGGAGTACAGAAAAAAGGCAATTTCCTTTCGAAAATTATTTGGAAACCAAGTCAGTGAACACAGTAGATCTGCAAATTTGTATTTTATCTTTGGTCAGATTAATGCATTCATGTCTAATCTGTGAGAATTTCAGGAAGGAATTTCAGTCGCAGGTCCGTCTTTGTAGTCGAAGAAAGGCACTTAGAGCAGCACATGTGATGAGAAAGAAAGTAACATACTATTTATCTATTACAATTTGTTTATTTCTATTATGCTTTGCTTTTGTTTGAGTTTATCTGCAAGAAAGAATTACTTAACTGTATTATTATTTCAAATCACCCAATTAAAATTGTATGAACTTTTGCATGGTGCTTTTAAATGTTATACTTTTTTTCCGATACCAGTTATTAGAAAAATATTGTCCTTTCTTTGAGTTGAACAATACTTTTGACATGATCGTTCTTACTCTAAAAGTTCGCTTGTCATCTAATCGGCCGACATGATCCAATTTTCATTTGCGAACGGTAGCTATAATATGCCTTAAACCTTTGAACACGATTTTCTCCATGAATATTCGTAGTGTACTAATCATCGATTTTTGTGTTTGCTATCAATGTTTTTGCACGGGGAAGATTTCTTTCAACATGAATGTAAGGACCTTGGGTCTGTACTTAGATCTTTAAGGACCTAATATCTGAGGGGTACACAAGTTTAAATTGACTACATTTTTACTATCTTTTTACCATTTTAAGTCATTTTGTCCTGCATACAACTGGCATATTCCCATTGATTTTCAATCCAAAATACTAAAACATAATGTTTTGTCTCTCACATGCTGGAACCCATATTTTTGGTTTACAATATTTCATTTTTTTTTTTTTTGTGTGTGTGTGTGCTAGGTAATTTTCTTTATTAAGTTTCATAACAAAAGAGTTTACTCTCCGAAAATTGCATTTTTAAATTGAAATACAATTAACATTGATAGACTTACGTATTTTTTTAGAAAAATAATTACGTTTTGACATAGTAGAAATTTTCACTAAATAACTAACAGTTTCACTAACGTTAGTATTTTTTTAAAGAAATTATAAACTGGCCCATAAAAACAATGTTGGAGAAATCCACGTTGTTATCTATCTCCAAATAATGTTCGTGGACTCTCCTTTTCCACAAGTTTGAAATAGAAAATTTCTACATCCTTGTATCCACCCTCGAAGTTTTACATGATCAATGTATCAAACGAGTTCTGAGCAACAGAAATTTCAACATATTTTCTGTCAACGGCCATCTTCATTCTGCAATGTATTTCCATTAAATCTAAAAAAATATATCAATAACTATCTGCAATCTCTTCAAAATAACCAAAGTGTCCTCAGCTTTTGAGAATGCCTTGGATAACACGAAAAAAAATTTTAACTACTGAAGTATCTTATGCCGATTTTTATTTAAGTGCAAAAATTCCTTTACCCCAAATACCTTTAAAAGATAATGCACTTCCAGAGTATTTTTACTGTCCTTAAAATTAATCATCAGCAACAACAAAATGGCTGCCTCTGGTGAGCTTTACTAAACAACTGCATTAACAGTAACATTGGCTCTATAAATGTAAATTAGATTTAGATGAATAGATATGATGCAGAAGTTGAGCTCAATCAAACCGAAAAAAAACTGCATTTCATTCCCGTGAGACATTCTATTCATGTGATTCTTGCTCATTTCACTGACATGTGATATTTCGTTCATTTAATTTTCGTACATTTAAAGCAAACTCGGCTTTGTTTACGAGCTGCACTTTTACAGTTAGGTTTGCCAATTTAAAAAAATTTCTATTAATTATTGAACGCACTAGTGGAATGCGCTTTTTCTGTTTAAGAACTCAGCCAAAATGAATGCATGCGTGCATACAAAAGTTTGTTCGAGAAGCTCCAAATCTCTCGAAAGCATTTTAATATATTTAGTAATTGCAGAGATATTTGTCGACAACAACTGAAAAATAAACCACTCGAACCTCTCAAGATAAATAAAATGGCACGGGGAAAATACCTTTATTTGCGATAAATTGGGCATCGCTGGAATGCGATCTCAACTAAAGGAAAAGAAGAAGAAAAAAAAAGAGCACCCCCATCTGAATTACTCTGTATGTATACAAGGTATGCATATCAGAGTCTTTCTTGTAAAATCACTGGCGAAGAGGAGTATAAATTGCTTACCATTCCTCTTGTAGTGGTGGCGATGTCAATATATTATGCTGGAGCACAATAATAATTTACTCTGTAGCTGACGTGAAGAGACGAAAGTAATTGGTTTCTGTAATTCTATTTGACCGCTACCATGGCGGTAACCTTGTTAATCCAGCGAGAGAGAGCGAGATAGAAAAAGGGCTCCCCCAACTTTTAAGGGAATTCAGCTCGAGTGGTTACAAAATGAGAAAAGGGATTGTTGCTTAGGTAACAAGCTTAGGAAGCCCTCTCCAGGAATGTAACCCCGTGATTGCCTCCACTACCAGCATTTTGGGATTTCAAGTAGCTACTTTCTCCCTGGCCGCTCGCTCTCTGTCTCTTCGCTCTCCCTTAACTCAATCAGGACTTGGCAAGGCCTCTGTTGCTTGTTTAAATCCTATAAACTTTGTCGTTCGCTTACGCTCGGCGTGTCGTGTGGACTCCTTTCAAATAGTTTTACCCGAGATTGTTTTAAAAGCTTTGGTATTTTAGTTGCGAGAAAACAAATAGCCTGGGTTTGATGAGGGGCTAATTAAAAAGAACACATTACGCCGTGTGCCTGATCAAGGAAAGAGGAACGACTGCAGCCTCCCCTTTGTGCACTCATCAAAAGAGACGGTTTTATTTAGCAATTTATTCGCCCCAGCGAGCGCCTTTTTCCCCCGCCGGATGCCGCAATAGTTTTCGATAATATTGTTTTCCGAAGCATGGAAAGGGCTTTGTGATGTCTTCCGATCGAGAAAAGAAGAAACTTGCAGTGAACGACAACAGTTTTGGAGGGAAGAGGCAGGCATAAATCGACTTTGGATATCCATTTGCGCTCGGTTTAAGTGCCTCGTGCTTACGAAGGGAGAAAAGTTTGCTAAATTCACTTATGAGCATTTAATTATTTCTCCTTGTCGTGGTTAGACTAAATGCGGAGAGAACGGTGAGCGTTGACACTTCTTGGATCTGTGAGCGTTTCAACGCTGAGACGCGCGCTTCGTATAAATAAATATTATTCGAAATCGATTTTCTGAAAAGATTGTACTGTTTTAAGTTCGTAGAATTTTGTAAGTGCAATTCAATGAGATTCCTTGAAACATTGTACCATATTTATACATAATTAAATTTATTTTTTATTTCAATGGTCTATCTTAAGACATATAAAAATAGTAACTAGACAAAATAAATTTGTTTGTTTGTGCGATTATGGCAACACTACACTAGGCGATCTGCCAAGGATGGGGATGCCTTTGTAGGAGGACTTTCTAAGGGATTTTAACGCGTATTCACGTTATATCTGGAAAAAGCCTACCAAAGCTCCAGACCGTTAGATCGACAACCGCACGATGGGACCCAAACCCGGGACCTTCACACTCCGGCCGTCTACCATTTTCAGTAGTATAAACACTGTGCCATGGTGAGGCTAGTTAAAAAAAAAAGACCTAAACTTAATGAACATAGCTGCAATATTGCAAAAATTAGATAGGTAATATTTGAATAATAAACTTTTAATAAACTTTATTTTTAATAGAGTATAATAAGGTTTATAAAAAGATATATTAATTTTAAGTTGGCAACTAAGTTCCCGCCGTGAGCTTTGTTGCCAACCTAACCCCGTTACTTTTTTCTTTAAATTTTGAAAGGGTTATTTTTCGATAATAATTAACAACTAATTAATCAATAATATATTCTCCCTTGTTGTTCACAACTTTCTTCAGACTTTCAAACAGATTTCAACCCCTCGTAGGTAGAGACCACGCGATTTCGACTCTTAAAAGTTCATCCAACAAAAGCTCTTAATTCTGCATCAGAATTGAACGGAGCTCCGCGCATAATATTTAAAAGTGATCGAAGGAGGTGGAAATCCGGTAGAACAAAACATCCTCTTTCGAATGATTTAAAGCATCATACAAAAAACATTTAATGACGTAAGGGATGTTAAAATTAAAAAAAGAAAGAAAGAAAAACTGCGGGAACTTAGTTGCTAACCCAGTTTAAAAAACCTGATTTTTGCTTATTAAGCAAAAGTATGTCATAAAAATTATATGCTTTAATAACGTAATACATCATTTGACAATTTCTAAGTAACAACTGATTTTTTCAAACTTTTATCTTCAACATCCACGTAAATGCAGAAGTACACTGCAAAAAATAATCGTAAAAATACAGAACTATTCTGTCATTTTTCAACAGAAAAAAAATGTTAACAGAATTTAACTATGCTTTCCACGTAAATTTGCTATATTTTATGTTATAAAACAGATATTTCAGAATTTCGTTGTTTAACGACATTTATCTGTAGCTGTGGCAGCGCAGCGAACCAACCAACCAAACCAAACATCCATTTACGTACGAAGTGAACCTTGCTTTAACCAGCGTAAAGAATTGTCGGTTATTTTTAAAGGTAATTTTTTAAAATTATTACTTATATTTTCTGAAATCTTTTTGCTAAGAAATGTTGCTTTTCCAAAAAACTCATGCTTTAAAACACAACGACATTCTATCCGTATATAGTAGTGTATTTTAAAGCCGTTAAGCCTAATGTTTACAAACTATTTCTCGTATAAAACAATTAGTAAAGCCTGAATAAATTTAATTTTCTCGGTTTCTAATCATCACTCTCATTTTATTGAAGTATTTTACAGAAACAGTGAAATAGATATTAAACTTATGAGGTTCAATAGGCATCGTATCGGTGTAATGAAATTATGTGTGCAGATTTACGATTGCAGCGTTAAAATACTTTGTGATTATATTCAATTCATGTTACTCTAGTTATATTTTTTTATGTATATCTGTAAAAAGAAACAGAAAAACACAAATTTTCAATTTTAAAATTAAAGTACTGATACGATTTCAGATTCATACGCCGCCGGGAAATTAGCTCATAAATTGTCAGGCAAGTTTAGTTTTTCTTTAAAAACCTGAAAAAGTAGAGCTTTAAGTTTGGAATAAATAATTTCACCCACTTTATATTTTCTGTCTGTAGAATGTTTTTTGGCATTCATCACAGAATAATAATAACAATAAAAAGCTGTAACGAGTTTTGCTTTTATTATAAGTTTAGTACTTTTATTTAACACAAATTCCAAAGGGCCATATTAATCATTTGTAATTTTGTGACGAGGCAGCAATACAAACCCAATTATCATATGCATTGAACCCTGCAATTAGTGTACTGATATTAAGAGATGTATTACCTATGTAATTAAAGTTGAAATTTTGAAGAAAAAAAAAACCATTTAAGTTTTCCAGTTGGTTTTTTTTTTTTTTTTTTTTTTTAATCCACCTGGGATTTTTCGGGTTGAACAAAATCCTAATAATCCTGTCAGTCGATAAAGTGTTTTTTTAAAAACTCATTTCACCCTTGAAGCTGTCACCATAGTTTTGGGCTTTTTCTATGCAGAATTTAATACGGAACTGTATTTGATTTAATAAATGAACATTATTTATGCTAGGAGCATTGCTGCCAACATGTAACGTTTAATGTAAGAAATTGATTACATTGTAAGATATAAATTTAATCGGCATTATTGAAAAATTTTTAGCAAGAAGTGTTTTTATTCAACAAAATTCTTAAAACAAAAATTTTTAAACTTTGCTACCTCAGTCACTAATGTTCAGCTAAATTATGCTTGTAAATTTATTAAATTGAGAACAGTATGAGATAAAGATATGATTGATTTTTTTTGCTTATACAGCAGAAACTCCATTTTCTTTCTAACTTGTCATAGATACCACCATTTATTAATAGCTTAAATGTGTAAATTTGACTAATGTTTTTTTTATAAATGTATACTTTTGATACACAGAAATCTAAGTAATAATAAAAGTGAATTTCTGTTTGTAGGTTTAGACCGTAAACAAATCCACAAAAATGGACCAATCGGCCTGAAATTTTGCACAGATGTGTAAAATAATATAGAATAAATGATAGTCCACTTTAAAACTTTGAAAGTCCACCTGTTCCCAGAGTTTAAGAGATTTTTTTATGATTTCCACACAGAAAGCTTTCCGTAATTGTAACCCCCATAGTGAAAAACGTGTGAAATAAGCATCGCGTTTGTCATGTGTGGCAATTTTGCCGAATAAAATGTTTTAAATTCTTAAATAAGTAAAAATAAAAGAATAATAATGATCTTTTTTGTTAGTTTATTTGGCTTTATTTTGTGATGAACTCGCGTTGTTCATGAATAAAATTAAAGGTATGTGGTGCTTTTATTTATTTAAATGTTTATTCCTTGCTTTACGGTTCAGCGGTGTATAGTTGAGAATATTTATGGTCTTATGTTTTCATAAGTATGTAAGGTTTTTAGTATGTTGTTATTTTTTTGTGAATTGGGATGAAAAAAAAAATTTAAAGGTTTTAAGAGGGATGGTTAATTTTATTTGTTATATGGGTTTGCTCATGATTTACAGAACTCCCGTACAATTTTTAGGTTTAATATGAATAAATATGTAAGGATTTTTGGATGTTTGTGATCAGATTTGATTCTATTCTGATTAATAGTGTAAATGTTGTGCGTTTTGAAGGTATTAAATTGCAAAAATCACGTGGGGGAGGAAGTAGTCGGTTTATTATAGTGGTTTTCTGATATTTTTAAAGAGTGTTTTTAACATTTTATGAAAATATTTGCAGTATATTTTTTTGAAATCATGTGCACCATTCAGGTTAAATATGATTGAATATATGTATTTTTGAGTTGTTTGTGGGGAGTTGTATGTATGTGTGTGTAGGGGGCGGGGGAAGGCAGTCGGTTTATTTGAATGTTTTTCTATTAATTTAAATCTGTTATTTTAATGTTTTAAGGGAAATTTTGATGTATAATTATGTGCAGAAACATATTTTAGCATTTTGAATATTTTGAAGGTTATGGTTTATTTATTTTTTAACGTGCCTAGAGCTAGTGCTTTGTTTATGTACATTTTGTTTATAATTGCATTTGAAATATGTCTACTAATGTTTTAATGTGTTTAGATAAGTATATTGTAGTTTTGGGTTTATTTTTTTCCTTATGTGTCTACGTATGTTTATGTTTTGTTTGGCGCGAAAAACAAGTCACCAAGGTTAGACGTTAGCAACAAAAAAAAAGTCGCCAACCCAACCGACACCCGCTTACGGTATTATTCCCAACTTTTTAGTTTGGCGAAAAATAAAATGGCTGATATGCCATTGAGAAAGTGAGTTCTAGTGGTCTGCACAGTTTTAGGCTTGGTGCAATATACCTACTGAGAGCTTAAGGGTGTATGTTGAAGAAAAAAAAACTCTGCTTTTAGTCTTGGTACACAAATTGAATAAACTAATAGCACCGTGGTCTCCAAAAAAATCCAGATGGTTCTTCATAAGCTGCTTTACACACTGCAATAAGCGAAAAAGCTGTGGGTTTTGTGAAATTTTCAGAAAAAATTCTTAAACATAGATTTGAGCTGCAAGATTTTTCAAAGAGTGTATTTTGAGAAAATTTCCATTTTTACAAGCTGTACTAAATATTGAAATAAATGATAAATCTGTATCAGTTTCAAAACTTTTAGAAAAAAAGCTTAAAGAGACATTTTCAAAATGTTGAAGTGCCTGGCATAATTAGTTTATTTGTATTTATGTACCAAAATCGCATGATTTTTTCCAATAACTCCGTTACGGAAATAGCATTTTTGAAAACAAGTTTATAGGTTTTAGTAGAATACAGCGTTAAATTTTAATTATCTGAGCAGAAATAACGCAGTTAAGGGATTTCAAGCGATCTATCTTTAGAATTCTCGCCAAATTGAGTAATTGATTTAAGTTGGGGGAATTCCACCAAATTTCAGAGAATTGAAATCATCGCATTTAGTACATCAGAGTTAATGATGAATAAAACACGTTATGGTTTATAATTTTAAAAAATGCTGCTACTTTTCAAATAAATTCCTGCTTTACTTTTCGGTGATCGAACCATATAAGTGACAGATATTTCTCATTTTGATTGCTGTTAAGTCTATGCTTTGAATGATTCCCTGAAAAAAATCTTGCAAAATGGTGTATGTTGGCACTTCGGCAAGCCTTAGATTTGAAATTGGATATTATTTGAGACTGGTATATATAACACTGGTTGCATGTCCCCACTTGCTAGCGGGGCTACCCCGCTAATATCATATTCATATACATTTTCATCTCACATTTGAACACTCTTAAAGAATAACAATCTATCTTATGACAAATTTAGGTATTTTAATTATTTATGACTTTCTTTTACAGATGTTGATATAAATTTATTTCCATTAATCTTATAAATAAAAATGAAATTCTGTTTGTTTGTTTGTTTGTTTGTTTGTTTGTTTGTTTATTTGTTTGTTTGTGGATTTGATTCGTATACAAATCCACAAAAATGGACCTATAGGCCTGAAATTTAGCACAGATATGTAAAATAATATAGAATAAATGACAGCCCACTTTAAAACTTTGAAAGTCCACCCGTTCCCGGAATTTAAGAGATTTTTTATGCTCTTCACGCAAAAATCTTTCCGTAATTGTAACCCCTGTAGTGAAAAAAGTGGGAAATAAGGATCGTGGTTGCCATGTGTGGCGATTTTGCCGAATAAAATGTCGTTCGTATACAAATCCACAAAAATGGACCTATCGGCCTGAAATTTAGCACAGATATGTAAAATAATATAGAATAAATCGTAGTCCACTTTAAAACTTTGAAAGTCCACCCGTTCCCGGAATTTAAGAGATTTTTTATGCTCTTCACGCAAAAAGTTTTCCGTAATTGTAACCCCTGTAGTGAAAAAAGCGTGAAATAAGGATCGTGGTTGCCATGTGTGGCGATTTTGCCGAATAAAATGTTTTAAATTCTCAAAGTAAAAATAAAAGAATAATAATGATTTTTTTTTTGTTAGTTTATATTCGTAAGGTTATTTTTTTTTAAATTATAATATCGTATGCATGGGAAATCAGATCAGGAATGTAATGCTTTACACGCAAAACAATAATAATTGAAGATTTCCGAGGCTAATGTGTAAATTTTTTTAGTTTGGCGAAAAAATAAAATGGCTGAAATATGGATTTTGAGTAAGTGAGTTCTAGCGGTTTGCACAGTTTTCGGTTTGACGCAATTTATTGAGAGCTTAAGGAAATAGATTTTTGAAAACAAGTGCAAACGTTTTATTAGAATACAGAGTTAAATTTTAATGAACCGTGAAGAAATAATGCAGTTATTAAGGGATTTCAAGCGATCTATCTTCAGAATTCTCGCCAATTGAATACATTGATTTAAGTTGGGGGAATTCCGCCAAATTTCAGAAAATTGAAATCTTCTCATTAAGTACATCGGAGTAACGATGAATAAAACACGTTATAGTTGATAATTTAAAAAAATTCGGTTGTATTAAGGGATTCACATTTTCAAATAAATGTGTGCTTTACTTTTTGGCGGCCGAACCATTTCCCATATTGATTGCTGCTAAGTCGTTGCTGCTTCGAATGATTTCCTGAAAAAACTCTTGCAAAATGGCGTATGTTGGCACTTTGGCGGGGCTTAGATTTGAAACTGGATTTTATTTGAGACTGGGATATATAATGATACTGGTTATAGATAAAAATGAATGTTGGTATGTGTGTATGAGGTTGAAAAACTCCAGCACCGTTGCACCATGAAATTTGGTTCACCTAAGTCTTTTATCATTGAGAAGCTTTTTATGCTATCCGTTTTCCTCTAACTTGCCACTAGGTGGCGCAGCAGAACGTCGAATTCTATTCCGTTTAGTCGTTTACTATGCGAATATCGTCCAACCGATTTCGATGAAATTTGGTACACGCGGATATTAGAACACGGAGAATATTTTTCAGTATCCATTTTGCTGTAACTTGCCGCTAAATGGCGCTGCAACACATCAACTTCTATACCGTTCGACCGATCGGCATAAAATTTCTTCTACTTACACATTTCAGCACGAAGAATATATTCTAACTGTGTTCCTTTTGATGTTACTCACCACTAGATGACACTTCAATGCATTATTATTTTAACTCGCCACTAGATGACGCTGCAGCAGGCCAAATTCTTGACCATTCAAACGGTCGCTATGAAAATCAGTATACATAGCTATTTGAACAATGAGAATATTTTGGCGTTATCCATTTTGCTATAACTCGCCACTTGACGGCACTGTAGCAAATCATTACTTTAATTAACCACTAGATTGCGCTGCAGGGTATCACTTCTTGACTGTGCAACTGATCGCTATGAAAATAGGTATACATAGATATTTGAACACGGGAAAGAGTTTGGCGCTATCCATTTTCCTATATAATTTGCCACTAGATGTCGCGTCGTCAGGGCTGTCCAGCCGATCGTCCTGAAATTTCGTATTCATCGATATCTGAATGCGAAGAATATTTCCGCCGTATTCGTTTTGCTAAAACTCTCCACTAGATTGCGCTACGCCGCATGGCCTTCTGCACCGTACAAACGATTGCCTTGAAATTCGGTATGCATGGTTATTGAGCACAATATAAAGCGATATCCATTTTGCTATATCTCTTTATTACAATAAATTGTAATCCCCACAAATCGTAATATCAAAAAGTCCATTCATTCCCGTGCGAAGAACGGGTACTTCAGCTAGTCAGCTTATAAAAATCATAACTGATTTTCATACTATGAAAAAAGATTTCTCCATAACTTGCTTTGATTTTTTAGTAAAATTGGTATTTATAATTAACTGTATTGTAAGGATAAACATTTAATCTTTAGTTGATTTTTATTGTGTTCTGTAAGATTTTTGATAATGGAATGTTGGTAGGTATGTGTAGGAGGAAGAAAGAACATAATTTTGATTGTTGTAATGCTTTAGTCACTTAATAATTTGTTTTTTCTTGTGATTAACTGGAAATTCTTGAAAAATCATCTTAAGGAATTATTTTCTTTTAAGAAACAAATATAATCCCAGAAATTGTTATAAATACCAAAATAACAGCCCCAAGTGTAAAAAAGTGATCGTTTATGATATCATTGCTTGATTTGCTCTTGTGCAATACCTTTAAATTTTTTGTGGCCTACTGTCTGCAAGTGATTTTTATACCTGCTTTTTAACATGCATAGGGGGAAGTGTCCTGTGATTTGATGGCTCAGTCAGATAAAGCTTCTTTCCAATAATGCAGCGTCAACTGTAATTGATGCAGGACGTCTCCACACTGGTGCATTTGGTAGGCCAAATACTGAACAGATATTTGGCCGAATTCTACTATATATTCAGCTGAATAATTTCAGAACGAAGAGAAAAAGGTATTTTTAGCAGATTTTTAAATCCATTTACAAATAATATTGCTTAGTTATACTTCAATATCTTAATTTCATATTATAAAATATCCTAAGTCACTAAATTTTAAGCGGAGTTAAAAATAATCTAATATGTTTAATAATGGAGGATTTTTTCTGATCCTCAATTAGAAACATAATTTTGAAAAACTGCTATGTTTTGTAAAACTCAAAGCATAATGCGATTAAGCATAGTTACCAGATTAATTACATTTATCATAGCATATTTATTAAATTATTGGTAAAATCATACAAGCCGGTGCCCACCCCATGTAAACATGGCGACAGTCGCTGGAGCTTGGCGACCGCCAAGCTCCAGCGACTGTCGCCATGTTTACTAGTCATTCTAGGCAACCAGTGGTCCGTTTTTAACTAAAAAAACCCCAGTGGATTCAGCAACCTAGTTGTACAGCTATCTAAACTAGGCAACCAGTGGTCTGTTTTTAACTAAAAAAACCTCAGTGGATTCAGCAACCTAGTTGTACAGCTATCTAAACTAGGCAACCAGTGGTCCGTTTTTAACTAAAAAAACCTCAGTGGATTCAGCAATCTAGCTGTACAGCTATCTAAACTAGGCAACCAGTGGCCCGTTTTTAACTAAAAAAACCTCAGTGGATTCAGCAACCTAGCTGTACAGCTATGTAAACTATGCAACCAGTGGACCGTTTTTTACTAAAAAAACCTCAGTGGATTCAGCAACCTAGTTGTACAGCTATGTAAACTATGCAACCAGTGGACCGTTTTTAACTAAAAAAAAACAACAGTGAACTAAGCAACCTAGTTGTACAGCTAATGTAAACTGGGCAAACACTGGCCCGTTTTCAACTCAAAAAAACATCGGTGGATTAAACAACCTAGTTGTACACCTCTTATAAAGTCAGTATCATTAGAATAGCACGTAAATAGCACTTACGAAAACATAAACACATCAAATATCAATTTAAAATTCACATTAAATACCTTAAACATTGCAAAGATTCGTTAAAAAAGAGCACTTACCTCTATTTTTTTTTTTTAAATAACCGCTCAGAAATGTCCCCAACACCCACCGGCTTATAACGTACTATATTTCTAACAAACACACACAAATTCTTTTCTTATATTAACATAACACATTTCATTCCCTTCCATCAATAACGCAAACAATTTCAAATTCCCAAACCTGACGAAACACGTATTCTTTATGGTTGCCAGTCACAACTACCACCGGCAGTTGGCGGTGCATCGCTCACTCTCGCGTCAGATTGTTCGCCAATGATTTGTAAACAAACCATTGATATGTAAACAAAGCACCGTATACGGAATATAGTCCAAATTATTAATATTGCAAAATATAATTATGCTGCTATTACTGTTTAACTTTGTAAAAGGTATTTTTTCATGACCAAGATTTTTTAGTTTTACATATAATATACTGTTGTGTGTTTTACCTATGAATAATATAAAATGAATTTTAATTAATCTTTATTTAGTATTTCATTGCAAATTTGAAAAGTTATATTTTATTTACAATTAAAATGACAATTAAGGAAAGTATTGATTATGTGTGCATTTTATGCTGAAAGCTTTATATTAGCTTATATGTAGAATGATCCAAAACTTCAGGGACTGTGGATATTCCCGATGACGAAAGCAAGTACCTAAAGTTAAATTGCTTGGAATGGATTCTCCCAACCCTACCTGTCCAAGTTGATTTATCCCATGTCATGTGGACGAACAGTGCTCACAGCTGCTACCTTCCAAAGTCAGTTGTCTTAGCTTGGTGACATAAAAATGGCTTTTCTTGAACAGTGCTGTATCATTAAATTCTGTCAGCAGTTAGGTAAAACACCAATAGAGACTTTGGAAATGCTAAGAAATGTGTATGATGAATCTACCATGACGAGATCCAAGGTTATGAATGGCATCCGCATTTTAAAGAGGGCCGAGAATCCTTGGACAATGTTGGCCGACATTCGACTTCATCGAACACAGAAAATGTTTTATTGGTGTCTGAATGTGTTTGAAAAGATAATCGCCAAACAGTGCTGTTTTTCCATTTTGTTCTGTTCATAAAGATTTTGACCAGAATAAGCGGAGACTAACTTGCTTAATACTAAACAAGGGGGGAGGGGGGCATAACTTTTTTAATCCTGTAATCCATCCTATCCTTTAAAAGCATTCATTAACAAAATCAGGGTACTTTTGAAAGTGAACTAAAAGTTGAAATTTCGTCTTGACTTTAGACGATTTCATTTTCTATTCTCAACGAAATATGACAGGTTAAAAGCTATAGCTCTTAACCTGTCATATTTCGTTGACAGGTTAAGTCAACTGACAGTGTGACTTAACCTGAGTAAGTGACAAGTTTTTCCAACTGAATGGAATGTACATTATTTCCATAAATGTGATTAATTGTGCTTATTTTACTTAACTAGTTCTAGACTTATAAATGTGATCCATTATGTTTGATTTACTTAATAAACATTCAGTACTTATATAAAAAATTCCATTTTCTAGTTTTGTATTTCTCTATTTGTTTTATTGTTCAGACATCAGAACTTTGGATATAGTGAACGAATCCCCAGAACAAGCGAGATAACAGCTCTTCGCCATAAATCTCCAAAATCTCGCCCTTCCTGCGGGGGTGACTTCAAATCAAATCAAATTAATGAACAAAATTTGCTGGTCTCCAGAGGCTCACTAAAACCAGAGACATAACCATATGTTCGTGAACTTATAGTGTCATAGAGTATAAAAATGAAATCTTTTTTTTTATTTAGGAGTTTGCTGAGCAGGACAGTTCCAATGTCTGTGTGTTACCCATAAGTTTTTACACGTTACAAGTTTTATAAAATTAATAATTAAATATAAAATGTTGCAGATTATTATATTTATTGTGTATATGTTCGTTTTATAAAAGGATGTAAAGCAAGATAATATTGATACTTGATTTTTCAATCCTGAGTTATGAAAAAGGAGTTAAAAAAAGCAGTGACAGATGTCACGCACATAACGGTGGAATCGTCCAGCAAAATTTATCAAATATATTTAAAAATGTATCTGATTTTACTTTTTCTTTTTTTTCAGAAATGTATGAATTTACTTGCAGAGAGAAGTCCTGTGTATCTGTATTGCCATATTATTGTTTGGAAAAGATAATTTGTAATGTATATACTACTTTTCTAAAATAAAATACTTTATGACATATATAATTTGTTGAAAACTTTTACTAAGAAAAAATTTATTTATTTATTATTATTTTTTTTAACTTTTCGAGCATGTACCATGTTAGGAAAGTATTGTAATCATAAAAAAATTTGACTTTAGAGATCTTAATGTATTTACACGTTTTGAGCTCTTCTGAATTCACTTATACTATTTTTAGAAGATGTATCTGTGCATGTGTGTGTATGAGTGAACGCGATAGCTCCTAAATGATGCATTCGATTGAGTTCAAATTTGGTGTGCATATTATAGACCATTGCCACATGAACGTTCTTGATTTTGGTGTGTATAGGACTTATAAATTTTTTACAGGGCTACAAAAAAATTTACGTTATGGCCTTTGGATAGAAATTCTTCAAAGTGTGCTAGTGACTGAATGATGCATTCAATTGAGTGCTAATTGGTTATGTATGTTATAGGTAACGATCACATGACCTGCATAGATTTTGGTGTGCATAGAGCTGATAATTTGTTCATGGGCAGTGATCCATCTAGGATTTTTTTCAGATGAGTAAAAATACACCTTAACCTTTTTAGAAGAAGTATTTTCTTTTCCAAACAAGTAATTAAAACAACAAACAGTTATGCTAAATTTTCAAATACATAATTAAATTGCATTTGACACATAAATAATAGCTGATTATACATCTAGGTACATAAATGTCAGTTCAACAAAAACTAATACAAAAATTAGATTTTTAAAATTTAAAATCAGCAAATCATAATTATTTATCAAAATATACCTAATTTTATATGGAAAAGCAATGAGTAAAAACACGCATTCCGAAATTCTTAACACTAGAAGCGCCAGAGCAGTCATTTTGACTGTTTTTGCCATTTAAGCTTGGATTCCTAAAAGACCCTTTACTTTAGGAAGTCATAATTTTTTGAATTCTCCTAAAAATACTTGAAAAATGTTGGCACCAAATATGCATTGAATGAAAATAAAATTAATGGAAATATTTTTATGTATACCTAGAAGCGCTACGAGCAGTCAAATTGACTGCTAGTGAAATTGAGTTTATTCGTCGTACTCTATCACGCGGAAAAATCTTATCATGAAGAAACATTTCCCCTACATATTCCTTTCATTCACTATTTCTCTAATCCATGAAATCTTCCACCCCCTTTCCCAGCCCCCCCCCCTCCTCCCTCTCCTGTTTTTTGTTCACCCCTTTCTTGAGAACAAAAACATTTTATCTGTTTTGTTTCACTGACTTTCACCTGCCTACCAAGCTACCCTTTTCGCATTTTCAAGAATTTCTCCCCATATGACATAATGTAAAAGAAATCTTTGTCGTAGCACTGTAGAAAAACTATAAGTCCTATACACATCAAAATCAATACCTGTCTTACGATGGGGGTTTATAACATGTATACCCAATTTGAGCTCAATCAAATGCCCCGTTTAGGAGCTATCATGTTCATTCACATATACACATCTCGTAAAAATAGCATAAATGAATTCAGAAGACCTCAAAACATGTAAATACACCAAAATCTCGAAGTCGAATTTTTTCAGGATTACAATACTTTCCATACATGGTACATGTTCGGAAAGTAAAAATGTACAGAAGCAGAGGCAGCTTTGAACAATAAGGAGAACTGGTCAATAACTTGCTTTTATTGCTATAATTTATGCTAGAGGATCATATGGCTAGAGGATCATATGGTATAAAATTTTGGATGCTAGTTGATGTTGACTCAAAGTTTATGTGCAATGCTTTTCCATAACTTGGAAAGGATAACGCAAGAAATGAAAATGAAAGCATTCCTGAAAATATAGTAATGCGCCTTGTTGTTGCTAATGCCCCCTGGCAACCGCGTTGCGGTGACAGGTCCCCCTATATAGGCAGGCGATGGGCCGAAGGAGCAGCTTCCATTTCAATGAGCCCCAGTGGGAGGAAGTCCATCTTAGCTCAGGGTCCCGTCATTTTGAACCCATTCCAGAGGAGGGACCAACCCCCTGAAATCGGCACCCCCAGAGGTATGGTTTAACAACTTGGAGGACTTTGGAGCCACGACGGATTTTACGTGCACCAGTTCCCATTAGCGTACACGGTTCCACAGCGGACGGGCCGAGAGGGGGGAAGTCCCTCCCAAGCACTGCCCAAGCCAGATGCTGCTTCACTTGCCGTGTTCTTATGGGAACGGAGTTTAGCGCCCAGTCCACTGCGGGACGTATGCGCCTTCTGAGCCCTTATCTGAATACAGGTAGAAATGTGACAGCGGACAACTATTTTTCCTAGCTTTCATTAGCTAAAAATCTTAAAATGAGCAATACAAGTTTTGTGGAGGCAGTACGAAGACATCGAAAAGAAATTCTGCATGAGATCAGAAAATCAAAAACTCAACTGCACAAAACAGTTTTACTGAAAAATGGAGACACTACACTGAGAGTCTATCAGGGTAAAAAGAATAAAAATGTCCTGCTTCTAAGTACCTTGCATACAGATGTAAATGTAGAATCACAAACTGTGAAAAACCTTCCAGAAACAGCAGAATTCTACAAGAAAACCAAATGTGGAGTCGACATTATTGACCAAATGTCACGTAAATATTCTGTGCGGGCTGCTTCCCGTAGATGGCCCGTGCATATTTTCTATAATATGCTTGATTTGGCAGGAACTAATACCTACTTTATCTACCGAAAAATATGTGGTAAGTGTATAACAAGACATAACTTTCTTTTTCAATTGGCAGAAGAATTGAGAGCGAGTCATTTGAAGAAAAAGACAAGTGCACAACTGCCCTCAGAAATTTCGAACACTACTAACAAACTCTCAAAAAAGAGACGCCAGTGCCAAATTGGATTTTGTAAGAACAACAAAACAAGTGATATGTGCCAGAAATGTTCACATTTCATATGTGGTAAATGCACTTCTAGCATTGAAAAAATTCTAATATGTAAAAATTGCGAATAGTAGTAAAATGAGTTTTATTAAAAAGTAAGTCAAAATATTTTTGTAGCATATATTTTAACAAAAGTTAACATTTTATTCTTTAAAAGAGCTTTCAAAAATACCATAAACGTTTTGTATTTAAATAAATGTACAAAATTCTTTGAGCAGTCAATTTGACTACTGCTGGCGCTTCTAGGTAGGAAGAAAGTGCGGCACTTCTAGTGTTAAGGCGTATTCTGAATTTCTAAGGTGTGAATACACATCTAGAGGTGTTATCGCATTCAATGTTCACGGGGTTGCAAAAAAAAAAAAAATTCTCATACATAACGGCCTACAAATGGAAATCATTTATAGTGCGCTAGCGCCTAAATAGTGCATTTTAATAAAACTTCATAGGTCACAGTCACACAACCTGTATAGATTTTGATGTGGGTAGAGCACATGTTTTGTACAGTGCTACAAAATATTTATGTACTTTATAGCGCAAATTCTTGAAAGTGTAGTAGCATCTAAAGAGTACTCAATTAGGTATGCATATTATAGGTCACTGTTTTGCACACTGTACAGATTTTAGTATGCGGAGTGCTTGCAGTTTTTTTTTTTTTTTACAGGGCTACAAAAAATTATACATTGCGGCCTATACACTCAAATTATTTGAAGTACAGTAGTGTCTGAACACTACATTTAATTGAGCTGATTAAATTTATTTGAATGCTTGATAAAGATCAAGAGTTTGGAAAGTCCGTGGAGTTATTCCAGTCTTTTTCTAAGTATAAAATGAACTGCCGAAAGTCAGCTAATAATATTTTTTTCCACCTTCTCTGAAAACTATCTCAAACAAATAAAAGGTTCTATAAAGAACCTTATATTTTGTTTAAGATTCATAGAGGGGGGGGGGAGTGAAAAATCCAATGTACAATTTTAGTATGACAAATTGCAGGGAACCATAATCAGTTGGTAATTTATGATTTTTTTATGACTTTATGATAGTAAAAATTACTTTTTCATATTTTAAGATTTTCTTTTGTAAAAAAAGCAGTCATAAGTTAAACCCTTATTTTAAAACTCATTAAAATTAATAAAATTAAATTTATTAATAGGAATATTGCATATTAATTCGGAAACCTTTGTGAAATAAACAGAGAGGTTACTGAATATTTCCCCCAAAATATGCTGAAACATTACGCATCTATTCACCTTTAATCTAGAAACCTTTGCAAAAAAAGTGGGAAAATATTTAAATATTTTTCCAAAATATGCAGAAACATTTATAAATACCTTGCCTGCCTAGTGCAGAAATGTTCCTGCAATTTAAACTACAAGAGCTACCACATATTTTAAGGCAACACTTCCAATTTTTTTTTTTTTTTTTTTTTTTTTTTTTTTTTTTTAAATAGTGTAGCTGATAATTTTAGTTAACTAATTTTGTGACTTTTAAGTCTAAATGGTTTGGATTTTTCCGAGAATACCATAGCATTCAAACACTACAATAGCATTCAAAATCAGATTATTTTTTAATGCACCATTTAATGCTCTATTTGTTTTATATTTATGCATTTTCATTTATTTTCAAGAGTTTGTCTAGAAGTGACTTTCATTTAATGGTTCAATTTAACAACTTATGGCAACAATGCATTCTTGTAACTGTAGTGTTTAAAATAGAATCTGAAATGAGTTATTTTTAATTTAAGTGAACAATAGTAAAAGTATTGTGTGTAGTTTTCATTAATACAGCAAAACTTGGATAACTCGAACATGATCAATTCAAAATTTCAACTTTGAATTATTCAAGTTTGACTATATAAATAAGAATTATTATTATTATTTTATTTTATTTTTTATTTTTTGCAAGAAGATCGCTTTTGACTTTTCTAAAATGTGTAGATCAAAAATTAACCCTAGCAGAGAAAATGCTCTCTGATGTTGGATAATTCCTCATTTGTTTTTCACTATTATGATACCTATGCTTAAATTTTTATCCCGCAATTTAGTGCTAACTATTTATAAAGCAATTATTTAGTTGCCAGATTCTAACCAAAGAAGAAAAAAACAGTAAATAAATAAAATAGGTGTGAACTAAAGGAAAATAAAAGGTGAAATTTTCAGCATTTGTTTTCTCCCCCCATATTTTTCTCTTGATCTGCTGCTGAGTTCAACAATGTTTCATTATACTGGAAATCAAATACTTTGTGTATTTCTAAAATGATAGGAAAAGTGTAAAATGCTCTCATTTTCTTTCCCCTTTTTATCTAAGGAGACAGACTGCAGGTTGTCAAGCTCTGCTATAGATAATTTTTTGCTTTAGAGCTCTAATGGCATGATTATAAATGATATGTAAAAATTTTCATTACAAGTACACTCATCCTCCTATCTTTTCATGGGAAAAAAGTACTTATTTCTCTTGTTGAAGTAAGTGGGGCACATGATGCGGCTGCTGTGCTAAAGGGAGTGCCAAGATCAGTTATCGCTCCTTGGGAGGGGCACCCTAGTTAAGGTTTGCCCCAGGTGTCGTAAACAGTAGTTGCGGCTCCGGTAAGTACTCGTGTTCTTGAAACTGCTCTCAATTATTACTCGCACAGAATGTTTAATTCAGACCTTTAATTTTTTAATTTACTGTTGAACTGAAGAGTTATTTGTGTCTATTAAGATTATTTTAAAGTATGAGTATACTTATATCTCTAGGTACAGATTTTGAACACAAAAAGTTCAGATTCAGTGATTAAAAAAAAGAAAAATAAATTTTGCGAGTTTTCCCCTGTACTCCGCTTTAACCCGGGATTTTCTATTTTCACATGTAAACGGGCCCTTACTGCGCAATCGAGGGGAAAGATAGCCGGTTTACGATTCCGCAAATACTCCAGAGGAAAAGTCGTAGATAGATAATAGTTAAGTGAATTTGGCCGGCGTCGTAACTGTGCGCACTGAATATATATGTTTACTTATACGATTTTATTTACAGCAATCTGGCAACGGCAAAACAAAATTGTTTTGATTTCGATCTTACATGCTGCTTCAGCGGTGATGATTAATTGTCGGCTAAAACGAAATGCCGACCAAGAAATATTACTAAACTTTCAAAGATGGTTATGTGAAGGATTTTAAGTTCGTGCTAAAGTCAAAGCTCGGTGATAAGCATGCATTTTGCTCGGTGTGTGGGTGTGATTTCTCGATATCGCACGGAGGTAAAAGCGACATAGTTGTGCACACGAAGATAGCTAAGCACCTTTAAAGTGCAAAAGCTATTGATGCATCTCCTTCAATAAGATCTATTTGTACCACCGACAACGATTTAATTGGAATAAAGGCAGAATGTTTGTTTTACAACGTTTCTGGTTGAACAAGATTTCAAAATAAAATGTCGATATTGCATGGTAATTTAAAAAAAAAATCTTCTATTTTTTTAACTGTCTGAATTGGCAGCTATGATGTTACATTCTGGCAATATTTTTCTGCCAGTTTTTCTGTTAATTTACAGAAATAGTATTTTTAGTTATTTCTTATATTACTATTATATTTCTCCAAATGTTTAAATATTTTTGGTACTTGCGATTTATCCCGGCGGTTTGCCGAGATAAATGCCGGGCATATGAAATTATTAATGGTTTTGAATATATTGCCAATAGTTTGGCAACTCATTTGACAGAAAATAGTTTGTCAGGAATGACCTCCAGGATAATACGTCAGTACCATATTTTAATACACATATTTAAAATTTTTAATGCATTTACAAAAATATAATAGTAATAATAAAATAAGTATAATACCAGACTACTTACTGGTATTATATTTATTTCATGTATTACAAATTATATTGTTGTAAATTTATTAAATTTTTTAGTATATGTATAAAAAAAATTAAACATTTGGAGAAATATAATAGTAATATATGAAATAACTAAAAATACTATTTCTGTAAATTAACAGAAAAACTGCAGCAAAATGTTGCCAGAATGTAACATCTTTCTGTCTACAGGAAGTTCCTGTATACAGAAGAATTACTGGCAGCAAAAAGTTGCCAGAAAATTTCTGTATACAGGAATTTTCTGTATACAGAAGAATTACTGGCAGCAAAAAGTTGCCAGAAAATTTCTGTATATAGAAATTTTCTGTCGACAGTAATAAATGCTATTCAACAGAATGATTCTGTAACCCCTACAGATACTTTCTGTATACAGAAATCAACTGTAAAACGCCGCTTGGAAACGACTTTTATATGCATACGGAAAATTTCTGTAGGGAATAGAATTTTTTTGTCATATAACATACAGCTCCTGGCAACAGAAAATTTCTGCCTACAGAATATTTCTGGCAACTTTTTGCTGCCAGACTTTTTCTGTTGATTTACAGGAATATTTTTTGCAGTGTAATAAATGAAGATGAAATTTCAGGTCGAGATCTCAAACTTTTATCTGCGCCAAAGGCAATCCACTCATGTTGCTACATCTCTCAGTCTATATTCAGTCACATAAGGGGGAAAAGAAAAAAGATTTGCTAATTTCAAAAGATAGTTGAGTAATTCTTTTTTTTTTTATTTTAATGTCAAGTATTTATTCCAAAGTATCTGTTAAGACATGATTCGAGTGCACAAGAGTATACCGTTAGTCGAGCAGTTGGAGCTGTCAAGGTAAGGGCATTCAACTTGCCATAGTGAAGGAAAGATTGAAATAGAAGAGCCCTGTAAAAATGCAAAACTTTACAAATTGCAAATTTTACTTCCAACGAAAAGCTTTTAAAAGAACGACGGGTTCGTTACGGCTGCTTATAGCTTATCCGCAGAGAGAGGCTAGAAGACTAGGGCTTCAGCCTCTCTCTTAAAGACATTACTTTAAGGTTAACATTTTTTTTTCTTTTTTTTTAGATCAAATTAACTTTCATTAGTTTCTCTGTAAAACAACTGTCATCCACTTCTGTTTGCAGATGTGAATTTGATCAGACCTCACAGAGTACAAAATGTTCGTTAATACACAGGGTGTTTACACATTTTTAGAATGATTTCGGGGCCGTTTAATTAATGTTTAAAACGTAAAGACTATTTTTTTAAATGTTCGATCTGATAGCCTTTTTTCTGGACTATAAGTCTGCATCGTGATTTCCATGATAGAAGAGCTTTCCGTAAAATTTCTAAGGGTATTGCTTTCCATTCCTCTTCCACTACTTTCCAGAGTCCATCTATCCTGGTGGGTTTGCGTTTAGAAAGAGCTCTTTTTAACAGACCAAAGGCACAAGAGTCCATGGGTGAAACGTCAGGGGACTTCGCAGGAATATGTTGAAAAGGTATATATGCAATACCTGTATCAGTCTTCATTTTTTCCAAGGAATGTAGTGGTAGTTTTCGAAGTATGACGTTTCGAATTTTGCGTTGAGTCACATGTCTTTGCAAAAGCTGGTGAATATTATGTTTTTTAGCTTTTTTAAGTTGTAAATCTTGGTTTAATATTTTATTTATTGTTGCTACAGATGTATCTTAAGACTTTGCAATTGATCTCTGTGTTGGCGGATTTTCTCTTGCTACCAGCGATTTCACTTTAGAAACATTTGAAACAGTACGTACCTTTTCCGGATATTCGTTTGGAGTCTTCTTTCCATGTAGAAATAATGATTGACGGTTTTTACCTTGCCGATTAATAATGTTGCTTATTTTGCATTTAGAAATTTTAATACCATGCATTTCACGACGTTTTTGAATTATGGAATAAGAATATTTCTCTTCGGAAAGCGCAAAAACATATCCTTCAATCCCCAGCTTGTTTGCATATGACATTTTGAAAGAAGAATAAATTTAAAAGTAGCAGACGATATTTCTCATTTCAAATAATAAGCTGTTGCCAAAAATTTTTATTCTGAAACATTTACTTTTTTAAAATTCTTTATCGAAATCGTTCTAAAAATGTGTAAACACCCTCTGTATTTTCATTCCTTTTAGAAATGACCAAACCGCTCCCTATAAAGTAAAATTTATTTGAAATGCTGTCGCTGTAACACTGACTTAGGTGTTTATTTTAGTTGTCAGCTATGAGGTTCACATCAGCATGGAGTTTGATTTTCAGTAAATTCTTCTGTTTCGATTATACTAATAATAAAAAATATGTCTGCCGACCAAAATCTTTTGAAAATTATCTCGAATTTCTTTGTAATTATAAATTATACGAAAAGTACCTCTGATTTTCTTCAGTTGCAATTATAGTGAAATTGAAATCCGTGCTATATGTGTGTGAACAACAATGCTGCAAAATTGCTTAGCAATAATCTTCAGCAATAATTAGTACTTTCTTCAACTGCTGAATCACCACATTTTATAAGGGTAAGCATATTCCCTTAATGGTGAAGAGGTATGAAAATTCTATTCTAGGTCGAATAACGGCAAGTTTTACTATCATTACTAAATTCGTGTATCACTGATAATGATTTCTCGTCCAAAATGCTGATAAATAATGTTGGAACGTATATGTTCAGAAGTCTGTTAAAGGCATTTTTCTACAAGCACAATATTGCTGCAAAATATTATTTTGGTGTAATGAGCATGTTCACTGTGTTCAGTAATAGTGCTCAAGAGTTATGTTCTTTGATGAATCCTACTTCACTATACAGGGTGATTCCATGAAACTAGAGACACCAATGGCAAAAAAAAATTCTAATAAAAAAATAATACTTTAGTCCCCTATGAAGTAAAAATATGCGAATTTCTATGAAATGATGCTAAAAAAGTTGATAACACCTTTTTAAAAGTTTTATACACAATCTTTGGCAACATTACTGTTTTTTCACGAGTTCTTGTCTGAAAGAGGTGTAGGAAGTTCATCTTGTTTTATAAAAGAAATCAACAAATATGAATTAAATCTTATTTTTTTATTAAAATTCCGGTTGTATATGAAAAGATTAGACCAATGCAGAAACCTTTAACTACAATATTTATCTTAAAAACATTTTTTGTAAATTAGGCCAAATATTTAATGTAACATCAGTCACGAAATTCTATAAAAGTTTTTCTTGCTTAAATAAAATTAGTCCCAAAAATATAAAAAGTCATTTTCTCTTCCTTTATGAAGATATCTTTAATATTAGTCTTTTGAATATTTAATATTGGTTCAATTTATGAGTTTTAAACTCATATAAAATATGTAACATCAGTCACATTTCTGTTTTTTTTTAATAGATACTTACATAAAAACTCACTGCATTTAGCAAATAAAAAATTGGATTACCTGGCATTTATATTTTAATCTTAAAAAATAAAATTTTATCTGAATGAAGCTTATGGGCCGATTTCGTTTTCATATAAACTTCTCGTACTTTCTGGAACGTGTCTCAGAATTTTTAAACAGAAATACATAAAAATATTGGGAAATCGCAGTGACTACTGCAGAAGGACAGAAAAGAAGGTGAGATAAGTTAAAGAATGAAGGGAAATATGAAGATTATTAAAGAAAAACAAAGCAGAACCAATAAAGAGCCAAAATAAAAGGGAAATGACCTAGGTAAATTACCTCAATCAATTCAGAATCCTCTTTTTCAAACATTTTCTCTAATTTCAAGATAAAATAATCTTTTTACCTTCTTCTGAATTGACTGAGGCAATTTAGCTGGATCATTTCTTCTTTTATTTTGGCTGTTTATTGCTTCTGCTTTGGTTTTATGATTTTCATATTTTCCTTCATTTTTGAATTTATCTCTTCACTTTTTCTGTCTTTCAGCAGCAGTCAATGCTATTTACCCAATATTTTTAAGTAGCTTTCTGATTGAAAAACAGAAATGTACCTAATGTTACACTTATTTTATAACACACATTTACACATTTTTATAACTTTAAAATTCACAAGTGAAACCACGACTTTTTATGTTATTAGGAGTGGTGTTACATTAATGTTAGGACTAATTTATAAAAATTGTTCTCAAGGCAAATATTGCAGTTAAAGGTTTCTGCGATTGTCTAATCTCATAAATAAACGAAATTTCAATAAAAAATAAGATTTTATACATATCCGTTGATTTCTTTTAGAAAAACAAGATGAACTCTCCACACCTCTAAAGACAAAAATATATGTAAAAATGTTTTGCCATCTTTTTAGCATAATTTTATAGAAATCCACAAATAATTACTTTATAGAGGAAAAAACTATTATTCTTTAAAATAATATTTTTTTTGCACTGGTGTCCCTAGTTCCATGGAATCACCCTTTTGTGAAATACACTAACAACATTATTTTTTATATTTTATTAATGAACAACAAGCATTACTATGATTTATTTATTATACTTAAACTAGAATAATTCTATTTCAAAAAGTAAATTTGGTAGTTTTGTTTTTAAGAAGAAATAATATATAATTATAGCATGTTTATGTGAATGTAACATCAGTCACGAAATATATGTAACATCAGTCACAGGAATAAAATATTTTCTACATAAAAAGTTTTTTAATTTTTTAAATGAAAGAAAATGTTTTCATAAAGATTGAAATCTGTACTTAACAAAAAAAAATATTTTACTTCTCACCCTATTAGTTCGAAGAGAATTTGAATTTATATAAAATTCGTTTTTCTCAATGTCTCTTCTGTGTAACATCAGTCACGTTTTTTGATTTCCCTTAATTTAAAAAAAGAAAAAAAGACATCTTATATTGAAGATAGATAACATTATAGTACTTATTTATGATACTCTTGATCAACTTAAATAAATAAATATATATATTTCAAGCCACTGGGGAATTTCAAAGGTTACAAATGTAGTCAAATTGTAACGTCAGTCACCATGGAATGACCCTACACCAACTAGTGTGAGGGAAGAGAACTTAGGGATGGACGCGAGACGCGAGAATTCTCGCATTGTCTCGCGAGACGAGACAGGCATTTTTTTTGCGAGACGAGACGCGAGACGAGAAAGAAAATATTTTGCGGGACGAGACGCGAGACGAGACTGAGTCTTGTCTCGCGCGAGATTTCTCGCGAGAATTCTCGCATTTTTTTCCGTCTCGCATAAATACGATCTGAAAAGCGACAATTTGCCTCAAGCCTCTACCGTTTAACTTGCGTCTCCTGCGTTTTCGGTCCTGGTATACTATCAGCACTCTACTATACGCACAAACACGTAACATTTAAAATTAGAACAGACGAGAGATATGCAAAACACACAAAGGAGAGGATAAGGAAAGAGGCGGAAAAAAAAAGAAAACAGAGAAGAGTTGAAAGAAAAATAATAAATAAATAGGAAAGACGGTACGGTATGTTCAAATCTGACCACTTTTAGACGGGGCCCGGGGCATTAAATTTGGGGCCCCCTTACTATCCCCTTTCTTACGCATTAAGCCCCTTTACTGAGCCCCCCTTTTTTAAGCATTTTAACCCAGTTTTGACCGCTGTTGTACTCGAAAATTGCATTTCAGTTAACTGTAGTTTTTGTACTTTAATCAAATCGTATTTGTCACCCCAAAAAATATCTCTAACTTGATCTAGTGATAGACAATTAGGTAATACCTATATTATAGAGGAAATTCAGTTTTTTCCCTACAATTACTATTTCAGTACATATGAATTTATAATTTAGATAATCGGGATATATATGGGCCCCCTTTTTCTTCAGGGGCACCGGACTACCGCCCCTCCCTTGCCCCTGTGATAATTGGGTTTTCGGGTATAATAGAGAGAGTTTAGAAGTAGAGCAACTTGCATTCGCATTGAAGCTTAGTCTGAGTAGGTTGAAATATGGTTGAATATCCTTGGTTGAAATATCCTTGTACCGATATTATCTTCAAACTTTCCCGCACGTTGCGGCGTGCGTAGGGGGGGGGGCGCCCACCCTGGTAACAACTTTCTAGGGGCGGTTAAATCCCTATTGTTGGCCTATTTTAAAGAGATTAAAATGACATTTTTTATTCTTATATATTAATATCGGACGGAAAGAAATGCAAGCAATTTTTTTAAAAACTATTTCTCTTTTCGTTTATAATATCATGTTTTCCCTTCCTTCGGCTTGCAAAACTTTTATAATTTTTTTTCTTCCCCATCATTTTATCTTGCAGTTGGGTTCCTATTCTAAAATTATCTTCGCCTGTTAGATGTCTTTTCATTTTTAAAAAAAATCCACACTGGATATACATTAGGGGGATTATGGTTTAATTTTTCTGTAAACAGGGCGACCATAACGACTGTAGTACTATCGCTAAAAATTATTGTGGAAAAGTACAAACGGATAGTCGTCAACAAATTAACTGTACAGTAATTTAAAATATAAACAAAAAATAAGACGTCTATTAACCAACTGAGATACTATAATGAAATCTAAAAATGCACACACGGTAATGTTATTGGAAATATTAGGCAAATAATTATAATTATCGTTAATATAATCTTGTTTTCATTAATATAAAAATTACACATATTTTAGAGACTTGAAATTGACGTTAAAGTAAATAGTAGAGATTTAATAAAGATTAAAAGTGTTCTGTTTATAATTTTTCAAGGGTTATCTTACAACGAACTGAACGATAAGTAATTCTAATTTGTGTTAATATATCCCGCAGTAATTTCAACAGAGGAGATTACTTGAACTTAAAAAAAAATCTGTTTTGTCTTATGCTACAGGGGGCGTAGCCAAGGGGGGGGTTAGGGGGGTCATAACCCCCCCCCATGAGAAATTTTTGCCATACAAAATGTATATTCTTCACAACATTATCACACACACGTATACATATATATGAGTTGTAGTAGTTGTAACCCCCCCCATGAAAAATTTCTGGCTACGCCCCTGCTCATGCAGATATGATTTTAGTAAAATATTCGCTTCTTCTCGTATGAAGAGCGGGTGCGCAGCTATTTTAAAACAAACGGTTGTCCATTTCATGAAGTGTCTGAGGTATTTAATGCTACAACTTGAACAGTATGATGTAGAAATAACGCATTTTGAAAGTCGGGAATTCTCTGCAAACCGCTAAGCTTTTCACTTCTCTGATCGCGAATGACACTGACGTAGTTTTTTGAGTCATTATATTGCAATGATGCCAGGTTAATACTCATGACGCAAACTTTACATCAAGAGTCAAATAATTTTGCTTTTATTTTAGATTCCACATCACTGGAATTAATTGAAATTACTCATATTAGGAAAATTTTCGTTTACTACAGTGCGAAGAACGGGCACGCAGCTAGTAAATAAAAATAAATACTATATTTTCGGTGTGACATTATATATACGGATTAAATCTCAATTTCTTTTACTTCAAATGCCGATATATGCTGATATAGTTATTAATATATCTACTAATGTGGCTATATGTAAGTAATTGCTATTATTAATATTAATTTTCAATAAAATCCCAATAATAAGTTAGTATAAAATGGTAACGAAATCGCAGTCCTTAATTTTGCGAGACTCGCGAGACGTCTCGCGTCCCGCGCGAGACGAGACAGCAATTTATTTGCGAGACGCGAGACGAGACACAGTGTTTGCGAGACGAGACGAGACGCGAGACGAGACAGAAGTTTACCACTGCGAGACGAGACGAGACAGCCCCGATTCTCGTCTCGCACGTCTCGCGTCCATCCCTAAGAGAACTAGTTACCATCACCAGGAATTATGGGAAGCGGATGGCTTTGGCCTAGGAGTACATGTATGGATGAATATCTTAAATATTTAAAAGTCGTCAGAGGATAGGAATTAAAGCAAGCCGTGAATTTTGGGATTAATAAATATATATTGAAAACTCAGGGTGGCAACTGGCAAACAAACTTTCGCTCTAAGTACATTTAAACAAAAACGTCCTATTTTTATATCGCTATTTTAATATTGAAGACGGACAAAAGGAAGCAGCATTTTCTATATGTCATGCTTTTTATTGAAAAAAAAGAAGAATGAATTTTTTGGACAACCAAGGACATCACAGGAAATCTTCTAGTTCATATTTATCTTTTTTTGTGATACAGTCGAACCGCGATTTAACGAATTCATTGAGACCCACAAACCCATTCGTTAAATTGAATATCAATTTTTGTGAAGAGTATGGTATAAAAATATCAATGCAAAATACCCTTAGATATAGATATGAAAAAAAGAATAATTATTGTTTACTAAGAGCTTAAAAATTATAACTTATACGCAAGGCGATCAACTTTAAACTAATCTAAATTCTTTAATGTTACTTTCTCTTTAAACTTAATACATAATACATACATACTTATTGGCATTTGGGAAAGAAACCCTTGATAGTGCTTTGTTCTGACTTTCCAAAGTTCTTTGTTTATATTTTCTAACTTCATAAGAACAACATCATCAACCTCGTGAGACAAAAAAAATTTTTTTTAAGCGTCCAAGCTGCAAACTGCTTCTTGGAATGTCACTCTTTGTAATTCAATTTACGTTTCTTCGTCATCTTCGCTGCTTTCAGAATCTTCATTCTCTTTCTGTTCACTATCGCAGGTACTTAGCTGTGCATGGCAAGACACATATTCTGTAAAATTTCCATTACTAGGAACATCTTCCCATCCAGCCACTTGATCATGGTTATCCACGGCGTAATTGTAAATAACTGTTTCTGTATCGCTGTCTTCTTGCTTCATTTGGAGAAATGACACACTTGGATTAGGGTGATTACACACAAATTACACACTTGGATTAGGGTGTGAAAGATTCAAAATTTTGTGTACGAAAAATTCATAGTTTTGTTAGAGAATTTTTAGCTTCGATTTAACGAACAACAATCGCCGAAATAAAATTCGGACATAAAACTATGAATTTTTCGTACACAAAATTTTGAATCTTTCACACCCTAATCCAAGTGTGTAATTTGCGTGTAATCACCCTAATACAAGTGTGTCATTTCTCCAAATGAAGCAGAGCATTTTAGCACCCTTTTTGTCGAGACAAAAAAAAAATATTCGTTAAATCGGAGGATTCGTTAAATCAAAGTACGTTAAATCGAGGTTCGACTGTATGTTGTTGTTGCTACATATGCCAAAAAAGAACTCAATCCATAAACATCTGGCCACTCGCATAAACATCAAAAATACAGATGTACTTAAAATACAGATACTTTTAAAAAATCAACTTTAAAAAAGGACAAAACCAATTTAAATGTCTAGAAGGGGAGCATTCAGTTGTTCAGGACATGCGATCCCTGGCGATCCAATAGAGCAGGCTAACATCACCTCTAAATTCTAATGTCGACTCAAGGCCCTGGCACACGAGTAAGTGTTCTCTATTCATAGTATCTGTTTTACAGATTGGACATAGACTAATTTCGGCTAGGGAGTCACCTCCAGTTCTGCATCTAAAATTAGCCACAGCCTCTTTATGTGGTCTGTGATCGAATTCAAGCCAGTCATTTTAAATATTTTCCTATTGTTTAACTCTCCCAGACAGCACATAAGCTTAAATCAAGCTTGACATTTCTTTGAATTTGACGTATTAATACAAGCTAGACAGTTCAATTCATTTTAAGCTTGCAGCAAGCTTGGAGAAGTCAATTGAACTGTCAAGCTTGAATACAACTTGATTACTGCTTGATTTGGAAAGCCACATCCACATAACAAATAATTTATCATCAGTCATAAATGTACTTGACCACAGAATTAAAAAAAAAGAAAAAGATTCTATATTTCCAAATATGGAAATTCTTCAAAATAAAATACAATTATACTACAAAATTGATTTCAAAATCAGTCGTTTGTCTCGATTTTGGCCAATATTGCCCAACATGAGTGTCACGATATTGAAAGTTTTAAAACGTGTGCTGCTTTTAAGTTTATATTATGCTTATTTCCCTATTAGTAGAGTCTCTAAATCACACATAACATTATTTTAATTTTGATTCATGCCATGGAAAAATAAAAGAAACAAATCGGCATCGGCCACTGATCAATCTCGCCAGAAAACGGCGTGATAACTATAACAGTCACTTCAAACTTTAGTCATATCAGCACAAGTCAGGTTGGCTGAGTGGTTAGGACGCTGGCTTCCCAAACCTTCGGTCCCGAGTTCTATCCCAGCCGCGGACGTTGGATGAAAACAAATTAAAATAACTTGAAATTTCAACGTAGAGGGGTAAGTGCGTGGAAAAATAATATATGTGCCCAGCAAACACACACCTGCTGGCGGAGTACCTTGCCAGTGCCTTTCTGCCTTTACGTCCAGCACTGGCCCGGCACTGCAAAAAGTAACTGAATCGTACCAAAAGTGGTCGCCCGAGAAGTACCTTGCCAGAAGCCCGGGAAGGCAACGGCACTCTGCTGGCATACTGCATGTGCCGGCCGTTACTCACAATAAAGGCACTGGCCCATGGAGTTTATAATACCCAAAATGAAACGGCCGGGTGCCGGCTATTGTTAAAAATAAAGGCACTGGCCTGGTACCTTAACAGTGACTACAATATAATGGCACGGTACCGAAGTAGTGCCTATTTACAGTAACGCTGCTATAATTAAAATATGAGCCAGTGGCGGATCCGGGGTAGGGGGGCTTATTCATCAACCCATTTAAAAAAAAAAAAGACATTGCTTAAGGGTAACATTTTAAGATAAAAAACTACATACATAAAAGATAAAAAACAACAAAAAAGTTTATCGTTTGCAAATTATGCTCGCCCAAAATTAGTGAATTGTGTGCAGTTTTCAAACACTGCAATTTTCTTGCGAATTTTCAGTTGCAAAAGATACTTTTTTATGAGAGAGGCGGTAACACATTTCAAAAACTACATAAAATCATTTGTAAACAGTTTAATTGCATTATCTCATAATTAGAGACATTTTATAAATGACTTATAATACTTTACGGTTGATATATGTATGTATATAAATAAAAATAATATATATATATATATATATATATATATATATATATATGTATGTATGTATATATTAGTCAAAATCATATAGGATATAATAAATAAAGTTGCACTACATATATATATATATATATATATATATATATATATATATGGTTACACATAACTTTAGAGTAACATTTTGCTTTATTGTACATTTGTTTTGATCAAATGATTTTTTTGATGTTAGCTATTCTGAAAACAAATTTCTATATACCTGTTGTACCTACATGACTCAAATTTTTTGAAGGAAAATACTTTTATACACTATAATATGCAATGAGATTTTGTATATTAAAAACAGTGTAAGTAAAAATTTATTTGTTATTTTCTAATGAATCCAGGGCATTATCCTGTTAAATCCAAGGCATGCAAATGTGAACTAACAAGAACCTCACCGTTGAAATAGTGTTATTAAAGTAACTATTCCTAACTATGAAATCTTGTTAGTCTGGAACAGTTTAAAAATACCAATTAAACAATTTGGAAAGCTGTAAATCGATGAAACAAATAAAAACTTTAAAGCCTTGAGATCCGAAAAAAGAGCACTTTACAATTCACGAAATGGCTTTCGAGAGGGGTTGCCATTTCCGTTGGAATGTAATTCGCCAATTTTCAAAACATGACTGAAGCAGTAAATAGCCTGGCGACAGACCCCCCACCACACCACTATAATATTAACTCCGCGTTTCGCAAACATGTTCTGCCAAATAAAAAGATAACAGTTCGATTTTTGCTGCCTTCATTGGAGATCGTTAAGGATTCCTCGGCAGAGAGAGAGAGACGGCTTATGAGGCCCCGTAAGGGAAATCGAAACATAGAATAAAGAAAATATAATTCCTAAATGAACCCCATTGCGTTTCTATTTTTGACTATTACATGAAAATACTGGCTTAATTTCTAACAAAATAACTGCAGGAGCTTAACGTAGAAAAAAGTCTCCAAATATGTTTTTCAGGAAAAGTTTAGCAAAATTGTAAAAAATTAATATAAATTATAAAAATTTTAAGAATAAAATTCATAATTCTGTACATAGTGGGGGTTTCACTGTCGCTGTAGTAAACATTTTTATAGCATACTGAACTCGTTTGTATTATTTTAGTTTTTAGTAATAAAATATTTGAAGGCACAATATGAACTTCTCCCCTTACACCCCTCCCTCAAAAAAAAAAGGAAAAAAAAATCTTAGCAGTGACCCTTGCCTTTGAGTGCCCGGAACTTATATCCCCTAACACTTCTTCACAGTATGAATGTGAAACAATATTATTTAACTAAAATAACGAAATTTTATGCCAACACTACGAAATATATACAGGCCCATTACTGCCAAATAGTGCTGGTCCGGTACATTGTAAGCAGTACCACGCCGTTAACTTTTCTGTGCATGTCATAGACACATGGCAGTTCGCCGTTATCAGTTATATACTGGCGAATATGCACTTTTCAGACACTGGCACTCCAGTGACTTCCAGACGATGGCAATCTACCATGCTCCCGGTAGACGGCACTTTGCCAGCACGACGGGTACCCGGCCGGCATTTTGCGGGCAGTAGTGTGTTTGCTGGGTGGGGCGAGTTTGCCGACGGACGCCCCGTGTATTTAGGATTTTTTTTTTTTGGAAAATTTTTTAAGCTTTAAATTAAGCTTGCTATGTCAAGCTTAATGCAAGTTGGGTAAGTGTAAACTTGAACACTTGATTCAAGCTTGCATTAAGCTTACACGCTTGAAAATTTCAACCTTAATTCAAGTTTATTGATTTGATAAATCAAGCTTACTGCAAGTTTGATTCAAGTTTGCTGTGCTGTCTGGGCTGTATTTAATAGGTACATCCGTTTTATATTCAACATGATTTTATTTTGTATACATCTTTTGAGGGAATCCAGTTGAATAGCAACCTCTTCAATATATGATTCTGTACCATTCTTAGCCAAATGGTCCGCTTTTTCGTTCCCACCTATGTCCACATGAGATGATATCCATTGGAATTCTATTGGAAAACTTAGATTTTTTGTGATATAGTTAATCTAGAGTTTAAGCTTTATGGATGACATCGCGCGCCAGCTGGTATTATCTGACGCACCATCAGATACTGAAAGCGCGACATATTCTTTATCTGTATACTTCCTGGATCAAAATGCGACAGAGTATGATGCATGGAATAATGACGAATACTCTTGCTCTCCTTCAATTGTACAAAAACTCAAAATGGCCGTTAGGACAGAATTCTCGAAGTTATCCTCAACAAATTAATCAACAGCATGTCCATCATGGTCTATACTATAGGTCTACGATTCAAAGAAAAAAATTACCGAGTTCATTCAAATTAGCGCATAAAACTTAATCATTTAAGGAAAAGCTAATTGTGCGGTAACATCAATTTGAAAACTGTATGTATATTTTTAAAGATTGATCTCACAAATATACTAAAAGAATGGTCGTAGCTGAAATCCTTGAAATAAAGATCGGTTTCTCAAATAAAGTTGCGTTGTAAATAAATTAAATGTTGTAAAGATGCTCTTCGGTTCGTTCTAAATTTATTTGTGTCATAAAAATATTTCAATTCTTCCCCTAAATCCTAAATCCTGCAATGCATTGACATTCAACATTCGAATAAAATTAGTGTACCAATTTCCTATGTACAAACATTTTTTTTTATTTATTTTCTTTCAATTTATCTAAAACTGCAGTTTTTGTTTTCCAATGTGTATTATTAAATTTTTGTAATGTCAAATAAAAAAAGAAAAAAAAATGTTTCCATTACTTGTGTGCTTTGCTCTTGAGAAAATGTTACATCAAATATTAAACCTCTTTTTGCTAAATTTTAATTTCACAAAAAGTTTACTGAACTTGACACAGTTTTTTACATAATACGAATAACTGCCGGTGATACCAATCCTCAGCACATATTTTTCTTTTCCTGTACTAAAAAGCATTTTTCGTACAGGAAAAATTTACTCCTTCTTCACTTCAAAGTAACACTGTTTAATATCGAGCCTTCACGTTATCCAACTTCATTACCGGCTGAAGAAGATTAAGATAGTGATTGCGAGCTACCGAACCATAAACTTGAGCTCACGCACGCGAAACCGTTTAGTCGGTTACCCCAGGAAGGTGTTTGGGAATCTACCTTTGTCACGTTGAGATTAAATAGCAAACCTACCGTATCCCCCCACACAGACACACACTTTTTGTATCGTTCTGAATTGCCTAAAAAACCAACCCCTATTTTCCCTTTAGGATTTGCTTATACCGCACTGCGAAAAGAAATCCCCCCCCCCCCTTGCCCCTCAGAACACAAAGATACCTGGGCCTGTGTTTGCAAACAAGACATGTCTTTAATGACTGCTTTTCTAAAGCTATAGTGATCTCTATAACCCTGGTACAACAGTATATCCTCCCTCTTGTATAAAAGCCAATAGTAGGTTCAAACAGGGAGGGAGTTAGTTCCGGGGCCTCGGATTAAAGTACCCCTCGATCACATGAGAGGCTGAATTCTAAAAGCTACCTATCAGAACCCCCAACCCTCCTCTTACTCTGTGAACAAGGAGAACATATCGTTTTAAATAAAATAGAAAGAATATATTCTGAATTTTTTTTCCACCCCTCCTTTAACCTCCCTCTCAATGATCCCCAATTGCAAAGCTAAGATCCGAGTTATTATGTCCATCGGGGGTAACCCACAGGATGTTGCATCCTAAAGCAGATATTCTTAATCCAGTTTCAAAATGAAGATGCTTGATGTGCTCCACTAAAATGACCGTATCGGGCGGCTCCTTTAGAAGATGCCGCATTTTTCAAAATCGTTTTGACATGCTCCTTAAACGAGGAAAATATATCATGACTAAGCATAGAATCAGTTAGAGTGTAAGCGGCTAACAAAAAGTTTTGCCAATGCTACAAAATGAAGTTTTGTGATACAGCAAAATTCTCGTTAGATATTTTGAATGGATTTAGTATATAGTGAAGTATAGTCTGTAGGTTATTCTCAAAAAAAGGTTACAATTTCCCCCTTCAATGTGCATATGTGTATTTTTTTTAAGTTCTTTTCCCTACAACTTATTATTAAACAGAAAACTAGTTCTAATAAAATCAAGCATTGAAATTCATACACTTGTCTCACTGTAAATAGCAAAAATTATTATTTTTGCGGTTAATAGAAAGAAAAATGTCCACTTGCAGTTACCCGACATTAAATTATAAAAGAAGGTTAAATGACCATTCTAGTGCTTGTATATTTAATTTGGCAGGTAACAACTATCATAAGCATCCTATAAAACTTTTGTCTGTACATTACTTGAAATTCTAAAATTTTGCAATTTCTATCCGTTTTAATCTCCTGGGAGCCCAGTACAACCGACCAAAAAAGGTTTGTCTGTCTGTCATTCTATCCATGACGCTTTTTTTGTTCGCGCATCACGTAAAAAGGGCTGAAGCAAATGAAACGAAATTTGATGAGATAATAGGCTGTCACTCAACTTTGAGCGCCTTTTCTTTTCATTAGATTTTGAGATTTTGCGAAAATCGCTTCCAACTGCGTAAATTTTTGTTCGCTCATCTCGTAATAACAATTAATGCGAATGAAATTAAATTAGATGACACAATCGATGAGCACGGAACTTGAGCTATAGGCGTCGAATTATTAAAAATTTTGATTAAGTTTTGAGTTTTTGAGAATATTGTTTCAAACTAGGTAAATTTTTCTTCACGCAACAGGTAATAACGAATGTAACGAATAAAATGGAATTTGATAACATGATAGGTGGTCACTGAAATTAAACTATAGACTTCAAACTTTTTTTAAATGTTAGTTATATTTTGAGATTTTGCGAAAACCGTTGCGCAAAGATGCGAAAATTTTTGTTCTCGCATCACTTTATAACGACTAAAGCCAATGAAATGAAATTTGGTGGCATGATAGGTGGTCACTCAAATTATCGTAGGAAACCGATTTTTAAAAAGTTTGATTAGAAATTAAAATTTTCGAAAAATCCTTTCAAAATGCGGAAATTTTTGTTCGAGTATCACGAAATAACGTCTAAAGCAGTAACGAGATAAACGAATGAAGTGAAATTTGGTGACATTCTAGGTAATCATTCACATAAAACAATGTCTGGACACATTTTTGGAACATTTTTATTAGATTCTGACTTTTTGAGAATATCCATTCAAAATATGTATAATATTAGTTTGTTCATTATGTATAAACCAATGAAGTGAATTAAATGGAATTTAGCATCATACTAGGTGCTAACTTAAACTAGTTCTCAAAATATTTCAAAATTTTTCATAGATTTTGAGATTTTGTGAAAACTGAGTAAACGCTTTTTCCATTCCTCAAAATTGACAATGAGTAGAATGAAATTTAGAATTACATTAGATGACACGTTAATTTAAACTATAGATGCCAAAATAGTTTTAAATATTCCATAGATTATGAAATTTTGTAAAAATCGCGTAAATGTTTATTCTTGCATCCCTCTAAAACGGCTAAAGAGAATAGAGTGAAATTTGATAACATGATCAGCAACAACTAAAATAATAAATATCGATTTTTTTCAAAAATTTAATAACATTCAAAACTGCAAAAATTGCATTCTTTCTCTTTTTTTAAGGGAACTTACTTTAAGGCATCTAGGGGTAAAATAATAGTTGTATATACTTAAATGATTTTTTTCAGTTTTTTAAATATTTATTTAGTTTTTTAATATTTTGAAAATGTACAAAATTTCCCTGAGGTGTAATATGAAAATATCTTCAGTGAATTAAAAATTTAGTTACAGGCAAGGAATGAGCTTTTGACGTTAAAACCTCATTCCACTAAAGCTAAACATTAATTTTAAAAATAAAATGTCTTCTCAATTTACAATTTCGCAAAGCACTTTGATACTCTCTACCTTGTAATCTTTTAAGAATGCACAGAAGCTATAACGCTGCTTTCTATATTTTTGCAAATATGTTAAATCCATTCTTTGCACTCTTATAATGGTGACGAAAATTCAGGCTTTTTCGAAATCTGCATTACATGTTAACCAGTCAATGACATTGTACTTCAGTTCGTTGTCTCTCTATTCTAAAAAAAAGTAAAGGCCGCTGTTGCCGCCGCTGTCGAAAGCTTGTCAGTGTATCTTCTCCTAAACCGTCGGAATTTGAGTTTCGATTAAGGTGCCCACAGATTCGAAAAATTCCGAGGAACCTGCTAAGCTGATTTAAATTTCGAAAATCGAATTATTTTAGAAGATATTAATAAAAAACTGAAAAAATAAACCGAATGGTTGCCAGATTTGGCATAAAATCATTCATTCCTTTGCAACAAAGCGTTTCCAAGCATCTAGAATCGCGTGAAATTTACAAACATGAGTTAGAATTATGCCCATTTTACGACAAAATAAAAACTATGTGAAATAAGTAACTCAAAATGTGTTACACAAAGTTGACAATTTTCAAATAGTAAGTCCGCTTAGACAACAGGAGTTTAGAATTAGCGATTATTCGTTTTTCCAAAACAGAATAACTAATATCTTGAAAATGAAAAATAATTAAAATGCAGATTATTTTAAAGCCGGTTCTCGTCCAGCTGGATTATTTGCTACCAGTAGAAATATTTGGCGGCGTTAACTATGCCATTATAGCAGTTACAGTACACTTTGGATATTTGCTAGCGCGACGAGATGGTATAATTCGTGGTGCTAAGTGCGTCAATCTGCAAACGATTATGTAAATGAAAATATGGATAACGGTTTTCCGGTAACCTTACATGAACAGTAATTATAGGTTGTGAGCATGTGTAACACCAAATAATGAAAAGTCGCCATGGGTGGCAAGCTATCCTATCTGTTCCGTAGCTTTTATTAACTTTACACGTACGCAAGTCGCCAAATAATGAAAAATCGCAATGGGTGGCAAATTCGAAGGGTGTCCAATAGGTTTTACATTATTAAAAATACAGCTGAAACAGATGTTCTGATTTTATTATGCTTTAGCTCCTAATTAATATAACTTTTGAATGGCAACATTGAAAATCATTGTGTTTCTGAAGAGTGCAAATATTTTTTCCAGCGATTATAAGCGGAGTCCGCACTCCAGGTGTAGTATAGCTCAGGACCCGTACAATACGTATTCCCATAACAAAATATCTTCCGTGTTATGAGGGGGAGGGGGTCTACTGTAGTGTGAAGTTTAAATTTTTATGTACCAATGAACATGCAAGAACCAAGCAATGCGTAGCTCAGTAACATTCTATCTGATCCAATCTTCGGGTTTTGTCTGTTGAAATTATGTCTTTTTTACGAATAAGCCTGATTAGGGGCCGAATGCCTCATACGAAAAGCGAGCGTAGCGAGTCTGGGGGCCTTGGCCCCTAGTCTGTGTAAATAAAATTAAAATTTTGTCGGTACATTACCAGGAATTTAAAATTTTTGCAATTTCTATCCCTTTTAAGCACATAGGAACCCAGTACGAACGTAGTAAAAAAAAAAAAAAAAAGTTTGTCTATTCTTCTGTCATACGGTCACTCTCATTCTGTCCATGACACTTTTTGTTTGCACATCTCATAAAAGAGGCTCAAGCGAATGAAACGAAATTCACTAATATGCTAGGTGGTTACTCAACTTAAACTATAGGTGCCGAATTTTTTAAAAAATTTTATTAGATTTTGATATTTTCGTAAAATCATTTCAAAATGCGTAAATATTCGTTCGTGCATCACTTAATAACGACTAAAGCCAATGAAACGAAATTTGGTGACATTATAGGTGTTCACGCCAATTTAATTACAGGAGACGAATTTTCCTACATTTGGATTAGATTTTGAGATTTTGAGAAAATCGTTTCAACCTGCGTAAATGTTTGCTTGCGTATCACGTAAAAACGACAAAAGCGAATGAAATGAAATTGCGTGACGTGATATGTAATCACTTAACACTTATAAACTATAGGTGACGAATTTTTTTAAAAATTGATTATATTTTGAGATTTTGCAAAAATTTATTCAAAATGTGAAAGTATTTGTCCATCACGTATAAACCACTGAAGCGAATGAATAAAATTTAGTATCGTAACAGGTCGTCACTTAAACTATAGGAGTCAAAGTGCATCAACATTTTTAATAGATTATGAGATTTTGTGAAAATTTTGTACATGTTTGTTCCATTCTTGAAAAAGGGCAATTGAATAGAATGAAACGACTAAAGCGAATGAAATGACATTTAGGGAGTCCCTCAACTATAGGCGTCAAGTTTTTTAGCAGTTTGATTAGATCTTCAGATTTTGCGAAAATTGTTTCAAATCTTATAAATAAAAATGAAATTCTGTTTGTTTGTTTGTTTGTTTGTGGATTTGATTCGTATACAAATCCACAAAAATGGACCTATCGGCCTGAAATTTAGCACAGATATGTAAAATAATATAGAATAAATCGTAGTCCACTTTAAAACTTTGAAAGTCCACCCGTTCCCGGAATTTAAGAGATTTTTTATGCTCTTCACGCAAAAAGCTTTCCGTAATTGTAACCCCTGTAGTAAAAAAAGTGTGAAATAAGGATCGTGGTTGCCATGTGTGGCGATTTTGCCGAATAAAATGTTTTAAATTCTCAAAGTAAAAATAAAAGAATAATAATGATTTTTTTTTTGTTAGTTTATATTCGTAAGGTTATTTTTTTTTAAATTATAATATCGTGTGCATGGGAAATCAGAGCAGGAATGTAATGCTTTACACGCAAAACAATAAGAATTGAAGATTTCCGAGGCTAATGTGTAAATTTTTTTAGTTTGGCGAAAAAATAAATTGGCTGAAATATGGATTTTGAGTACGTGAGTTCTAGCGGTTTGCACAGTTTTCGGCTTGGCGCAATTTATTGAGAGCTTAAGGAAATAGATTTTTGAAAACAAGTGCAAAGGTTTTATTAGAATACAGCGTTAAATTTTAATGATCCGTGAAGAAATAATGCAGTTATTAAGGGATTTCAAGCGATCTAACTTCAGAATTCTCGCCAATTGAGTACATTGATTTAAGTTGGGGGAATTCCGCTAAATTTCAGAAAATTGAAATCTTCTCATTTAGTACATCGGAGTAACGATGAATAAAACACATTATAGTTGATAATTTAAAAAAAAAATCGGCTGTATTAAGGGATTCCAATTTTCAAATAAATGCGTGCTACTCTTTCGCGGTCGAACCATTTCCCATATATTATTGCTGCTAAGTCAATGCTTCGAATGATTTCCTGAAAAAACGCTTGCAAAATGGCTTATGTTGGCACTTTGGCGAGGCTTAGATTTGAAACTGGATTTTATTTGAGACTGGTATATATAATAACACTGGTTATAGATAAAAATGAATGTTGGTATGTGTTTATGAGGTTGAAAAACTCCAGCACCGTTGAGCACCGTTGCACGATGAAATTTGGTTCACCTAAGTCTTTTATGATGGAGAAGGTTTTTATGCTATCCGTTTTCCTTAACTTGCCACTTGGTGCCGCAGCACAACGTTGAATTCTATTCCGTTTAGCCGTTTGCTATGCGAATATCGTCCAACCGATTTCGATGAAATTTGGTACACGCGAATATTAGAACACGGAGAATATTTTTCACTATCCATTTTGCTGTAACTTGCCGCTAAATGGCGCTGCAAAGCATCAACTTCTATACCGTTCGACCGAACGGCATAAAATTTTTTATACTTACACATTTGAGCACGAAGATTATATTCTAACTGTTCCTTTTGATGTTACTCACCACTAGATGACACTGCAATGCATTGTTATTTTAACTCGCTACTAGATGACGCTGCAGCAGGCCAAATTCTTGACCATTCAAACGGTTGCTATGAAAATCAGTATACATAGCTATTTTAACAATGAGAATATTTTGGCGTTATCCATTTTGCTATAACTCGCCACTTGACGGCGCTGTAGCAAATCATTACTTTATTGAACCACTAGATGGTCCTGCAGTGTATCACTTCTTGACTGTGCAAATGATCGCTATGAAAATAGGTATACATAGATATTTGAACACGGGGAAGGGTTTGGCGCTATCCATTTTCCTATAACTTGCCACTAGATGTCGCGTCAACACATGAACTTCAGGACTGTCCAGCCGATAGTCATGAAAATTCGTAAACATCGATATCTGAATGCGAAAAATATTTTCGCCGTATCCGTTTTGCTAAAACTCGCCACTAGATTGCGCTACGCCGCATGGCCTTCTGCACCGTACAAACGATTGCCTTGCAATTCGGTATGCATGATTATTGGACACAATATAACGCGATATTTACTTTGCTATGTCTGTTTATTACAATGAATAGTAATCACCACAAATCGTAATATCAAAAAGTCCATTCATTCCCGTGCGAAGAACGGGTACTTCAGCTAGTTGTATATAAATTGTTGCTGGTGCACCACGTGACAGCGAGTAAAATGAAATTTGGTAACATGATACGTGGTCACTCAACTTTAACAATGGGCGTCGAAGTTTATGAAAATTCGGTAAGATTCTGAGATTTTGCAAAAAAATTTAAAATTGTAAATATTTGTTTGCCCATCACATATAAACCGTTGAAGTTAATTAAATAAAATTTAACATCATCATAGGTGGTTCTATAAACTATAGGTATTAAAAGTACTTCAAAATTTTGTCAGCATCAAACCAAACTGATGAAAATGTGATTCGTGTTGCTTATATGTTGATTGTTGACCGTCGATGAGTGTTCGGCTGTCAGCTGAGACTATGAAAACTCCGAAAATCGTTGTGCATCACACCGATACGAAAGAACTCAACATGCGAAAGTGTCGTGCTAACCTAAACCCCGAACTGTTGGCATCTGTCCATGAGTTAATAGCGAAGTATATCGTAGCATCGTTGCCGCAACCACCCTACAGTCCCGATCTCGCTTCAGCCGAATTCTGTGTGCTCCCTGGATCAATAAAGTACTCACAAGACGCAGTTTTGACAGGAATAAGGTTATCGAAGCGGCTACGACAGCCAATTTATATAGAATCCTTTCAAGGCATGGGCATGTGAGAGTCGAGGTAAAATTGTGTATATGCTCAAAGACAGTATTTTGAAAGATATTAATTCTTTGCACAGATCTTGCCAATAATTTATTATAAAAAAATGTGTATTTCATGACTTTTGGGACACACTTTGTATAACTCATAAACACAGACACATCCACAAACTACCTTTTAATTTTAAAGCTCAGCTTGCTTTATTGACAAAGGCTCTCAGTAAAATAAATTAAAAATTAACGATATGCACTGAATTAAATTAAAAATCTCCGAAGCCGCTGTTGTTGCTTTTAAATTGAAAGCTAGAAAACCTTTGACAAATTAAGTTAATAATTTCAGCTGTAAACAGCACGCAGAGCAATAAAATTAAACAAAAAGTAAAATGCAATATAAAGCTCATTTTACTTTTATGGGCATTTTTTTATAAAATTGTTAATTAATTTTCTTTGTTTTAGAGATAATTTTATGATTCAATTGAAAAACATCTGATACTCTGTAGAAAAATTTCTTGAAAGATGTTTTCACGGACACAAGATCTGAAACTATATTTTCGCACTAGTCCAACTACAGGGTGATCAATTTAAAAAAAGTACCCGATGTTTTTTCTTATTGCCCTTAAATCTGACGGATGTGGCAACTATTCTAAGACTGAACTATAATTGTTTGAACCTTCTTTAAGCGTGGGAGTCAATTTCCAACACTGTTGGACTTTTGCAACTTTAAAGTGAGTAAAAGAGAAATCCTGTGATAAATTTATTTTTAAAAATCATAACTTAACTCAAATTTTTTACATTATTATTCCTTAGAGCAAATGCTGAAAATGTTCGCTACCAATTTGAATTCAAAGATGAACACGTCGAAACAAGTTTCTTGACACATTTCGCAACAGTATTGGTGTTATTGATGAGATTTCTTCAGTTATGGTTTGTTTTAATTCATCGATTGGAGGTTTGCAGGATTTCTCTTATAAACCCAAATTGTTTTCATGTTTGCATTCAAAAGGGTGGCAAACATTTTCAACATTTGCCGCAAGGTAATGATAATGTGAGAAATTTGAATTAAGTTTTTTCAAAAATAAAAATATAACAGGATTAAGTAACATTGTGCGACTCTATTTCTCTTTTACCTCACAAATAAAGTTGTAACAGTCCAATAGTGCTGGAAATTGTCTCCCACACTTAATCAGGGTTCAAACAATTATTATTCAGTGATAGAATAATTGCCACATCCGTCAGATTGAAGAGTAATAAGAAAAAACATCGGGTAGTTTTTAAAGTGATCACCCTGTAGCTGGACAAGTGGGAAAATATAGGGCCCGATTCAAACGAAACGCGATCGGTCGTCTCCAAAACGATCGTTTTCTCTCTGGAAGTTCGATCGCTTTTACAAGCGATCGCAAAAGTGTATTCAAAGTGAAACAAAATAGGCGATCGAACTTACAGGTTTGCTAGATCGAAACTTTATCGCCACAGAGTGAAAACGCAACTTCCGGTGACGTAGAAAGTCGCTGTTAACCAATAAAAAAATCGCATCTTTCTCTGGAAAAAACTTTTAACTTAATGGCGACGACTAACTGTTTATTTATTTATGTTTGAGCTGCAACGGACAACAGGCTGTGTCTTAATTTTTTTCCCCAACAGTATTGTAGGTTAATGTTTTAAAATTTTAACTGGTTTAGGTTAATATTTTTTGTATGTTTATAATCATGGAAATACATTTTTAATTTATGAAGATTTTTTTAGAAAATTATTAATAATAGTATTGTTCGTCATAATTATCACGTCGAATTGTTCGAATTATTGAATAATAATTGTTCTCTAGTTTGCCTACTACATTTTATTTTTCTGTAGCAGAGAAGCTGTTTATAATTATAATGGAGGGGTAGAATTACTATATATTTTATGTTCTGATATATAATTAACAATCAGACATCCTTAATATAGTGGTATGAATATTTGTATTTGTTTAGGAGGGTTGCTAGGATGCTTATTTTAGCGAGAAATTATTCGATCATTATTCGAGAAATTATTCATGTATTTTTTCGCGCTGTTTCAAACATCAAATTTAACGAGCAATAAACGATTTAAAATAAGGACTATAGATGGCGCCTGCATCGTAGTGTCTGCTAGAGTGGAACTCGAAGGCCGACAGAAAATAAACCCTACAGAAATTCTGTTCTGCGAGAAAATTCAGCTTTCCGCAGACCTAAATCTTTTGCAGAATTCCCTGTCTGATAATTCCTGCGGATTGCTTCGTAATTTTAAATAACGAGTCTTCGTTGTTGTTGTAATCTTCTTATCAACCATCCGCCGATCGATCCGCCATGTTCTCGAAAACGATCGCTTTTGAAAAAGCGATAGCAAAACACCGATCGCAGTGTCACGTGATCCAAAAGCGATAGACAGGTTTCACTTGAATAGGAAACATAGGGATCAGTCGAAAATTTCCGCGATCGCAACGGAAAACGATAGAACTCTGTTTCGTTTGAATCGGGCCCATAGTTTCAAATCTTGTCACCGTGAAAACATCTTTAAAGGAAGTTTGCTACAGAGTGTCAGATGTTTCAATTACATCATAAAATCGGCACTAAAACAAAAAAAAGTTAAATAATAGCTTTATAAAAAATACCCCTGAAAGTAAAATGTGCTTTATATAACATTTTATTTTTTGTTTAATTTTATTGCTCTGTGCGTTGTATACAACTTAAAAAATTAAACCAATTTGAAAAGGTTTTCTAGCTTTAAATTTAAAAGCAACAGCAACTTCTTTAGAGAATTTTAATATTTAATTTAATCCTGTTATAATTTTATTTTGAGAAACTTAATTCACATTTTTTACATTATTCATTACCTTGCAGCAAATGTTGAAAATGTTTGCCACCATTTTGAATGCAAACATGAAAGCAATTTGGGTTTCCCAAAGAAATCCTGCAAACATCGATGAATTAAAACAAACCATAACTGTAGAAATCTCGTCAACGACACCAACACTGTTGACAAGAGAGTCAGAAAAGTTAGTTCGACCAGTTCACATTTGCATCACATTATGGTGACGAACATTTTTAACATTTGCTGCGAGGAATGATAGTGTAAAAAATTTAAATTAAATTACGTTTTTCAAAAATAAAATTATCGGAGGATTAAGTTACATTGTGCTCGTCTATTTCTGTTTTACCTCACAAATGAAGTTGTAACAGTCCAGAAGTGTTGAAAATCGTCTCCCACACTTAAAGAAGGTTCAAAACAATTATACTTAGAATAGTTGTCACATCCATCGGATTTGAGGGTAATAAAAAAAACATCGGGTACCCTTTTAAATCGATCACCCTGTATAACCAAATAAAAGCTTTTGCTTTAAATAAAGATTTAATGTTGACGCCTCATAACTTCCTTGTCCGCATATTAACTTACTATATAGATTTTTGGAGCACTTCGTTTAAACTTGTGTAATTTGAGTCTATTGAGATACAACACTTCAATAATTTAAGGGTTAGCGATTTCTCAGCAAACATGAAAAATGTCACCAGGCTGTTTTTAGGTTTGGAAACTTATTTTTGGCGACGAATTAGGCATTATTTTCCTTAAAGTTGCTACGTTTGGCGACAGAGGGATTTTGGGCTTTGCCCAAACACAGATTGTGTGATTGAGTGACTCTATAAATAAAGTATCCGGTCGATCGCAATCACAAATAGAGGTGGAGAAATGCATGATTCAACACTTCCAAATACAAAATATTAAAATTCTACAGCTAATCATTTTTAAGTTATATGTACGTGCAGTTGCCTCTCCAAAACTAGTCAAAATGAGTTCACGGTTTCCCGAAATGGATCGTAAGTATGTAAGTACATACGGTACGAACATCACATCGTAACAAATCAAAGTAAATTGAGGGATGATCAAGAGCAATTTTTCCGTCAAATCTAAATACAAAAATTTTTCCTTCTAAAGGACCATAAGAAGGTGCTGTTATCCAAAAGGTTCAACCTGTTTTTTGTGTCTAATTTGTAAACGACTGAACATAACAAGTAATGTAAAGAAAGAAAAAAAAAAGTCAGTTCCTACTTAGGTCAACAAAGAAAAATTTTATTTTAGTTACTTTTTATTAGATTTAATGAATGAATGAATTATTGATTAATTAATTAATCCAGGGCCGTTTGTGAAGCAAGGGTCGATACCGTTCATCCAGTTAGTTTGTTTAGTTTATTGTTTTCATTCATTTTTAATCCCACGTAACAGGATCTAAAATTAATTAATTAAATTAAATTAATGAATTAATATTTGAAAAAACTGTATTAACATCAAGTGTCATCCGCTACAAGTTTAAAAAATGTATTTGGACATGAGTGGATGAATAAAAAGTATTTTATTAACGATTGAAAATTTGAACAAGATATATAAATATATATAGGGAGAGTGTGAACTAATAGAAGGAATTGAAAAAAATAAGAAACTTGGTGAAAATGTTCACTGCACAGTTGTTTATTGAAAGCAGCATGTAAATTTACATACATTTAAACAGAAAATGATTTACAGTAAAAAAAATAATAATAATAATAATTAAAAAAATAAAGCTTACTAGGCTGAAAAGTTGCTTAGAGAAAACGGTACATTTCAGATTAATGTGAAACTTGTGGAAACATAATAAAAATGGGTTCCAATAAGGGATGAGTTCATCCCCAAATGCATTGGTGCTTCGATTTTCCATTCTGCCAATTAAACTGTCGAAAACCCAATGGCAGGGGTGGCAAACCTTTATGGATCAACGTGCCATTTTTTCTAAAGAAATGTTTAATGTGGCCAGAGACGTGCCGTCAAATAATTTTGACTTAGCGACCGTTCGATCGTGATACTTCATGGTGACTTTGTTATTTTTAATTAAAATGTAAACCGTTTTGATCGGTGGCGTGCCCAAAATATTGTGTCGCGTGCCACTGATTCGCCACCCTTGCCCTATGGGAAGCGAAAGCCAAAACAGGGTTGCTTCTTGTTACAGTTCATGTAACAATCGAATATCAGGACTTAAAGCGTCAACTTGTCTTACAAGATAATCCCAAATATGCTCTATCATATTCAGGTCTGGTGAGTAAGCTGACCATTCATTACTCGCGCTCTGTTGCGTGATCCCAGAGACAGCCTTTAACAAGCACAGCTTGATGAGATTTTTCATTATCATCCATCAAACTGAAATTATTACCAGTATCACAGGCATAGGGAAGAACATATGGATTATAACGATACCCTTTATCTCACGCCAGTCACAGTTCCTCCTTGAAATGCATTCAGGCTCGTGTGACCACCAAGAAAGACCCTTGGCCAAACTATGATTCCTTCAAGTCTGTAACTGTGGATGCGTAGGCGTAAGTTACTATGGGCAAGAGGTGGCAATTGCCCACCCAAAAAATTCAAAAATATTCAGATATCACTAATTGAAAATATTTTCTACAATAGGAAACTTTTGCCTCCCCCCCTCTACGTTACATGCAAATTTATGCCTATGGATGGATGAATTGTATCTGTTGTTTCGTTCCCTCCGGATCAGCAGATTTCCTAAATTGCTGTCCAGTGTGAGCCTAGCCTCATCTGTGAAGATTACAGAAGACTATTGATCTCTGGTTTGGAAAGCGTATTCTCTTGCCCAACATAAATGGATCTTGTCTGTCGTCGGTTCAAGGGGAAACATAGAAATAGTCATCTTGCATAGAGGTCTGCAATAATTGCAGGCGTATTGATAACGTACTAGAAAATATTCTAGGTCTTTTTGTGACAAAATAGTCTGCAACGAGCTAAGGCGAAATCATTTTCCTTAGGGATGGACGCGAGACGAGAAACAGGGCTGTGTCGTCTCGTCTCGCAGTGGTGAACCTCTTTCTCGTCTCGCAAAATTAAGGACTGGGATTTTGTTAGCATATTTTTAGTAACATTAATATTATTTTATTGAAAATTAATGTTAATAATAACAACTAGTTATATATTACCATATTAGTACATATATTAGTTACCGTATAAACTCATATAAGCATTTGATTTGATAAAAATTAAGATTTAATCCGTATATATATAATGCTACATGACACCGAAAAAATATTTGTTTTTATTTATTTCCAGGACTGAGTAAATCTAATATGTATTGTTGATTTGCTTTTGAAAAAATTTAAAGTTTTGAATTTTGTTTGAAATGATACAGAACTCAGAATATATTGTTATAAGAGCTATAAAACGGTCTCTTACTGGTTTAACTCGGACTAGAACATGTGTTCTGAACACAGAATCTTCAGGTCGAAATTCATTCTATACAGCCATTAGACAACACACTAAAATATCTAATAGGATTAGCTTGTAACAAACCCACTTTCATTCACCTGTCCGAAAGCCCACCACCTTAACGCATCGGATAGATGACTTTTCCTAGACATTTTTAGACTCTTGATTTTCTAGAAAATTACCAACAAAAAACTTACGAAGTTACGAAAGTTTGTTTTTTTCCGGATTTTCTCCAATTACTATATAAGAATCCATTTCTTGAAAATAAAACTTTTGGCTATCGTTTTCTCAAAAGTTTTCTTAAAGTAGCATTATTATCATTCGTGTAAACAATTAATTTTATTGATACTTTCATTTTTGAATGATAAAATTCGAAAAACAAGCGCCTTAAATCTCGGGGGGCAGTGCATATTAAAAGGCACAATTTCAATATTTAACTTGATTTTCACTCGAGTACTTTTTTGAGAAGGTTTGCAATACTTCCTTTACCTCCTACATGGAATCAATGATACAGAGTAGCTGAATCAATTTTAACCACATCAGTAAAGGAAAAGTACATATGTAACATTCTTAAATGTTCAATAATCCTTCAAGATACGAACTGCATATGAATACAGTTTAAGAATGTACCACACCGCTCTTAATCTCATACATAAACTGAAAAAACCATCATAAAAATAAAATAAGTTAAACTCGAGTTATTGGCTAACTTCTCTCTGTTGTCAATTTTTAGCACAACTCTACCTTTTAAAATTCATGTAAAAACACTTCTCATGCAAATGAGACAGCAAGGATTTTCAAATACATCACTGTTTTGCAGTGTATATATTTTTTCGTCCACACTGGCTTTTTACACCATTTAGATGCGGGAAAAAAAACCGCGCGTTTTTCCTCTCTCTCCCATTGACCTGTCATATTCCTCTTTTTTTTTCCGTCACCACAAAAGTATTAGCGATCCGACAAGCTCTATTTTTCCGCTCATAAAAATACGCCATTCAAACGAAGCCCCGGCGATAATACAGTCTGAGCCACTGTATTCGGTAAACAAGTGGGTACGCTCATACCCTTCAAAATACTTTGCTTTAGATTACAACACATTTGGATTAGAGGGGAGGGGATAAAGCTGATCTCATAATAGGGTAGGTTATATATTTTTCATGCGCCTGGCTTCTTCCCTCCCTCGGAATATATACTACAGCTGCAAGTTTAGAAGCGAGAGCACAATGGGGAGAGCGAGTAGAGATCCAATGGGTGGCTAACCGAAGAGGCAGCAGCGTGAGAGATTTATTGCTAGAGCGATATGGAAAGTGGCGTTTTAATCGTGCAATTACCTTGTCAAGAAATCAGCACCGGTGTGTATTTTTTTTTCAACGTAATCCTTGTCTCTGGTTGAATAGTAGGTGACATTTATTTTTCAACGTAAACATTTCAGAGAAAGTGGCCTCTAAATAAATCAGTGGCGTGATTTTGTTTCATGATGAAGGTAAGAAAGGCTAACCGGCTTGTATCCTGATCCTTGTATAAGGACCTTTTAACAGAAATAGATAATTTTAAACAGAATACTATTTAGTGTACCGAAACCTATATAATTCTTCACGTAGTTAACTCATCTACCACGGTAGAAAATATTTCTCAGTTGGTTTCGGTATATTTTTTGAAGGTAATTTCCCGAGGGCGGTTATTCACGATCACCCAGTTGACAAGGCCATTTGTATACTGAAGGTAAAATGGGATTTTTTTTTCTTGGCCGAGAATAGGAGCATATCCAGGGTGGAGGCTGAATGGGATGCAGCCTCTCCCCCTCCTACTTCCTAAATCTGACTCATTACTTAGCTTGCTATTGAAACTTGGCTTATAACTTAACTCTGCGCAACCATTTCCCAATGCTGAAAAAAGGACAGACATTGTCATCGCTCGCTTTAACTAACAGCAACATGGCGGACGATCGAATCATTCATCGCGTGCCACTAGGGATGGACGCGAGACCACGAGACGAGACGAGACTTCTCGCGGTCTCGTACTTTGACGAGACGAGACCTCCGGGTACGAGACGAGACCACGAGATGAGATCACGGGGTGCGAGACGAAACCACGAGACGAGACCACGGAGTGCGAGACGAGACCTCGAGACGAGAGTACGGGGTGCGAGACGAGACCACGAGACGAGACTACGGGGTGCGAGACGAGACCACGAGACGAGACTACGGGGTGCGAGACGATACCACGGGTCAGGTATCGCGCGAGACCGCGAGACCAGTCTCGTGGTCTCGCATTAAAATACGCAAAGATGGTTATGGCCGGTACTTCAAAATCTTTCTAAAAGCGGCAAGACCGGGTTTTGTAAAAAATTTCGTGCCACAGCAATTAGCACAGATTAATAATTAGCTTACAACATGAGATGTACAGAAAATTACTTTTGTAGTATTTTCACATTTCGGAATGCTCGTGAAATTATATGTTTACATGTGATTAGTCAGAAACAAAATAGTGGTCTCGCACGAGACGAGACCACGGGGTGCGAGACGAGACCCCGGGGTGCGAGACGAGACCACGAGACGATACTTTGATATGAAAGGACGAGACGAGACGAGGCTTGAGCCATTTCTCGTCTCGCATGGTTTCGCGTCCATCCCTACGTGCCACAGATCTAGAGACCATTTTTTGACAAAACTCGTTGTGCGGCCACACAGGTGCGGTACAACGGCTGTCTTTTCTCCAGCATCGGGCAGTCTGTCCAGCTGTTCTTCTATATCAATGTATTTCCATCGTATTCTCCAGTTTTGGGCAGATGAGAGCACATGTTAAAAATAATCCTGACAATTTTTACGGGAAATGATGTTCTAAAATGTAAAGGATTCTCGTGTAGCTATGTCACCCTCAAGTATTTTTATAGTGTATCAAATTTATTCTTCATGACTGACAACAGTCTAAACGTCAGTTTTGTGTCCTCACGGTGAGGATACCTCGCGTCAAAGGCTTAATTTACAGTGCCCCCCCCCCCGAAATAAAATCCTAGCTACGCCACTGCCCGAGAATGAGATATATTACCATACATCATTGACCTTAAAAAGGGAGGATTTTCCCACCATTGAGGTTTATCATTCGGTACACTATCTTGCAAACATCTTGTCAACGTGTAAATTATCAATGAAAAACGAAGTGCACATAAAGAATAATCTGATCAAAGTTTTTGATATGTTATTTGTAAGCAATACTTCAATACTTCCGAAAAGGAGCAATATATTAACAGAAGGTTGTACTATAGGACAGTTTCTCAAACTGTGCTCCGTGGAACACTAGATGCTTCTTGCGATCGCGAAAGTAGCATGTGCTCTGCGAAAAAATATATCGCTGCCTTAACCTATAATGCACTAGATTCGGTTTTACAGAAGATGCTCCGTGAAACATGTAGAAGGTGCTCCGCCAAAATTCAAAGACACTCAAAGTGCTCCATTATAGAAAAAGCTTGAGAAACCCTGTTATAGACCAGTTTCACATCAAACAAGTATTGAATGAATATTGATATCTCTGTTTAGCAGTTTCCGCACTTAAAAATTGATTTTGATTAAGTTTCTTTGTTTATAATATTAATATTCAGTTAAAATATAATTTGAGTTTACAGTGTTTTTACATATTTAGAACAGTAAAATGTTTTTACACATTCATTATTTATCCATATCTCGTTTTTCACTGATAATTCGCACGTTGACCAAAGTCTTTTGCACGCTAGAGTAATGTACTTTCTTTTACTTGATTCTTCGCTTTGGGAGCACATTAGCGAGTAGAGACAGAGACACATTGCCTCATATTTGTTTACGTTTCCGTCTACACTGATACGCCGTTTACGCAGTAAGAGAAAGTCCCTATTTGGACACAGAAATTCCTTTGATCTCTCTGAAAAAACCGCCAATAACTGGATCATGACTGAGGATTTCTGAGGCAGAACCTTTTGCCACGAGCATAGAAGGAAATTTAAACAATGGGACTGGAACTATCGTTGTTAGTGTCATCCCTACTAGCAGTTTTGCTCGGGTTATCATTATCCACCTACGTGGCCAGTGGTTGACCGAGCAAAATTGCTAGTAGGGATTAGAGGCCTTTCCTGTCCTAGCAGCGCTAGTGTATTCATGACTGTAAATCACAAGTGAAGGAGAAAGTCTCACTATTTTTTCTGTCGCAGGTCAGTGATTTATGGCAATACAAATATATCTATTATATAAATGTAAAAGTTTGTTTATTCGTTCGGGAACTCCTCCCACACTGTCCGACCGATCGGCTTGAAATTTTGCGCAATCACGTAAAGCGACATAAAATAGTCCGTAGTCAACTTTAAAATTCTGAAGACTCAATCGTTCCACGAATTTTTTTTTCAATTTTTTGAAAATTTCCACCTTCAGAAAGCGTTTCTAGTTTCCGATTGTCTAAAATTGTGATCGTGTGATATACCATCCACGGTAAAAAAAAATTCGGAAACGTTACCCCAAAAAATGGGGCAGCTCTTGTAGTTTAAAATTGCGGAAACGTTTTCGAACCATGCGGGTAAAGTATTTAGAAACGTTTCTGCATATGTCGGAAACATATTTACCTATTTTCCTGCATTTTAGGTAAGGTTTCTGGAAAAGATGGGTAACGTTTCTGTATATTTTGGTAAAATATTGAGTAACCTTTCCGTGTATTTCGGAAAGGTTTCCGAATTAACGAGTAACCTTTCAGAGTCTTTCAGAAAAAAGTAACATGCACTAGATGAAGCGTTTCGAGTATCTTAAACTAGATGGTAGCACCAAACTCTATCGGAAGGAGAGGTCAGTACTAGCGACCAGAATCGAACGCTGGACCTACGCATTCGGAGGAGAGCACGGTACAACGACGCTGCGGTTTTCTTACCGAATTTTTCTTTAAAAGTAAACTGACTGCTGCAAAAGTTATTTGTGGTACGGCTTGTTTTGGAAAATTAAAATTTTTTTGAAGTCTTTTGTAAATGGAGAGAAAATACCATAATTAATAAATATAAATTAAAAATCTTAAATCTTTTTCCTTCCACATAAAATATTTTCAGGAGATAATGTGCTGTTTTATTTAAGTATTCATCCGGCGACGTCACCTGGTGACTGGTCACAAATAAACTTCACCGTGACCACACAGTGAAGTTACATCACTCACAAGTTACCAGACCCTTATTATCCCATGGGCAAATCAGGACTTTGCCCAGGGCCCTCAGTTTCAAATGTTGTTCTGAAATATTCTTTTATATGTCAAAATATTATGAAAAAGAAAACAAATTTTATAGATGGGGACCCCCAAATTCATCAATGCCCGGGGCCCCTGTTGGTCATAATCGGACTGTGCAAGAAGTTACAATGTGACAGTCCTGTGACAATTGTGACCCTCTGTGACGTCACAGCGACTCTTTTGTGACCATCTCTGCTATTAGGGAAGACGCGTTCACTGTTATCCCTCTGTCTCTTGGCACTTGGCGCATGCGCGCGAAGTCCCAAATAAAGAGTTCCTTTCCCCCGTAAATACTTTACCCCGAAATATGGGTTATGTTTCCGAAATCGTGAGCTCGAGTAGAGCATCGGTAGGTTACGCTATACTTTCGGAAATCTTTCCGCTGTAAGTATGTAACGTTTCTGAATATTTTTACTGTGTATATGCTGGTGATAGACATAACTGCAAAAAAAGTAGCATATTATAAATGAAAGGACCTCATTTTGATGTCACGAGTTTAAAAATGCATTAGAAATTTTAATATTGTGTGAAACAGTGATCATGTAACATGTAACATACAATCTATATGCTGGAGATAGACATAACTGCAAACAAAGTGGTATGTCGTAAATCAACTTTCTTTTGATGTCACCAGTTTAAAAATGCATTAAAAATTCTAATTAGGTTATGTGTGCCTGTGCTCCTAATCCTAAAATCCTGTGCTCGCGCACAGCCAGCTGCGTCAAAAAAGGGTCTCTAGATCTGTGGCACGCGATGAACGATTCGATCGTCCGCCATCTTGCTGGTAGTTAAGTCGAGCGATGGCAACGGCTGCCGTTTTTTTCAGCATTGGGAAAGGGTTGCGCCTTAAAGGGTTAACGCCTCGACTCTCGTCAAGGTGGCGATCATTAAACATATGCAGTTACCATGACGATTTTTTGCATTTATGTGGCAATCGTAATTTAGAATTAAAATGGCGATTTGGAACAACCTGTAAGTACAGCATGCCGTTACATTTTTATTTATTTCGGATTGCCAATTAATGTAGTTTTAATAATTAGGTGTCTTCAAATTCCTTAACTGGTGCGTTTATCGCTAATTTGTTTACTTTAGTTATCACCTAGTTCTTTTGGGTGCGTTGAAACGGTACTTACGTATTATCCCGGCGGTCACTTCCGCCAAACTAATTTTTCTTAGATTTTAAATACGTTGCCAATCGTATTCCAAACCATCAACAATTTCATGTGCCGGCATTTATCTTGGTGAAAAATTGCTTGTCTTGGCGGACCGTCGGGATAATACGTAAGTACCGTTGAAACTTGTGCATAACTCCCAGAGACCCATGACTGCAAAGCTCGCCAAAGTACGGGGATTTTTAAGGTTGGCGAAAGTAGGGGCGTTAAAATAGGAATCAACTCTTTCTTGTACCATAAAACACATCTTTGGAATCGAAATCTATCTTAAAATCTTTTACTGAAACTGTTTTACAATCTCCGCCAGGCATATTCCAATTATCCTCTATCATTTTTAAATACTGTTTTGAATGCGTATCATAATCCATAAGTGCAGGCGCGTAGCCAGGAAAATTTTTCGGGGGGGGGGGGATATGCGCCTGGAAAATATTTCGGGGGCGGGGGAGATATGAACTTATATGTGTATAAATAGACGGAATTTCATCACTAATCCAAAAATTTCGGGGGGGATATATCCCCCCCCTGGCTACGCCCCTGCATGAGTGTACCGTGTTTTCCTCTCTGTTCCATAAAGCACTTCTTCAGAATAGAAATCTAGAGCAACTAGAGCATCTAGTGACAACGCAACATAAATTCTCGTGCCAAGATTTATTAAAAGAGGCGTAAGCTCTCCGCGTCGATGCTATTAAATTCTAAACATTATGTTAAAATTCGTAAAAAATCACCTAATTTATGTAATTTTTTCGTTTTTATTTTAAAAGAGGGAGAAAGGGATGTTTTACGATTTGTCAAAATATCAAAAAGCTATGACGGATAGAATTCAAGATGCAACAGTTTTAAAATTGTTTTACGAAAAAAATCGTCACAAAAGATACTTAGTTTAAAAATTCCTAAAATTCTGTAAATTATGTTACATATTCAAAACAAACCGTTTTTAAAAGAAAATTTTCACCTCTATCCGATTATACAAATGTCGTTTTGCTGCAAGCGTAGTTACCGCTGTTATTACGAATTAGGTGAGAAAAAATGCTGAAAATCGCATCAAACATAAAATTTAAAAAAAAAGTCTAGGTCGAATTTTGAAAAAATTGCTTTGAGGTGCATAACTTGATGTTTAAAACTTCCTGAGTACCAAATATGGTGTTTCTGGGTGTAGCCGTTTGTCCATAACGCCGCCGACAGATACACACACACACACACACACACACGGGCATCTTCTTTTTTAATAAGTAGAGATTACTTGTTTCAAGAATCTTCATTTCAAAGTCCATTTCTATTCAGTGCTCATCGAGACTGAATTTTTGGGTACATTTACTAACAAACATCAGACGACTGCATTGCTACTTTTGATTGACATCTTTATTACTAGAATTGATATGAATGATGATTACTGTTAGTTTTTAAAAAGATTATGCTTATTGTAAATGTTAGCAATGAAAAACATTCAGTAATCTTGACCTTAATTGAAAAAAACTAACATTAAAAAAGACAGAGAGCGAATAATGCAAAATGAAAATATTTAAGCAAAATCCATGTATTATCATTTTCACAACGATTATAACCATTCCTACTAATCTGTCTCGTGTGGACTGAAATCTGCTTTTTACACATTAATCCATTTATGCCTAGCGTCCCTTTTTTGGGACGGCTAGGCATAAATGGATTAATGTGCTTTCAGTCGAATACGCTATCAGTCGAAAACGTTATTTATTTTTCCTAGCCTTTATACACGAGTATTGAACCTCAATTCCACAAAATATTTTAAAATGACCCAATGGGATGTTGACGCTTCAATTTTTATGCGTAATGATTTTAAAAGAAATCATCCCTGGGTCAAGAAGTTGACATCAGAAATCTATCTGTTATTGCTGGTATTAGTAAAAATCGGAAAAAGTCGCAGAAATATCTGGGCATAAATGGGTTAAGATAACAAAATTTCATAAAAATTGCTATTAACGCACCAAACTAAGGCAAAAGAAATTTTGACTCCTGAAAAGACTAGTACGTGCGTCCGTCCAACTTTTAAGACAGAGAGAAGGATAAATGACCTTCTGTAACTTCCTGTCAGTCACTGTTTTCCCGTCTAATGACTTGGTCATTAGGATTCTTCGCACAATTACGAGGGGATAGGGGTAAGAAGCCGTTCAGGAGCTTCGGAGAAAGTGCGATACGGACTTGTTTGCCGACTTAACCATCGGCAAATAATATCGCACGGATCAAGTCTGCGCTTAAAAATTCGATCATCGGAAAAATTAGTACATGAAAAAAATTAAGAATGATCAGTAATGATGAGACAATGACTACCCGAGGTAGAGATGGTAGACCGGGTAAAGCCCTATCAAGGATTGCTACTAGGGTAAGCTTCATGTCCAATGTTATACGTTGTGCCATACGTTAGAAACATATCTTTCATTTCCTTCTATAGTGGTATTCCGGGAATGCATCCGTCCTTCGTAAATATATTATTTTGTCACAGTAGTATCAATATCAATGAAAGTTCTTCACAGAGACGGTGACTGATTCTACTTCATGGTAAAGTTTTACTATTTTACAAATAAACTCGCGTGGTTTTTGCTTTCTCTTTAATTGGAAAAAAATATTCTGCGATAAATATACTACTCCCACATGCACGTGTGTGTATCTGATTGCGACCACAATCTGAAAAATACGTATTGGAAACGACCATTTAAAATCCATTTAAATGCTTCATAAAACATTTCTTTTCACAAAAAATTCTGTCTTTCGTTTAAGTGGAACTTTCATAATTTCTGAATACTTAAATAAAAGAGATAGGATTGCAATAACTCAAAGAGGGGAATATGTAACTTACTTCTAACATTTCCGCATAACACTCTCTCCCTTTCCTATTTTTCTCCCGTCCCCACGTTCTTTTTTTTTCCCACTCAGAATTTTATTCTTAATTACTCCGTCCTCCAGAATTTTTTAATTAAAAAACCATCATTTCCTTCGTCAGAGAAACTGAGGTGGGAGCTAAAAAAAAAAAAAAAAGAAAGAAAAAAGAAACCTCCCATCTAAAATTCATCTGACAACGGTTGCCGCCCGGAGGTATACGATAAAGGCGAACGAAAGCATCAAATTGGCTGGGGAAAAACGTGGACGTACCCCCTCCATGCTTTTGGCGACTTTTTCCAGCTAATCCCCCTTTCGGGGACGGTGGGGCCAATATAGAAAGCGTTGGATATACCTACTGGCTGTGTACCCCACAACCAAGAAACGTGTTTGCAGTCTTTCCACTAATATTTGGCTTTTGGTGTTGCGTCTGCTACCCGTTAGGCAGAAGCTTTCCGCCTACAATTTCTTTCTTATGCCCACCCATTCCTCCCCCACTCTCCTCCGAAGCCCCCCTTTCTTATTGCCAGATAGTCCCCTCCTCTCTGAAGCTTCTTTGGACGGGGTCGGTGGGGGGAGGAGAGTTAGAGAGCTGCAAAATATTGGCCCAGGGCCAACTTTTTCTTCGTGTTAGTTTCTGTGTTGTGTGTCTGTGTGTGTCTAGTATTTATTGACCCGCTCCCATCGCTTCTTAGATGAATGTAGGCAGCCTAAATCTTTTTCACTTCGCTTAGATTACTCTCTCTCTCTTGGTGTCGGGATGCATTTTTTGGTATTCCTTCTTAACCTATCCACGGTAGAGAGCGAGGGGAAAAAAAATAAATAAAAAGTCATCAGAGATTGGAAAAGAGAACGATAAGAAACGAAGGGGGAGAAAAAAAACACAAAAACTTTCATTTACGCTAGTGGCAATAGCGGCGAACGCCACTTCCGGAAAAGGAAAATTGCTTAAGACGCCAGAACAGAGTTTACTCGACTTTAATATTAGACGATTCCTCACCCTCACATCGCCCCCCCCCCCTTACCCGGCTTCTTTTCTTCCAAGATGAAAAGGCTGACATGTAAATCCATTGCAGACCCGCGAACATTTAATAAAAACTCCAGACGTGCTATGGCTTTTTCTTACAATGGAATTGCCGACCAATAACGTTTATATTTTATCACAAAGACTTTGGAATTCTGTTTCACGTTACAGGGACTGGAAACAAATCTGTAACAATAAACGTTGTTTTTATCTGGAAAAAGAATCTCGCTTTGCAATGCTGCGGGAAAGTGCAGAATAATGTACTTTCCGGGGAAAAAATGAGAGAGTCCCGAAAAGGAAAACAATTTACTTCTGCAAAAATTTTAATATTCTGAATAAAATACAGTTTTCTGATCTTCTATCCAATCTTCAACTGTTGTTTCTCTTCCCCTAGTATTAGATAAAATACACATAAAGCAAAGACTGGGATTTTTATTTATCTTTCAAACTTTGCAGCAAAGCATAGATAAAGAAATCACTACAAAAATATGAAACTGCGATTTTGAATTTACTTTTGAACTACTCATCTCCTTTTACTAAATATTTTGAAAACAAAATGTAAAAATAAAGAAAATAGGAAACAAATACTTTCATGTACGTTTTAAAAGAGGATATGTAGTAAGCAATTCTAAGAAAGCAGATTAAAAATGCAATATTATAATTTTGTGATTAAGTGAAAAAAAAAAAAAAACTCATTAGAAGATTATCTCAGTTTCCAAGATAAATCTGACAGCGCACACATTTTTGCAAATATTAGGCTTACTGCCAAAGAACATATTTATAATCGTTTAAATTAGATTAATTGATACAGTAAAATGACATCGTTTAATGTAAGTGATGCAAATGTACGATGTTCTAACATCATCGGACTTTTCAAGGGAACGCTTCTCGTTCGCCTTGCTTGAAATTTTGTCCTCTAAAGGCGGATTTACAACCTATCTGTGTTCTTGCGTTTTGAAATGCTTCCTGTCTTTCTGCTTTTCTCTTAAATTTAAAGGTTTTCATTGTGAAAGAAAATTCCTTTCACTTGTAAGTTTTGTTATTTTATCTCTTTTGAATCCTTAAAATCTGACATAAACGAGTTTCTTTTAAAAATGTAGGGTGTGTCACAATTCCTTCCCGGGTTTGAAAGACTTATAAAAAACTACATACAGTCGGACTCGTTTATAACAAGCGGAATGGAACCGCGATATTTGCTCGTTATAACCGAGTGCTTGTGATAAACGTGAAAAAATCATAAAAATTCATGCATGCTTACTGTATTACTTACTTTATTACTTTTTATTTCTACAGTACAAAAGAAGTTTGTTAATTTGATTCTTGTGTTGTAGTTATTTGGAGAAGACTCGGGCCGAAAAACAACGTCATTTGCTAACCTGACTTTTAAAAAAAAAATGAAGTTTTTCTGAGTACCAGAAAGCCATTGAATGTGTTGGAAGCGGTTTAAGTTAAAATTCTTCCTTCCTTCATATTCTCCGCTTTAATTCACTTCGGAATGTTAAATGAATTTTTCCAAGAAAGGATTTGCTGAACTGGAGATCAAAGAAATATTATGAATCACAAATATATTGTTCGCTATAACTGGGTTTTACTCGTTAAAAGCGAGTTATGCTCCCTCTTGACTTAATATTGTACCATGCAAGTATTTCCGATTTCCTCGTTAAATACGGCTTCTCGTTAAATCAGGGCTCGTTATAAACGAGTTCGACTGTATTACCAATACATATATCTATATTTATATACTGTATTTATATATTTATTATATTTATACACACACACACACGCATATATATATATATATATATATAACAAGTAAAGCACAAAACATACTACAAATATGACATATCTCGCATAAAAATATAACAGCTATTAGCAAGTATTAGAAACCAGATTTTGAAGCCAAATAAAGTGCAAGAATTATTGTGATAATATAATGGAACGGAAATTATAACCACTGTCACCATCGTCAGGGGCCACAAACAGTGGATTATAATTTACAGAAAACCAAATAGTAGGGTTTCGGTTGTGTGGCATATCAGAAGAGATATTAACTCCACACATCTGGGCCCTACCCTACTATATAAAGGAAAGAAGAAATCAAAAAGATAACAAAAATTAGAAATAGGAATATAATTTTACATACCAGACCTTGAGCACATGGAAATTTCATTTGAACAATTGATATGTGTTGCCAATGCTAAGAATTGTAAAAAGTAAAAAATGGTGTTGCCACTAAATAAAAGTGTAAAAGTGGAAAGAAGAAAGTATAGGAGTTGCCAAATACTAAAAGGTAATATTATAAAATTTTAAGAATATCCAGGTATATTAATATAATAAATATATATTGAATAATAATAAATTAAAATGATTGAATAATAATAAATTAAAATGATAGTATAGCAAAATTAAATATAACATATTGTTTAAAAAATATAATGATTATTATTATTGACAAAGTATGTATAATAAGTTATTGGTTATTGTATGACAGAAGATTAATCTAGTAAATAAGAAAAAAATAAAAAATAATGTTTAGGACAGAATAATCATAATATAGGAACCCCGTTTTTTTTTTTAATCTCTCCAGATATATATATGCATGCATATACACATCCAAATTGTTTTTAAACATATACTTTTTTTTTTTTTTTGAGAAAAACTTCCTCCGCCCGACCCAACCATCCAATTACAACCTTAAAACCAAAACCCCACCCAACCTCCAGTAAATTAACAAAGACATTAGACACATCATTATCAAGAATTGTATATAATAGATTTTAGGAACTTAGTGGGGTAGTTGTATTGTCTAGCTGACAGAAATAGAGATTTAAAATTGGAGACTTTAAAATCATCAGAACATAGAAACTTGATTCTACGGCAGTGATTATAGATGATATTGCGAAATACAGATTTATGTAAGCAGGAGGAAAAATGAGTAAAGCTATTTACTTTAAAGCTAAAATCTTTACGCTTATCATATATATTGAAACTAAGGCTATTTCTAGGAGTGATGGAGATACTTAGATCTAGAAAACTAACAGAATTGTTAAGCATATCATTTTTAATTAATTCCAGAGCAGATGGATATTTTATGGGGAAGATAATGTTATTATTATTAGTAGTGTTTACAAGTAAGATATCATCTATATATCGTTTAAGAATGATGTGTGTATTAGTATATTCTTTTACATAGTAATATAAGTAAAGATCTGCAAGGTAACTAGATGCTGAACCACCTTGTGGTATACCATGATTCTGTAGATATATTTTATTGTTATGTAGAATAAAATTATTATAGATAATAAATTTAGATAGACAACTAAAATAAGTTACATGAACATGGGAACGGAGCTGAATATTGTTAACACAAGTTTCAAATAATTCATTAATTACATTGTAAAGGTCGTCAAGAGGAATATTGTTAAATAGATCTTTAAAATCATAGGTATATAAACAGGTAATATTACTAATAGTACATATTGTATTACGTTGATCATAACTATTTCCTATAGAGATAGAGTAATCATTACGTTTTATATAATACTCATGCATAACGGACAGTATCTTTAATAGAAGTTTACTTGCTACATTGCTATATGTATTACATCCTATTGTAACAGTTCGAAACTTTAAAGGCGATTTATGAAATTTAGGGATTAGTACAATATAAGGATAGTTTAGATTATTATGTTGTAGGTTGAGAAGTTTATAGAAAGCCAGAATTTTTTTGTTACAAACTACAGTAGACAAATTAGTAGAGGAATAGATACTGTTATTTACAATTGTAGAGGCTAACAAGCTATGATATAACTGTTTACAAATAAAAGCATAGTTATTGGATGATTTATCTACATAAGTAATTATGAAATACTGCTTTATAAAGTCTATTTGAGTATGAAATTGACTATCGGCAGGAGAACTATATTTTACATATTTAGCAATATTTTGCTTAAAGATAGAAAGTACTTTTACTTTCCAGGTAGTGAAGGCTTCAATAGGAGTGCTGTATTTTAAGGCAGTATTATATATGTAAAAATCTAAATCATATGTGAATTGTGTTACAATGCCACTAAGAGAGTGTTTTGAAGGAATACGGTGTTTAGAGCCCTTCTGCATGAGTTTTTTTTAACCTAATATCTTTTATGATAGCTAGATCCCCAGTAATGATGTGTCCATAATCCCTATTAATGAAGTTCCTATAGTGATTGTCATTGCATATACAGGGTGGTGTATCAGAAGGGTTATATGTTTTCGAAAAGGAGTTATAGTTAAATAGTTTCCTACCAAAGGATAGGGGATATTTAAAGGACTTTTTAATAATGACATTTTTGATGGGAAAGTAAGTGTTATTAGTAGAAAATATTGTATTGAAGTTTAAGTTATTGATAGCAGGATTTGTGAAAGTAATTAATAAGTTAGAATTAGAAGGTGTATTATTACTGTTATTGGTTAGGTTTACGGTAAGTGCAGTGGCTCGTGCAACAATGAGATCGAAGAATAGGTGAGAAAAATGTCCAGAAATGTTAAGATTTGAAAAAATAGAAAAATACTTAACTAAAAGTTTCTTTTTAATGGAGTAAATGAAAGTACGTATATTAATCCAATTATAAGTACTGGTATAGTAATTATATAATTTTAAAATAGCAGATTTTATATAACTATTAGAATACTTAGGACTATTACTCTTTTTACGTTTACCTCTAGAAGTTCTAAGTGTTTTATTATATATAGACAAGTTTAAAGTATTAGAGAATATTTATTTATGTTAGTAGTGCTAGTATAATATATTAATTATTTATTATGAACTAATTGGTTTAGACCATACGGATAACTAGTATTATGAAATTGGATGAAGTAGTTTTCTAAAAATAAACGTTCATTATGGTTCTTCTTTATAGACAGAATAGTGATATTAATATTATTGAACCCATGCATATGAAAATGTTCATACTCAAAGTTATTACCAGAAAGATTACTAGGATAGTTCTTAACATGATTTCGATGTAGATTAATACGAAGGTGTAAAGGATTACTAGTTTGGACAATATAAGCTATTTTACATTGATTACAGGTTAACATATAGATACAGTTGTATACTTTGGAAAACGTGCTTAAATTAGACCCACTGTTACAAATATTTGCAGTATCAGCAAAAGGACAAGTTTTACAGCGAGAAGATGAGCATTTTATAAATTTAAGAGTAGGCAATTGATGTATATTATTAAGTGATGATAAGTCGCAGGCTTTCGATCCAAGATAATCCTTATCATCATTAATTTTCTTGTACCGAGCATAAGAAAAAGTATTATTTCCTTGTTTGCCAGGCGCTAAATTATTATAATCTACCATATATTAAAACGATATTAATTGACTTTCTCATTTTGTCGCTAATCTTTCGCGTATTTCGCCTGGTAACGCTATGTTGAAATTTTTATGAGTGTAACCTATTTATAGAAAAATACATGTGATGCATATTCTACAGCTTACGAAATATTGTAACAATAGATTAAAGCTGTTGTGAACTAATAGTATTTAAATACATGTAAAAAATACATGTGAAGCATATTCTACAGCTTACGAAATATTGTAACAATAGATTAAAGCTGTTATGAACTAATAGTATTTAAATATATGTAAAATTATGTCGCATACTTTTATGTCGCTTTGCATGTTGCTTTTTTATGTCGCATTTTTGGGACACATTTTGCAATAAAGGGTGTTGAGAGATAAAATGACATAGTCATTAATATACTGTATTACTAATACATATATATATTTATAATCCTTCCAAATCCGGGAGGGAATTGTGGCACACCCTGTATATTTCAAACTTTGGTGGTGTTGTAAGTGAGTTTGCAGAGAAAAAATATTGCGTGAATGACAGTAAAGTAACCCACTGCTTATTGACACTTATTATTAAGTGTAGCTTTTCAGCTTTTTGACGAATCTAAAAGACACTCAGTACTAATGTATAAATAACATATTTTAATTTTAATTAATAAGTACTTTAATTAATAATTAATTAATTAATTAATAAGTACTATATGTAGTATCAAATGAGCCGGTGTATGTAAAGCATCAAATGAACCGTATGTGATCAAATGCATGCAAGCACAAGTTAAGTAAATATAGTAACATATCGTATTCGAATCATAAATGAGCGCTTCATTTCTCCACGGGGGGGGAGGGGGGGGGATGACTGGTAACTTCTGATCGTGTGTGTGACTTATTTTTTTAATTTTTAAATCATTTTCATAAATAATATTCAATTAATGATCATTAGCAGCTTAGCTCATTTAAATATGTCATTTAAAAAACATTATGGAAAACAAGTTATTATCTTGAGTTCTTTCTTTATCGAATTGAGTTCCATTTTTGAATGGTGCCTTCAAAACTATAAAAAATGTCTCCCTCTACGTAAGTTTTACATGCTTGTTCTGTTCATTGAAAAGACTACATTGGTTTTTGGATGACTGGACATCCTTAAAACGACAGCAGTAAACAGGTTAATCTGCCTTCAAAGTAGGAATTCCTTAAATTTCTAAACCCTCGACCTCGAGAATGCAATTACAGACTTCAAGAATATAGCTATATTCCCAAGTCTGAATGCAACAAGAAAAAGACATTCAAATCTCTCGGTTCATGGATCCTCACAATCGAAGAGTACGCTGTAATGTATTTCTAAACATGTTTAAAACTTTAATTCCTACTAATTTAAGTGATTTTAAAGATCGCTGTTGCTAATGAATTACATGATAAGATCGCAAAATCTTAACGAAACTGAGTTTTGAAAAATTTTGCGATTCAGGGAACTTTGAAATGATAATTCTGTAATAATTTAGAACGATATTTAATGATTCCAGAAAATATTATAAACATCTGAAATAAAGACTTTAAGAAAATTTCAGTCTTTCGTGACTATTTTGTACATCCAATATACTTTTGGTTCCATTTATTCAAAGAATTATACCCTCTTTAGCAATGGAAACCATAAAGAGAATTACTGCCACACTTTGGCATTCAGCTATGTCTATATCGCATAAAATTAGTAAGAGAATATTCGTATTGAGAATTTCAGAAGAATTCTTTATTTTACTTTTATTTTTATTTCTATCCCACTGAAAACAATTCTTGTGTGTAGCTAAAATTAAAGAATACTAGCTGCTTGCCAGTTCTCCGCACGATAGGAAACAAATATTTTCCTTACATATATAATTTGAATTAAACCCAGTGATCGGAATCTCAAATAGTGAAAATTGATTGAATCCTAACGCAAAGCTCACGCTATGAGTGGAAATTTGAGACAACTGTAACATGATGACACAAAAATATCTCACTGTCACTGGCGATCAAAAAAGAAAGGTCTTTGCGGTATGAAGGCTAAAGTTTTCTCTTTCAAAATGTCTAATTTTTTACCTCATATAATTCTGCTTTTAGGTTTAATTTATAGCATTAATATATATCACATAAATAACATTACATGATTTTGACAATCTTTTTATTTTATCTTGAACTTCGTAAAGCGTTACCGTGCATTACCGCAATTATGAACAATACCAATGCATTACCGCAGGCATTATTGGTGACATTGCAGGTGACTTTATTCAATTTTACCTAAATTTAAAAAAAAACCTGCATGAAACAATCGATGCACACTGTACATTTTGAAGTCAAAAATGCACCCTGATTTCGGGAAGTCCTTTTGAACATTAAAATATCCGTGGCATAACTTAAGCGAAAACGCTTATTACTCTTAATACAGTGCCACACTTATTACATAAACTAACGTTAATCTCACTGTTAATTTGCACTAAATAAGTAAATAATTACATATTTTATTTTTAACATATGAATTGTATTAATTTCATAGTGTCAAATTCAATGTTAAAGAAAATCTGAAGTCGTTTCTAGAGTTCTTGATCTTGTAACTGGAAAATGTACGAAAAAATAAATAGAACTTTAGCATAAGTCATTTCTATGGAAATATTCTGAGCACGTTGGATCCTGTTATTCGGAAAGATTCCACAAACGTCATTGAAAGAAAGAGCAATTAATTTCATATTGTATTTTGTAATCTAAACAGAAAAAAAAATCATTATTCTTTTATTTTTATTTCAAGAGCCTAATTCATTTAATAAAGTAGCCAAGCATGGCAACCACGACGCTTATTTCTCACTTTTTTGACTACAGGGGTTACAATTGCGGAATTGCGGAGAGCAATAATCAGCGTTTTTGACGAGTTTTTTATCAATATCTCCTTAACTAATTCGAATTTCGAAATTTAAATTAGCGGAAGACCTTCCTCGGAATTTTCCGAATTCGTGGATACCTCGATCGAAACTCAGCTCCCAGTCGTTTCGGAGGAGATGATGTTACAGACAGACAGACAGACAGACGCGCACAGATTTTAATAGTATAGACTAGCTGCTTACCCGTTCTCCGCACGGTAGGAGACGAATATTTTCCTTACACATATAATTCGAATTAAACCCAGTGATAGGAATCTTTAATAGTGAAAAATTGCTGGAATTCTGACGAAAAGCTGACTCCATGAGTGGAAATTTGAGACGATTGCAACATGATGACACAAAAACTACGTCATTGTCACGGGCTATCAGAAAAGTAAGAATTTTACGGTATGCAGACGAAACGTTTCTCTTTCGAAAAATGCCTTATTTATACATCATATAATTCTCTTTTTTAGGTTTAATTTACAGCATTCATACATACCATATGAATAACATTAAATGATGTTGAATACTATTTTATCTTATCTTGCATTTCCTAAAGCGTGGACAATGCATTAGCACAGTTATGTTGCAGATGAATTTATTAAATTTTACTCAATCGATGCACATTGTACGTTCAGAAACCAAAAATGCATCCTGTTTCCTTGAAGATCTTGTCGCGTTCGTAAATGAAAACATTTGTGACGTAACTTAAGCGGAAAAGCTTATTACCTTTACTGAACTCTTAATACAGTAGCACACTTGTTACATAAAACTAACGTTGATCTCACTGCCAATTCACACTAAATAAATAACTAATTTTATATTTTATTTTTAACATAGATTAATTGCATAGTGTCAAATTCAATATTAAACAAAATCTGAAATCGTTTCTAGAGCTCTTGGTCTTGTAACTGGAGTAACTGGAATATATATGAAAAAATAAATAGAACTTTAACATATAAGTAATTTATATGAAATATTCTAAGCACACCGGATCCCGTTATTCGGAAAGATTCCGCAAAAGCCATGGGAAGAAAGAGCAATTAATTTCATATTATATTTTGTATTTGTTGCAAGCGCCTTTGTTATGTACATGATTGCAATATCATTCTCGTACGCGATGCTTATCCTATAGTCTCTGGTGATTTATTTTGGATTTTCATTTGATATTCCTGACTTTTCATACTTTCGGAATTTTGTTGCTTTGCCCATGTTAATAATCGATTATCATTTCGCATTACGGCTACCAATTAAATAGTTTTCCATATATATTTTTTCCGACGTTAACGACGTTAATCTGCCTTTTTCTAGTTTAAAAAAAGAAACGCCTACAAAGTTTCATTGCTTCAATTTAGACACACAGAGGGGTTAGGCAAATACGCAACCGACAAATTGCTTCCTTATGAACACCGAAGCAGCACATACTTTAGCGTGTAATGTGCTTCTCCGGATAATCTGACAGCAAAACAGAAGACAATGACGTGAAAATGACGTCACAAGCGAGGCAAATAAAATGAAAAATATGCAGAATTGCCTGAAAAAACTTCGATTATTTTTAATGCGCAAATATGTTAAAATTCTATTTGTTTCATATTTAATGCGTTTTCACTTTTTTGGGTCTTAGGAGATGTAGAAATGAGTGGTTTCACTTAATTATTAAATTGAACAACTTGGCAATAACGGAATCCAATTGCCAACAATGGATTCCGTTGCCACGGAAACTGTAGCAGTTTTAAAAATAGAATATGAAATGATTTATTTATGTTTACTTTGCTAGAACTTCAATTTTGGAGTAATTAACGTCGGCAGTCGATGGCAAATAGCCAAAATGAATCACACATTAAACTTGACAATAAATGCAATAATTTAAGGCATTACCAGCTAGTCTAACTGGGTTTAAAAAATATTCTCATTCATCTCAAACAGCATTCGTATTTATAAAGACTTCCTATTTTATTACACCTTGTTCGGCGGGATTAGAAAATATTATCTATTCATAGCTCGTAACACCAACTCATATCAATCGGGGCATAGAATTAGCAATACAAATGAAAAAGTTTAATTTTCTGAAATTTGGCGGGGTTTCCCTAACTTAAATCAATTTATTTAACTTGATGAAAATCATTTAAAATCGCCTTAATAACTGCATTATTTCTGAACAGAAAATTATAATTTCAGGCTAAATTCTAGTAAAACCTACACTTGTTTTTAAAAATACTATTTCTTTACGCTCTCAGTAAATTGCGCCAAGCCTAAAATTGTGCAAACCACTAGAATCCACTTTCTCAAAATCGCCATATAAGCCATTTTTTTTCGCCAAATTATAAGGTTATACACTTTAGTCTCTGAAATTTACAAATCCATTTTCTTTAGCGTATAAAAAATATTGAATTTCTGCTCTGATTTCCCACGCAGACGATATTTTAATTAAAAAATAACCTAGCAAATATTCGAAACAGAAAAAAAGTATTATTCCTTTATTTTTAATGCAAGAGTATAAATCATTTAATAAATTCGCCAAACATGGCAACCTCGATGCTTATTTCTCACATTTTCACTACAGGGGTTACAATCGCGGAGATGCGGAGAGCAAAAATTAGTGTTTTTGACGGGGTTTTTTATCAATCTCCTAAACTAATTCGAATTTCGAAATTTAAATTAGCGGAAGAACTTCCTCGGAATTTTTCGAATAAGTGGACACCTCGATCGAAACTCAACTCCCAGCGGTTTTGGAGGAGATGATGCTACACACAGACAGACAGACGCGCACAGATTTTAATAGTATAGATGCTTGTAATTAGGGATGGACGCGAGACGATTTTTTGCGAGACGAGACGGACTTTTTTAACAGTACGATATAGGGATTTTGCGAGACGAGACAAATCTTTTAGGCTGTTTTGCGAGACGTGAGACGCCAATTTTCCGTCTCGCGCCACTCCTACTTGTAATAGTAAAATATTCAGAAATTTTCTTATAAAAACTGCTTAAAGCATTATAGTTTTAAAGTTCGTAAAACTAAAAACATGTAATAACCATGTAAATGTGTGTACGTTATGAATTTCAAATACATTTTTCCCATTTTAATTAATATCCATTGTATAAATCAGGGGAGTAGCCTGAGGGGGCTGCAGCCCCCCCCGAAATGGAACACTTTACTTAGCTTTATTCGATGTTTAGCTTACAATTTGATACCCAGACCCCCCCCCCCCTGAAACAAATTCCTGGCTACGCTACTGGTATAAATTGTTCTAAATGTTAAAAACCCATAACAATATGAAGATGAATCATAGAAACACCAGGAAATATTATTTTAAAACTACTCAACTCTTTATTTTTAAAACCGTGTTATAACGAACTTCTAGGAATCGTGGATGAAATTATAATTCTGAAAAATTCGTTAAAGTGAAATTTCGTTACGACTAAGCATGTACTAAATGTAAATTTTAATATTTTTTTTTCCCTTATCTGAAATTTTCATAAAATTGAGGCTCGTTGAAAAGAGATTTTACTTTGGATTTATTTGTTACGTTTCTCACTGTTTGTTTCTTGCACAGCACGTAACTGTGAAAATATTGCTTTTAGAAAGAGTTTTTTTTTTTCAGTTAGGAATATTTATTCTAATACTAGATGTGATAGTTCGTTAAATTATAAACTTAATACACATAAAATAAACAGGAAGTTGAAAATTTCAGTTCCCTCCTTCCACTTCCTTATATCTTCACTGTAAAGTTTGTTTTCTTGTACAGCATTCATAATTTCTATGCACAGCGAGCAAGTATGATTTCAGTAGCACAATTTTGAGGAATCTTGACCTAAAAATTATGTCTAAAGCTTTAAATTTCGTTACTGATTATTTAAAATGCTGTTATTCATTTAAACCCTTTGAAGTACAATCATTCCAATTACATTCTTGAATTTTTGTAGCTGCTTTTGGTGATAAATAATTTCTGACTTTCATTTTATAACCACTTGCTTACTTTTCCAAAGCATATTTTAAAATAAAAAAAAGTTCCGTGTGTTCTTTTGTCACTTAAAATTTTTGCGGAAATTAAATTAATTATTCAGAAAGTACAGATAAAATATATGGATTAATGCATTTATATCTTTGCATTCGATAGTGAGATTTCAATAGATTTCAAGGTAATTAATATTATTACTATCATCACTGCAATTACACATTAAAATACTTTAACGATTAGGATTGAATTAACAAAAAGAAATTGTTTCGCTCAAGATATAAAAATTAATTTGATTTTTAACACTTTCGTTTATTTGAAAGAAGCTTACCGTCTCATACTGGATATTATTAAAATAAATAGAAAAACTTTATTTTTTATTTCTTTATTACAAATCACTGTGATTATAAAATGGTTTGAAAATTACGTTTGCAGTCTCCATTACAATCAGGTGAAAATGAACCATACAAATGAAGGGTTGTTCTCAAGGAGAAAGCTGCATACTCTTCAGAAAAAGCTAAAACGTTTTTGTTAAAAACTACAATAATTAGGTTATCATTTTTCAGAGAACAGATTGCTATTTCAAATCTTGAAAATTAAATGTGTTGACAATTTCGAGAAATCAAATTTTCCGATTTTTAGAATATATTCATATATCACGGTTGTCATGTTTATCGATTTTTCGGCACAATTATGATTAAGAAATGGACTAAAATGCAACTCATGGAAAAAAGAAAAAAGAATAATCATAAAATTGCTTCCTTTGGTTTAATCAAAACATCGTTTGCATAAAAGAGAATTATAACTGATTGCTTAAAATATATGAGCATGGATTATTATATACTATTATATACATTGAAACATAATGAAACAAGAAAAATAAATGAAGCCTACGCATGGATTATGAAACACTTTTCAATATAATAAAACCAGAAAACAAATAGGGCTGACAAAGGAACTACGATAGACTTTTCAGTATGATGGAACCTAACCGACAAATGAATTACTATACATTTTCCAATACAAATGAAACCAGAAAACAAATAGAGTCAGCAAATGAATTACTATACACTTCCTAATATAAATGAAGGAAGAAAAACTAGGGTCAGCACATGAATTATGACACGCTTTTAATATGTAGCACATCACTGCAGTATTAATTTAAAATTCGACACTATTTATGAGTTTTTTTTTCTGTTATTCCTGTTTCTGGTTTTATTTATAGATGACATCTCTAATGAGGGTTGGTAAAACAGCTTGAATGTTTAAAATGAATGAATTTGGAATAATAAGCTCCCGCAATTTTAGAATAGGTTTTAAATGAACCATAAATGGAACTTTTTTAATATTGTTTATTCATTTATTTATTTTTGAAGTAAAACTTGTTTAGTGGCGACTAGGGAGTAACTCAGGTTTTTTTTTTTTTTTTTTTTTTTTTTTCTGACGGAAGTAACGCTCAGTGACGTACGCGCCCCGAAAAAGAAGAACCACTGAAAACCTACCTTTTCGACCTGCTTTCGCCGTTCCCCGAATTCATCGTGTGAACAGCGAGAAAAACAGTCAAGAGCCGTATCTCAGAGACATCAATCTTTATTTATATATCAATAAGCGTTTTGAAGGTACATCCAACATAATATTTAACATGTAATCCCAACCTCACAGGAGGTTCTCGATAATCCTTATTTTTCGATGAATAATATACAATACATGGTTTTGGAAAATATCAAAGAAATGGAACCTGCCTACAATCGAACCGGAACAGTCAGGGACTGATTTACGGCGGGGAATTCGGGGCACGTGCCCTGGGCTCCCGATTTTTAGGGGCCCCCAAAACTTCTTTTTATGTAATCATAATAGCTACTAAAATTATCTCTCAAGAGAAGAATTTCTGATTACTTCATTTCATCACAAATATTCAAAATTTTTAATTTAATGTAACTTGTATTGTTAAAAATTATGCAGTCGATTCGACATTCGATAAATTCGATCGGACAACTCAGCATGCTCCTCCTTTTATCTTTTCAAAGGTGTGTGACGGCTGTAAATAACCATAAAAACATTTCAAAATCGACAAATTCATATAAATGGTATCTGTCGTGACATTTTACTGATTTGTAAATGTTTATGTATGGTTAACTTAGGAATGATAATTGGTTTTAACTTAATTTAATTAAGTAATATTCTGCGGAAAATTTTTGTGCAGGGGCCCCAAAAGTATCTGTGCCCTGGGCCCCCAAGTGTGTAGATCGGTCCCTAGGACCAGTAGATGGAAACATCAGTTTAAGAACACTTTTCCTGGATTCTAACATAACATCTAGACAGAACAAGGGGATGGAACTCCACAATTAAAGGGACAGTGGCTGCAAACGAACCAAACAGCAGAGGGAAATTTTCGTTTAAGAACACTGTTGGAGGAACATACTTCAATCCCACGAAGGTAAATTTATAGGAGGGGACACTTCTCTTAGAAAGTTGAATAACGCCGTAGTTGCAAACAGATGGCGCTACGCACACTGGGTAACTGCGCATCTTCTGCTTCTGCGCATCTCAGGTTGTTTATATTTCCATCGAGGCGAAGTAAATGGAGATCGTTGAATTAGCAGAACTTCAAAAAATTAAATACATAAACTTAAGAACGTGATATATAGTAATTACTGGCTTCAGATGTGTTTTAATTATATAATTGTCTTGATTGTCTATTTTGTAATGATTATAGGCAATAGTTTCGAAGCGAAGTGCTATTATTATTTTTCAAATGCCAGTTACATTGGCCGTTTGGCCATTAAACTCCATTAAACTCCTAAGTATTATGTATGTCATGTCTGTTATTATTCTGCCCAAAAGCTGTATCTTAAGAAATGTCAGTAAATTTAGAAGAACGTAGCTTGTGTGAACGCAATATTTAAAATGATATATATAGTGTAATGATATATATATATATATTTATATATAGTAATGATATATAGATTTATAATGATATATATACAACGGTTTAAGAGTACGGGTATGTAACACCACAAAGAAACAAACACTGGCTGCAAACGGTTTAGTAACAAAATAAAAGAATAACAAATGGACACTCCGTGGATTCTAACCCAACCTCAAGACGGAGCAAGCAGCGGTTTAGCACGGGATGGAACACCACAAAGAAACGGACCCTGACTGCAATCAATCCCAAACAATAGACAGAACCTGCAGTTTAAAAACACGCATACCGAATAATAATTCGAAACCTACCAGCAGACGAAATCAACGCTTAAGAATACTGTGATAGAAAAACACAAAAAAAAGTACATTACCTGCATTCGAACCCAACTAACAGAGAAAAACATCAGTTAAAGAACACAGTTGACGTATAATACTAGACTATGGACATTCCCCCCATTCAAACCCAACCTCCAGGCGGAACAATGGTATAAGAAAACAGTTAAAGAATAATACTACAACATGGGCACTTCCCGGATTTTAAGTAATTATCATGAATTACCGATGATTCTTTAGATTTTAGTGTTAATTTTCGCTCTCAAGAATCTCAGCCGTTAGTTGATATTTTAAAAGAAAAATTTGATCTAACTATGAATACTTCTCGACTTCAATCAACAGCGCGTTTTGGTACAACGATAGATGCTATATTTTCAAGAAAATTAGCAAATTTAGAGAGTAAAATTTATGTTTCACATTATAGATACCACAAACCTATAATTTCATACATAAAAAATTACGATGACATTCAAGTACCTATTTCCAATGAATAATATGAATATAACATTTATATAATCTTTGTAAAGTGCATGAATAATAAATATAATTAAATTATAATATGATATTTATTTTAAGTTAAAGTTTAATCATTTCAGTGATGCGTGCTCAAAGAAGTTTTATTTCAACCGCACGTAAAGATTACACGCATACATTTTTTTATAGGGTGGGGGACGTTAAAACTAGTCTTTAAAAATGTGCTTGAAGTAGTCAAGTTGTTAGTAATAATAAAGAGAATAGAGTACAAGAAAGAAAGTAACTATGCGATGTCTCTCGCGTCGTCTAGCTCGGCAAGCATTCAAAAGCGTCGCACTTTCGTCACAATTTAAACATGTACCGAAAAATGTGAAGTATTCCGAAACAGAGCGATGCCCTGCGGCCGGGGCGAACTCTCGAAAGAGGCGGCCGCGACCAATCAGGAATTGTCTAAAACCGGCGAAGGCGTGTCGATCCTACATTAGAAAGAGCAGAAACTCGAGTCGGAATCAAGGTGTAGCCAAAAACAATGGGGGCCCTCGAGTCTCGTGTGTATACGCCTAAAAGGCACACTCTTTAAAACAATGAACCAAGATTCTTTATTCACTTTAAAATTTCTTTTCATTGCCCCCATGTTTGTTTCGAGCCTCATCGAAGCTGTATTTGGGCTGAAATGGAGAAAATTAAAGAGACAAGAGGAGAAGTGGCGGGGGGAGGGAGAGAAAATTAACGTCGAGCGGCTCTGGATCTTTTTAAAAACTAAAGAGACCTCTTTCTCTCTCTCTCTCTTTCTTTTTTTATCCTCCTCCTTTAGTTTTTCGATTTTCCTTTCTTTTTATTCCCAAAACCGTGACAATGGAATTTAGTTTAAGGCCTGAAATAAAAAGAGAAATGTTTCCGGTTGGGGTTGGTGGGGGTGGGAGTTGAGTTGCAGCAGGCTTCCTCTTAAGGGTTTTGTTTTTGAAGATCGAGACGAAAATATTTAAATGAGATTGGAAACTGATATTCGGATATCTGAAGTTAAAAGCTTCTTCATGTTTAACCACGAGTAAAATCTCTCTTTTTTATGTGTTTATAATTTTTAATGAGAGTTAAAGACGTTTTTCATGCTAAGGAAAAATTCGCTCGTAAAAACCAGCCGCCCCCCCCCTTTTTTTTTTTTACTCTCCCTTGAAGTCTCTTTGGTAATGTCATATGGTTGCACTGAATGCCTGTGTAATTATCTACAATAAATGAAATTGGATTTACGAGCTGATTGCATGTATTCAGTCGAACTTAGTTCACTTCAACACATTTACTTTTACCGTTCACTTTTTGAACTAGAACTGGAATTTTCAGTTGAAAATTTAGACTATTCGCAATTAAAATAATTGAAAAATTTTACATGTATTTTGTTTTTTGAGTATATTTTGAAATACACGTAGTTTGTATTTTGTATTTTTACTATTCAGAAATTATTTGCATTTTGTATGTTAATGTGTTTAAATCAATGTATCTTGTATCTGTATTGAAAATGCATTTTCGATGCATTTTGCCCAACTCTGCGACTCAGAGATATGGAACTTTTTTATTTACCTTCTTAGACACGGAGCAAATTGCTCCAAATATAAATGATAGGAAAATATGCACTGTATAAAAATTAAAGTTTATGTATTTTAATATGTATACAGTCCTTTTTTGAAAAATATTACCATATCTGAAAGGTACTCTAAATTTGACAAACTTTTCAGATTCAAAGTATGCTCCGATCACTTACGGTTTAAGAGATAATCGCTGTAACATCTATTTTGAATCACACGGTATAGTTGTGCTCACGATCCATACAATAGAAACATATCATTTATTCTCTTCCTGCATCTATCTTAAGGACGCATACACGGAAAGGGGCAGTGGTATAAAAGGAGGGGGGGGGGGAAATACCCATATTCAAGTCTTGAGACGACTCCGTTCACTGAACTCCTGTTTTTCCTACAACACACCTGTATGTTGCGTTCTCTAAAATACTTGTTTGTTTGTTTGGGACAGTTTATCAAGATATATCGCTGCTACCTCAAAACCTTTTACAGGCCAATGTTCCGAATTGGGACCATCAAATTGAAAATTTATTCAAAAATTAAATTTTATCAATATTGACTTCAAAAATTTAGCAGATATATTTTGAAGATTATTTGATTTTTTGAAACAGAAGTTGCATTTCTATCATTAGTGGAAAACTGGACGAAAAATCATGAAAATAACCATTTTCAGAAATTTTTACAGAGCTATCTCTATACATCCCCTCCCTTTTCAAACTGAATTAATTTCTTTACTTAAATTTAAAAATAAATCTTTCATTAATTCTTCATATTTCACTTATTAAATAAACTACCTCTCACTGTATTCCGTTTTCGAAACAAATGTAAAAGTACATGAATGACCCATACTCCCAATTGGGAACACAGTGAAAATTGTATACAATATTTTTTTCCCTATTTAAATGACTAATATTCTTTAAGAGAGATTAAAAGACAAAATATGAAAAAAAGCTATTTAAAATATGCGTAGATTTTAAATTGGTCTATAAAAGGTTAAACACTAACATTCATTATTTTCAAATTTAACGTTTGGAAGTAGTATACCCACAAATGATTATCTCTACTTTTATCTAAATTTACTACTTTTGATAGTGTTATAACTGTTTCAACCCAATATTATGCCCTAATTTTATCTACAAAAAAGAGGTACCTTCTTTTTATTTTTAATCTTAGGCCTCAGTGTAAAGATGTAACGGTGAAGAATTCAATTCTATACCCAGAATTTCTTCATCGCATTCAGCTTTCAGTATCCCGATACTGGCTTTAACCTGTTAACTGGAAGACAATTTTCGTCATGCCCGGAAGATTAGCAAAATGCGCATGACGTCATTTTTTATCACATAAATAAAGAATATTATGTTGAACGCATTACATTTTATGTAGTTCTTATATATTTAAATCTGACGTGGTTACATGGCATCATATTGCTGGCGAGTCATGTACATGCTCCCAAAAGAGTAATCAAGCGTAAATCAAATTCCTTTTGTCACTTTCATGGTTAAAACATTGTTCTCCATAAAAGTGAATCATGCCATATATAATAACTAGCTGCGTGCCCGTTCTCCGCACGGTTGGGAACGAAACTTTTTCTTACATCTATAGTTCGAATTGATTCCAGTGATTTGGAATCTAAAAATAAGCAGAATGATTTTACTCTTGGCGTAAAGTTACTCATTAGTTATTCGTAAAGTCAGTATAAGTACTGACCTGAGACCATTGCTAATATTAGACGCAAAAAACTATGTCGGTGTCATTCGCTATCAGAAAAGAAAAGCGTGACGGTTTGCAGTGAAAATTCCTAATTTTCAAAATGTCTCATTTCTGTCTCTTACTCTCTTTTAAATTTAAGTTATGCTAGTAATACCTTAGATACTACATGCTGTGGAGAACCGTTTTATTTTATAATTAAATAGTTGTGTATCCGCTCTTCGCAAAGCAAGAAGAGAACAGAGAATTTTCCTAAAATGCGATCATAACTACTTGTAACAAAACAGAATCTCCAAGAAAAAAGAAAGTTTTGTTACAGTCTTTTCTGTTGAAACTACCATGGGATATATTAACGCGACGTAGACTTACTTACTATTTTGTTAGCTGTGATGTAATACGGTTGTTGAAAAATGAATAGAAGACTTAGTTTCACGAAATATTTATTAATGCCGCATATTGTGCTTTGATCAGTATTGCCTTAGCATATCTACTATTACTTATACTATCTTTTACTGATACCAATACATTATCTTTTCGTTTTGCAACCGTTAATGCTTAATTTAAAGAAACGGTTTAGGCATTTGCCGTGAATGTAGTCTATTACATTCTGTTACTTTGGTGATTCTTTGCAATTTACGCATTAGCATAAACGATAATCATTTCACTTTATGGTTGCCACTAAATCAGCTCTCTATAAATGTTTACGCATAATTCTTATCAGATTGGCATATGTAGCACCAGGGCCCTATTATCGCACGGGCAGATCGGGACTTTGCCTAGGGCCCCCGGATCGAAATGGCCCCCAATTTCAAATGTTGCTCTTTTTTATAACAAAATTTTACGAAAAATAAAACAAATTTCATAGATTCGGGGGGGGGGTCAAATTCATCATTGCCCCCTGTTGGTCATAATCAGGTCCTGTTTAACACCGCTATATGTTTCCTGCGATTCGAAAACGTGTCCCGTTTAAAATCTCAATTGAAAATAATGCTGGATAATTATTCATTGTTAAAAGACAGCATTCAATTCTTTTTTCTGGCAACGTAATATAAAATATTGAATTATTTCGTGCGTGGCGTATGATTTGTTTGTGAGTCCGTTATTCTGCTTGAGCTCCGAAAGCGGTTTTAAACACGTTACATCAAAATGTCGAAGATTTCACATGCGGAAACTCAGTTATTTTAAAGTAATTTTATTTATTTTTTTCAACTGGCAATTTTATTTATTTTTACTGTTTCCCAGACAAACAAACCACTAGATATCATACCGAAATTTTTAAGCAGCTGCTATTAAATTTAGAATCCTTCTTCACTTAAAAATTCGTAAAAAATCTCCTAATTTAAATTTTTCTTCCATTCTTCTTTTAAAAGTGGGCGAATTGCATGTTCTGTCTTTTGCCGAAATATAAAAAAGTTATAACTGCTAGAATGAAAGATGCAACAGTTTTAAAATTATCAGGTTGTAACGAAAGTTTTCCGCCAGATTTGCATGGGTCAGCTCATGCGGTACCGAGCGATTGACCTTATGTATCAAGTATATGCGATGCTTAGCGCGACTAATGGACATGTCACTAAAGTCTAACTCTTTTAGCTAGCTCTCGAGTGGATGAATATTTTATCTCCTTCCACAAATTCTCGTTGGCGGGCCTCATCAGCATCAGTAAGCTGGCCAGAGCGCTCTGCTTCTTAAATGTCCTAGTCCTCGTTTTTGAACTTTTGGTACCAAATCTTCACAGTGTCGTATGATACAACAGTAGTACCTTAAGCTGTACACATGATTAGGTGTCATTCTGTAGCTGACATTTTGCAACAGAACTGAGAGTAAATGATGCTTCAATCTGGTAGTGTGATAGTTCCATTTCAGACACCTTATACTTAATCATAACGATATTGTTTTACAGATTTCACAACACAGTGCTCTAAAACAAGCCTTTTTCTTTCAAATAACAAAAATCGTTTAACAAAATATTGGCAAAGACACCAACGTGAACTCTTTGTGCAGAAAATACTTGCAGTGGCGGAAAACTTTGGTTACAACCTAATATTTTACGCAAACGTCGTCAAAAGAGGAATTATTTTTAAAAATTCCCAAAAATTGGCAAAATATGTTACATAGTCAAAACAAACTGTTTTCGAAAGAAAATTTTTTCCTCTATCCGATGATGCAAATATCGTTTTACTGCGAGTGTAATGACTGGCGGTATTACCTATTATGCAAGAAAAATTCCTAAAAATCGGACAAAACATAAAATAAAACATTTTCTAATTCGAATTTCGAAAAAATCGCTCTAAGGCGTGTTAGGATATGTCCCAGTGAAGCCGTATGCAAAATTCGGTAGGTCTGCGACCAACCATCTCGGCACAATGCGATCGAGAGACGCGAGCAAGAACATCGGTGGTCACAAACCTACCTACATAGCTACATACAATGTTTACTCTCGGATTTTATTATATAAGATAGATAAGATAAGATAAGATAAGATAAGATAAGATAAGATAGCTTCTCATCTTTCTTTCTAATGCTGTGTTTTTCCAAAAACTAATTAGTTATTGACAAAACTAAAATAGGAAATTTGGCTAATACTCAAATACATTTTGCAGTCAGGGTACAATCATATTTTTGCAATCTCCCAAAGTGTGCAGTGTGAAACGAGTTTCATAAATTTTATTCCGCGGTTAACGGGTTAAAACGTAGGAGGTATCAAACCCCAACCCCCTGCAAGCAATACACCACTGCTTGAATGCATTATGAAGTAAAAACAACGTTTTTCACCTTTTTCAATGCACTCCTGCAAATAAAACTACCGAATGCTACTTTAAAAGTGTTCCATGCACAATATCCTTTTAAAAGAGAGTGTGCACGGTTTTTTCAAACTTTGAGCAAACACAAAGTTCACCAAAATGACTCAGAATCACGTAGCAATGTGTATTGGGTTGTAAGCGTCGACTGCATACATTAGTTAATAATCATTTTAAAATAGCGTTGAAGTACCATCAAAACTCTGAAAGTTTTATCATTCAAAACAAAATAAGATTGTTAAAATACTAATTCTAGTTCACGCTTTTAGCAAAATAACTTTCTTTCCAAAACCTAGTCAAAACTTTGATTAACACTTTAACCTTTTTTCCCCACTTGACTATTGAAACAATTATGACGTGAAGACACTGTTTAAGATCTCCTATTGCTAAGTTATTTCGAATAAATTTGGTGCACTTTCCTGGAAGTTCAGAAACTCAATTTCGAATTTAGTCGTTTCATACAGTTTTAACTCAATGTCACATACTGTGACAGTCCCAAAGACGAATATTGACCCAAAAAAATCAATGACACACTTTTTACTTTTCAACCCGTACGTATAAAGTGTATCTACTGCCACTCAATGCAACATGATTTTTCAGATTGTCCAACTGCGGTCGGCCCAAGATCCACTTTTCCGAGTGCTTTTTCTCTCCCAGATAGCACCTAAGAGCAGAGACCTGTCTCCTTGTCGTTCCTGTAAAAGCACCTGCCGCCGAACCCCAGAGAGAGTTGAAAGCCGTCTTCTCTCATCGACCCTCTAATGGAGACACTGGCTTCACCATTCCTCTGTAACAGGAGGTGTAAATGCTCCCGACAGAGAGTTTCACGGGAACATTCCCATATCGAAATATTGACCAGCATCGCCAAGTATTTGTGCTTAGAAGGAAAAGGTGTTCGCTTCCATGTGGCACGATTTGTCTTGGGATTTGAGTTGAAACAACATCCCTAAGAAAAGAAGAAAAAAAGTACATGAGTTGATGACAAGCAATCAAAGCAACAATAGATGTTTTTACGGTCTTTATATTAAAAAAGCAAGCTTGTTCATTTTTAATGATACTGACAAAGACACTTTGGAAGAATTTATTTGATGGGTAATCGAAAGTTGAAAACAGAAACAGGTGTAAAGCTGAGTTAAGAAAGGAACTAATTCTTCCTCCAGAAGCAAAAACTAAAATTTTTTCATGTGAGTTTGTATTTTACCTGCTGAGAAATTGGAGTATGTATGACTTTATGTAAGCCTGCTCTTAATTTGTAATTAAAGAAAAATAGACGTTTAATAATTGCTTTTACCACGAACTATGGTAGTAATTCAGGTGGAAGATGACATGACATAATGTAAGTCAGCTTTCCACGTGTAACGCCTAAAATTTACCGCTGGGAGCACAGTTTGGATTCATCATAAAACTTTTATACAGCAATGTGCATGCGAATTTTATGCTTTTCTTACGTACCACTGTACACTTACAAGCTGATGAGGAAGGCCACGCAAGTTTAAACATTCCGCATAATGCTTTTTAGGGATACTTTTAAAAAGTAATCGAACTTTTGTGTAAGGTGCCTGCCCAATAGTCGCACCATCTGTTCAATAAGGATAGAAAACTAAAAACCCTTACAAACCAGAAAAGCAGGGCGAGAAGTTTGAATTACTCTAGATCTCTATTCAATTCTTCTTTTATACAAAGTTGACTGAAGCACAGCTTAGAGAAATTTTCTGGAAAACTGATTGTGAAATAGTAATTCTGCACACTAAAGATATCAAATAAACTTCAAACTGTATTATAAAACCGAAAACCAATACATATTTATCAGTGGCCTAGCTCGGCTTCAAAATTCTGCATTTGCTGAAGTCAGGCGCGTATCCTGGAAAAATTGAAGGGGGGGATATGAATTTATATGCATATAAATACGCGGAATTTCTGCACGGCATAAATCTTGTGGTCATTAATCGAAAAATTACGGAGGGGTATATATCCCGATATCCACCCCCCTGGTTCAAATGACAAACAAAAGTAAGCGGCTAGTTTCTTATTCACAGCACCTTTCACCAACACCATGGAGTCCACATCTGCAAGTCTGCGGTAAATGCCTTTTTTACAAAACAGCACCGTTTGCATATTTCTCATACATACGTCTTTTAAGGGTGGACATGAGACGAGACAAAGATTTTCAATTGAAAGACGAGGCAGTCTTAATTCTCATTATTAAATAGGAATTTTGTGAGAAGAGACATAGTTTTGCAGTTTTTTGTAGAGACGAGGCAGCTTTTTCTCATCTCGTTTTCGTCGCTACGTCTTTTGCATTTATATACGTTTCAGTGAGGTTTCAATTCATCCTATCGTTAAAATACTCATATGATGTTCCTGATGGTCACTATGTGACGTCATAAAAACTGTCCCAGGCAGCCAATCGTCCGTCGTCACAACCTCTCTGGGACTTACATTTACTGTCACATGAAATCACAAGATCACAATGTGACCAGTATGAATATATGTTGCGACGTTACCCAGTTATGTGGGTCATTGCCATGAAAACCTATTTCAAATGGTGCCTGGCATTTATCATGAATAGTTAATTCTTTCACAGAAGCACACAAAAAGATTCCAATACAAATCGATCTATGGACACAGATCGTGCAAATTACAAACTCATCTATTTGAAAGAAAAATAATAAATGAAAATTAACACAAACATTGAGCTTTATAAAATTTTAATGTAATACATGTAGCCTGTATCGCTCTTTTACGGGGCAAACAAGTACAATTCACACAGATTTGCCTTAAAAGAGAGTAATTAAAACATCACATGCCAAAACACGACGACAGCGCTTTCCCTTCTCTACTCCTCCTCCCTTCTCGGTATGCAGAGATGGCCATCATTAACTAAAATATTAATTGAACTAAACATTCTACTAAAATCTAAGTTAGTTTTAATTGAACACAACTAAATGTTCAACTAAAATAATTGTTAGTTGAAAATTCAACTAAAACGGCTCAACTAAATTAGTTTTAGTTTACTGCTCAACTAAAGCTAATTTAGTTGAGTAGAGTTAGTTGGACCTTACAACTACAACTAATAGTTTTAGTTGAAGGTTCAACTAACTTGTCTCAACTAAATTAGTTTTAGTTGGAGGTTCAACTAAAACTAATTTAGTTGAGCCGAGTTAGTTGACTTTACAACTAAAACTAATAGATTTTACTTGAAGGTTCAACTAACTTGAACTAAATTAATTTTTTTTTCTGTTCAACTAAAACTAATTTAGTTGTGCAGAGTTAGTTGAACCTTACAACTAACAACTATTAGTTTAGTTGCCATTTACCTGTCAACTAACTAAATTAGTTCTAGTTGTTAGTTGAAAGTTATTTTTTTCCCAACTCCGTTGGTATGATCTTCGAATGCGTCACTTAGCCCGATGCTGTGTGAATCTGGGCCACAGAAAGGCATTGAAGACCCAAGCTGGGAAGTAACATTGAACACAGAAAGGGGATCTCTATTGTGTCTTTGTGAAGAATATAGAAAGCGAACTAGCTAAGTATCCTTTACACAGTAGTATATGCACGACTGAGAATGCCTGCGTCATGTTGGCTCGGCTGCCAGGTTGTCAAACTCTGTATTGAAGGTTTTGGGTTCGAATCCCGGCTTATCAAAGACCACCTTAAGTATGCGATGGATGTGCAAGGTAAATCTGATGGTCGGTAGGTGGAAAAGAGGTGTGGATTTATTGATAACCTCCTTTCCGGTGATGCTCCAAATTGTGAGCAACAACAAAACTCCACGCTTTTTCAAACCCCCAAGCCTGAAGCTATTAGCTTTAATTTAGTAGTAAAATGCAGCTAAGTTTCGGCTACAAACAAAATAAGATTGTGCTGATAAATGTTTCGTAATCGAGGCGCTAGCCATGATTCAACTTCATCTATTTATCTTGTTTATGCATATACATGTAAATTAAGAGAAAAAGATGTATCATGTAATAACCATTATTTTTGTGATAAAAATCTAGTGCATGCTCCCCCTTTTCGCAACGAACAGACAAGCAGGATAAAAGCATTCACTCTGCGAATCTATAAGCGCCAGAGAAATACCGAAAATAACAGCGATCGCAACAGAGGATGAATAGCCCGGAGTAGCCTTCCGTAAATCTTCATTTAGACATCCGCTGCAAAAGCTAAGATTTATTTATGTCCTATAGTGTGAAGCGAAACGATAATAGAGCTGTACCTTTTGAAACTGTGTAGCCAGGTGAAACATTCTTTGGGAGAGAAAGTGGATATCTGCTGCACATTTGGCACTTGTATTGATTTTGAGTAAATACAGTTGCATCTCATGAAACTGTATGGCTGCGAGTGCAACTGATTTATTATGTAGGAATGAAATTATTTTAAAATTTGCGAATTGTTGACAAATTTTTCTCCTAAAAATTTACTTTAAAATAAAGTCACGTACACAAAAAAAAAACTTCGTAAATTACATTGCAGAATGTATTTTCAGCCGCTGGACTGTGTACATTTATAACATTAAACCTATACGAATCACAAAACACTTAGCAAAATATTTTAGATACCAGATTTTTTTTAAGTGTATGGCTGTTTGAAATTTTATCAGGCAATTTTGGAATGAGCATTTCTTGTTAAACTAGAATAGGTTTATTATTTATAGTACAAGTTGATAAGAAACACTCTGAATCAGTCATCAAGCATCCCCACCCCCAAAACAAATGCTTGAGCCTTTTGAATAGCCTGCACATTTATGCATACTTTGATGCATGTAACTTTGAAGCTGGGATCACAATTTAAAAAATAGTTTTAATAAATATTTTTGAAAACTTTTCATTTAATAAATAAATTTTTGTGGCTTCAGATTTGAATTACTATTACTCTTATTTAACTCCTAACTTATAGTTTTTTATGAACTACCGTAAAGCATATTTAAGTAACATATTTTAGAAAACAGATAAAATTGATTTTTCTATCAAATTTTCAGAATCGATCAAGTTTCACTTAATACAAAAACTACATATTTTTTCTATCATTAAAAGAGAATATCAGCCTTTAAAAAGAAAATGAGCACAAAACGTTCTTTAAAAGCAAATAGATATCTAAATTTTTCTCAAAACTTTTTATAATTTTCTTTTAATAAAGTACTTTTCAATGTGTCTGATTATATCTCCGTAAATAGTCATATTACCCAGGTTTTACTTAATATTCTAGAACGCTGTTATTATAACACTTATTTTACTACATATCAATATCAAAGTTTTATGCAACGAAGTATTCTCTAATGCATAATTTTTCTTCCAAAGTAGATATCTCTAACAAAAGTTGCTTTATCAGAAAAAAAAATCTGATAAACTTATATCACCCTTTTATTCTAAAAAAGTCATTGTCTCAACGGTTTTTACTTCGGAAAGTCCCAAAAGTTAAATTACGCAGGTGAAACTATGCTATGCTTGCCCCCCCCCTTTTGGGAATATTTTTTCCCCTTGCAAAGATCCATAGAAACAAGTCCATAGAAACAAAAGTCTAATCTTTTTATGTATTAATTCCGAAAAAAAAATTTTTATTAAGAGAATAAAATATCTAGACATTTACATAGTGAAAAAAAATGTTGATTCAAGAAAATCTGTCATCAGACGATCACCGAGGAAACGACAATTAGCAAGTGGTATGTATGCGTTTTGCTCCTTTTCATGGTAATTCAATTAGCTGGGAAGCAAAAAGGCCCTCTCTTATTAATTAACATATGCTCTTAAATGTTTTCCTTCGGAAATTGGAATGTATTTCCAGTTCTGTTCGAATTCTGTTACAGATAACAGATTCTTAATCTTTTTAATGAAACCCTCCTCCCTATTTTTTCACCATATTGTCATCAACGAACTATAGAGAAAAGAGGAGTCCATAATTTTTTTTTCTCTCCCTTGTTAAAACTTCTCTGTCATTACGCTGCGTTAAATTTAGAAAAAATGCGATGATATTGGTAATTCTTTAAGGAGTATAAGCGTGTTTTTCCCTCCTTTGTCCGTTTAACATTGAATAACTAATTATCGTTTGCATTCTTTTGTCTTTAGTTCTTGATGTCATTTTATTAATTCGTGTTCTTTCATGCACAATGTGAAACTCTACCATAGTGACGAAAACCGTTACGCCTCAGTTCACAGATTAATGCTACGTAAACCAGAAAAAAATGACTTTGTGATAGGTTATAGTTTTGTTATTTAGGAGCTTTGTGTCACAAATAATTGGTAAATTCATCGTGATTTCTTTTTCCATTCGAAGTCTTTAGAAAAAGGGCTAATTATCAGAGTTTTTTTCATCGATATACAGAACATATCGACTAATTTATTTAAACATTGTTTCATTGATAAAAGAGGTTTTTTATGACACCATATTCTTATTTTGTAGTTTTTTTTTTTTTTTCATATGGAAACATCGGGCGTAATTAAAGTCTTTGCAGAGCTGCCTAACAACTGAAACTTTAAAAAAATAATGAAATTTCAGATACTTCTAGAAAAGATTAGTAATAGTTAAGGACATTTGGATGGATTGATAATTAAGGACATATTTGTTTCACAGATGTGCTCAAAAATTGTAACTATCTTAAACTTCCATGCATCCTCAATCGTACGATAACTGCAGAACAGCTTTTAACATCGCTTTTCACTCTTTAAAAGAAGGAACAGTGATTCGTATAGAATAAAATGGAAGCACCCAACTTCTAAAGAAGTAATATTCGTTTTTCATCAAGTTACTAAATTATGAGCAATAAGTACGAAATTAGATTAAGTGGATATTTGCACTTTCTAAAACAATTTTGTAAGAAGGAGTAACTTTTTAAGGGTTGTATATATTCTCATCTCTGGAAATTGTACATTTTGACTGTCATTTTACTTATTCAGAGGAACTATTCAATCTTTTCGTTCAAGGGAGATCATAATGTAAACTATTATATCAGAAATGTGGCAATTTGAAAGCAGGAGCTTCTCTTTGTAGGAACTTTAAAGTACTTAAAACCAGAACAAAACCAAAAATTACAAAATTGTTACAAAACAAAACTAGATTTTAAGAGCGCTGAAACGTTATATGTATTATGTATTTTTATAAAAAATATAAAGTTTATTTAATTAGGTACTTTTTACCAAAACTGTTTGGAATAAAAATTTCAAAATCGCACCATTTTGAGGAAAAAATACTTTTCTGCATAGATAGAACGTGAAAGCTTTCAAAACTTTATATTTGTCTTATTTTCTAATAGTTTCAATTCATTGTTTTTCTTTTCAGTGTGTTTGGCTTTTCTAAACACTCATCTTTTATGCTGTTGCCGCTAACTAAACAACGAAGAATAATTCTGCCGAAGACTGCCAGACGGTTGTCCAGCATTTTTTATCAAAGCGAGTTAACACGGTAGTTGCTTTCGATTCAGCAACTAAGACAATAAACCTCTGTTCCAGAAGACAATACAGTACCCTGGGGTGTCTTTCTTAATAACCGGAAAGCCAAAGTTCTAAACGCAGGTGCTGAAAAATCTCGCATGGTTGTACACTCTTGGAAAATATTCGCTAAGCTTTCTATCCAATCCCGAGTTTGAATGATTCCAGAAGAAAAGGAAAAAAAAAACTGGGATAGCAGCCAGTTAAGTGAAAAATGAAGATAAAGCTGGAGGAAGGAGGCCTCCATGACTCAAAATAACTCCACAAGACTGAGCATCTCTTTGTGGAGGGCACATAAACTTTACTTAACGTCTTGTCTGTTCGACCCGACAACGTGTTGCTATGAGATCGTTAGTCAACTTTGCACGCTGAGTCGACGAGTTCATAAATTCCTCTTTTTTATTCTGTTTGTTTTAAAAGGTATTGTTGCTTCGGCAACAGTTAATGACTCTAAGTAATCACAGCGGCATCAACTCATGGACGCCCTCCAAAGGCAACGGATAAGTTATTCCTCCACCCGGCCCCATCAACATATTTTGACACCGTCAAGATATTAGTTGCCAGAGAGTCATTCGCTCTTTTAAAGAGGCATCTCTATTTCCGGTTCAAAATTACCCAACATAAATACAGAACGCTGTTCTTGTCAAGGAATCGGCTTTCCAGCTACAGAACATGCCGGGGCAAAAGTGAGGGAAATAAAATGTAAATATGGTTTCTCAGAGTTAAATAGTCTGCATTCTTCATTTCTTTCTTTTTGTGTGTGTGTGTGATAGTTGAGTCGGCAAGTCTTTTAAAAACAGTACAGTCTTAATTAAACTGTTACAGGAATGTTTATATTTCATTCACTTTAAAATGGAGCAAAAGAAATAAATATTGAAATAAAATTTATAGACTTGCAATATCTTTGAAATATTCTTACTTTAATTTAGCACTCAAAGAGTATTATCATCTCTTGTTGTTGTCGTGTCCATGGACAGACGACACTACCTATGGTAAGTGTGGCACCATTGTCCCCGCGGGGGATTATCACCTCTTAAATTTATAAAATGAAAAAAAAAAAATTAGTTCTTTTCGTTTCTATTTGAAAAGTAAATGGAAAATATATAAAAAGTAAATTTAAACTACCGTGAATTACTAAAACATTTGCTATCGACATAGAAAATAAAAAGTCATATTTTGCGTGTGTCGGGGTATAAATGGAACAATAAATGTTAAAGGAAAGAAAACTGTGCTTTTCTACTCTGTAGGCTTACTAAAACATTGATTTTTTAGACAAAATAAATGCGATCAATTGATGCTAATGGTTTCTTAAGAATACCATGAACATGATCTGATGGTGATGCTAATACTATTTACATGACATAAGTATTAATTATTAGTTACTTCAAAAAAAAATACATTTACTCAAATATGCAGTTTAACAACGAAACAATTCATCTGAAAATATTGCTCATTTATGTCATTTTCTGTATACTAATTTTGTTCTATGCAATCTCGCGAAATTCTGCTTTTTTTTCTCCATCCCGGACACATATTCCCCACAACCACTTTCCTTTGATTTTTTTTTCAAAGTATTTTCCTTGAGGGTTGAACTATGCAACAGCGTTAACCCTATTTCATTCCATCCATGCAATATGTTCTTTTTCAGCCATTAGTAGCAAGCTGCGGTTATTGCTTTATATCTAGAAGAGCAATGAAATAAAAACTTAAAGAAGAAACACTGAAGAGAAGAGTAATTAACGGATGATGGTCACAGCACTAGAGTGATTTTTTTCAATCATTCATTATCTGAAATAGTATCCAGGGACTAAGACCTCATTATTAATTTTCTATATATGTGTCACCAGAACCATTTTCTTCTCTTTCAATACAGATTAAGTGATATTAAACTTGTACCATTTTGCTTGTTATTTTGTTAAAAATTCAAGCTCCTATTAAAGTATGTTCTTCCTGGTAAAAAAAAGGTCGTACATTCAGAAAAATAAAACGTATCTTTGAGGATATTCATATATTTTCAATAATATACCTAAGTATTCACTCATAACATCTAGAATTTTATGCAAAATTTAAAGAAGCCTACGAAAAGAAAAAAATAATTCTAAAATTACAAAAAGGAAAAAAAAGTTCTTGTATCTCTCTATTCTAAAAAAAGTAAAGGCTGCTGGCGCTGTCAAAGCTTGTTGGCCTATCTCCTCCTAAACCGTGGAGATTTAAGTTTCGACTAAGGTGCCCACAGATTCGAAAAATTCCGAGGAACCTGCTAAGCTGACTTAAATTTCCAAAATCGTATTATTTTAGAAGATATTAATAAAAAACTGAAAAAATAAACAGAACGGTTGCCAGATTTGGCATAAAATCATTCATTCCTTTGCAACAAAGTGTTTCCAAGTATGTAGTATCACGTGAAATTGTCAAACATGAAGTAGAAATACACCCATTTTACGCCAAAATAAAAACTATATGAAATAAGTAACTCAAAATGTGTTACACAAAGTTGACAATTTTCAAACAGTAAGTTCGCTTAGACAACAGGAGTTTAGAATTAGCGATTATTCGTTTTACCAAAACAGAATAACTAATATCTTGAAAATGAAAAATCATTAAATGCAGATTATTTTAAAGCCGGTTCGGTCCAGCGGGATTATTTGCTACCAGTAGAAATATTTGGCAGCGTTAACTATGCCATTATAGCAATTATAGTACACTTTGGATATTTGCTAGCGCGACGAGATGGTATAATTCGTGGTGCTAAGTACGCCAAACTGCAAACGATTATGTAAATGAAAATATGGATAACGGTTTTCCGGTAACCTTAAATGAACAGTAATTATAGGTTGTGAGCATGCGTAAATCGCCAAATAATGAAAAGTTGCCATTGGTGGCAAGCTATCCTATCTGTTCCGTAGCTTTTATTAACTTTACATGCACGCAAGTGGCCAAATAATGAAAAATCGCCATGGGTGGCAAATTCGCAAGGTGTCCAATGGGTTTTACATTATTAAAAATACAGCTGAAACAGATGTTCTGATTTTATTACGCTTTAGCTCCAAATTAATATAACTTTTGAATGGCAACATTAAATATCATTGTGTTTCTGTGGAGTACAAATAATTTTAACAGCGGGACCCGTACAACACGGAATCCCATAACAAAATATCTTCCGTGTTATAAGGGGGAGGGGGTCTACGTTAGTGTGAAGTTTAAATTTTTATGTACCAATGAACATGCAAAAACCAAGCAATGTGTAGCTCAGTAACATTCTATCTGATCCAATCTTCGGGTTTTGTCTGTTGAAATTATGTCTTTTTTACGAATAAGCCTTATTAGGGGCCGAATGCCTCATACGAAAAGCGAGCGTAGCGAGTCTTCAAAATAAAGTTATTAATATATGGTGAGACGCGAATCTTTGAAGAAACAAATTTTCTACTCAAAAGGGTGGAGGATATGAATAAATTTTTAACTAGTTATGAAGAGCAAATTGAAAAAAAATATTGAATGCTTTGAAAATTCTTCAATAAAAAAAAATTCATCAAAAAAAAAAAAAAATATCAGCAAATTATTTTGTAGGCACCACAAAATATGACAGTATTTTTTAAGAGAAATAAAATATATCTAAATTGTATTCCCAAAAAAACTAGAATATATCTGGATGTATCTGTAAAACTGTTCTGCAGTTTAAAAAACTAAAGTTCATTTATGAGGATTTTTAATTCTGTAACACTTTAAAACTGTTTTAATTTAATAATAATCCAATTGTAACTGACTCATATTAAGAATTCACAAAAAATCACACAAAGAAAAATTTTTAAAAATATTTTGTATAATTTAGGAATGTAAATGTTAAAGGGACTCCGCAGTTTTGGCGATTTTTCGTTTTCTTATCTTATGTGTATAATATTAAAGGTTAGTATTAAACAGAAAATTTTGAAATTCAATTTTTATATAAATATCAAGGATTTTGAAATTTTGCCTCCTCTTTTATTTATCGATTTTTCATTGCCAAAAATTTTATTAGAATTAAAAAAATCTGGATTACAACTTTAGGGTTGTGTTTTGGTATTGATGAATTTGTTTATTCTAACAAAAAAAAAAGATAGTTACATGGGAAAAACCTAAAAAAAATATTATTGATGTTACTTTTTACTTCCTTGTACTCCGTACAAGGAAGTAATGTGATCCCAAAAATTTCTTCCTTGTACAATGTGATCCCGAAAATTTGGGGGGCCGAATTTCGACGAAAAAACCGATTTTGACTACCTCTAAATTTACTTTTAAGAATTTTTTAGATGCATCTCATCGTAAGCTAGCATCCACGATCATATAAAGGCGTCTGCAACTCATTTTGACCAGCGGCCGGTCTATTTTGGGCAGTTTTTCCATGCCGTCTGTACGTACGTGTGTACGTACGTATGTATGTATGTATTTAATTCGCATATCTCAAAAACTATTAGTCGTAGAATGTTGAAATTTTATATTTAGGATTTTTCTATGATCTAGTTGTGCACCTCTCCTTTTGGTCTCAATCGAATGGATAGTTTATATACAGGACCGCCCACAAGATACAAAATAAATTACGCTCTAGGGGCCGAAATTCATTAAACTCGCATATCTCAAAAAATACTAAATGTAGAATGTCGAAACTTTATATTTAGGAATGTTGTAACATCTAGTCATGCACCTCCCCTTTCGGTTCCATTCGACTCGATAGTTTATCTACAGGACCGCCCAAAAGATTCGAAACACATTACGCTCTATGGGCAGAAATTCATTAAAGCATATTTTAGAGGTATTAGGCCACTTCAAACGTGTCAGAAGTGATATATACTGTTAAGAGTTACAAAATGTATTTCTTCATTAAAAGATCTTCATAAAAAGTCTTTATCATTTACAGTTCTGCTACAGGAACACTCAAAAGATTTCCAATACATTACGGTCAATGGCAATTTTAGGGACCTGCATCAATTTCAAGGACAATATCGTTCTATCCTATAGTTAGGTAATGGTCCGACCACGGTCACGTGCCCCCACAAGAATTACGCCAAAAGTTACCAAGCTTAGCGACTTTTGGTGTACGTGTGTACGTATTATCTCTCAAATCTCAAAAACTATAAGTCGTAGAATGTTGAAATTCCACATATAAGATTGCTATAACAAATAGTTATGCTTGTCGATTTTTGGTTCCAATCTACTGGACAGTTTATTAACAAGATCACCCAAAAGTATTTCAATACGTTAACGCCTATGGACATATGGTCGCTTATGGACATTAATATATTACAGCTGCTGTCAGTCATTGTTTGGTCCATGCCCAAAATCTCACCGTCTGTCGTCGACCTTAGCGAGTTTTGCCGAAATATCGCCAAATTTGGAGATAGTCATTTGGTCCATGCCCAAAATATCGCCATATGTTATCGTCATTGGGGAGTTTTGGTGAAATATCGCCAAATTTGGCGATAGTCTGTCATTGTTTAGTCTATGTAAAAATCTGGCCATTTGTCGTCGACCTTGGCGAATTTTACCGAAATATCACCAAATTTGGCGATAGTCAGTCATTTGGTCCATGTCCAAAATACCTCCATTTGCCATTGTCCTTGGCAAGTTTTGGCGATAGTCAGTCGTTGTTTAGTCCATGCTTAAGATTATTAGAGCAGTCTCTTCAACTAATAACGAAAAGGTCGAACAAGAATGTAGTTTGTCTCCCATAGAAAGTAAGCGCAACTTCGCTACCATCAAGTTCACTAACAAACTACGCTGTAACAGTACGGATCATATTTCTACTAGAGTTTTCAATAAGTGGAAAGATACTACCAGACTCAAACGATCATTGACTCTCCAGCTTGATAGAGATATCAGGAAACAAGCCAGTAAATTATATATCCTGCAGCTTAAGCTTTACGATGACTCAAACTTTTACTGATCTTTCAAAAATTATTTTTGTGTACTCTGATGATGATATAACATTGCAAAAGATTGTTCATCAGTGAAGCATACAGCTTTCTAACTACAGCTGTAATTCAAATTAATGTTACTGGAACTTGAATTTCAATATTTTTAGTACATCTTTGATTAAATAGATCCGTTCGGTAAATTGTGCAAAATAAGCTTTGCTTCAAAAAATAGACATTAATTTTAGAATAAGACATCTTACTGTAAATCATGTCGTCTTTTTTTTAAAGCTCGAGGAAATGAGATTTTTGGAGCACTCCATGTCGTACGACAAATTATTTTTGCTCTCACTTATGATAATATAGCATGGCAAAACATTGTGCTCTTCTCCAGCGGGTAAGCCAAAACACCCGCCTTTCACAGCAAACCGTTTACTGAAACCGTCAACGATTTGACGAAAGATCCTCAACGAATCTCTTACCAGAAAAAAAGAAAGTTAAAAAATGTCGTCTCTGGAGAAGGGGGAAGAGCCTAGTTTCTTATTCGCGGCCTAATATCATCGTCCCGTCCTCACTGAAAGACGTCGTACGCTTGCGAAATGCTACACCTGGGAGCGATGATTAGCGCGAAGCAGCTGCACGTCTTGTCGGCTGTGTGTTGAGCATATGTCATTTAGTCTTAAAGCTCCATCACTCTGATATCTCTATGAGTTGTTATGCTTTTAAACGGCTTTATTTGTTCGGAGATAAGTAACTTTACTCACTTCTCCTACCAAGGGAATAAATAGGTTCAACAAATTTACAAGGACTGTCTTATATGAACAGCTTGATGAGATGGTAGTTCTGAAAATTCCCTCGAGGACCTGAAATCGTTATTTTGTCTTTTCACACTATTACTATTTTTTGTCCATTAGGTGTTAATAAGATTCTAAATTGACTCAAAAAGTATGTTTACGGAAGTTCTACGCTAATGATCGACCTATCAGCTATCAGGTGATGTCTCAACGTGCTTCTCATCACTCCTCCCGTACTCCTTTAATTTCTACTGTGTCTCAATGGAATGGGTATCTAAAAAGTGATCAGACTCTGGAAGTTCCTATGTTCAAATACACAATAATAAGTGTTAAAACTTCCTTTGAGCTTGTATTTACAGATTATAGTATCAAAGTTTTATGCTCTCAAAACCACTATAATATTAAAAAGCAGTTGAATTTTATTTTCAGTCAGCTCACGAAGATGGTAATCCTAAATTAAATAAATGGCTATGATGTGCTCAATAAGTAACTATTCCATTTTAAGCTTGAATAATTAAAATACGGTTGGTGATAAGACAGAAGCGTTTGCTTCACTGGCACTTGGAAAACAGTAAGTTTTGATAAGTACAGGGTTTAAATTATTTACAAATTTCGCCGAGAGAGGACACTGCTGGTAGTTTCCTGTAGTAAAAGAGAAATAACGTCCCAGTTAATCGTTCTTAAATGAATATTTTACTGCATGCACGCTTCTTATCTGAGCATAAACTCCCTCAAAAGACAATTAATTGGAAAAGTAGGCGTTCTTTCTCTGTTACCAGAGCAGATGCAGCAGCGCCCCTCCATCGGATAAATTTGTGTTTAATTTTAACATGTTTATTTTTCTAAACTTGCCATTTTTTTATTTACCAATGCAGCAAACGGTACATTCCTATTTCCAATTGTATTTTATTTATGTACGTTCAAAATATATCAACCATTTATTAAACTGATAATAGTATTTTATTCGGTTTGAAAAGCGCGAATCTTGAACAGAAGGTTTTAACCACAAAAATAAATCGTTTAGAAGAAGAAACTGATTTCACGAAAGCAAATATCTACTGTCGTTAGCACGAAAAAGTATACTTTTTGGTCATATATTTTTGATGGAAGAAGAACTGAAAGGTGCGTTTTATAAAAGCCAATCACACACACACACATATTTCATAATAGAGAGTTAGACTCACCAATTTAGGGGACAAAAGAGTTTTAATTTATGAAAGGGAAGTTTTTGATTCTTGTCTCTGCTAAATTGACGAAATTTAATATTTTCGGATACGAAAGAATTCCAGGGAACCTTGATCACAGAAAAAAGTGCTTATAATGGTTATCATTTCAACGAACAATGCTTAGAAAATTGGTTAACTTCCTGATTTGTAGCAAAAGCTGGTTCAGGTTTTCAGATATTCAGAATGTGTTTAATGTACCAGTGTGTAATGTACTTTATGAGCAAAATAAGTATAAATAATGCCACATGAAAATTGTGCCAGTAGAGTATTTTACCATTCAGTCAGCATCGGTCGATTAAACGGTTCCCGTTAAAACTCCGAAAGTGAAGCAGCCATGGCTCGGGCAGTGCTTGGGAAGGTGAACTTCTGTCTCGACCGAGTCTACTGTGGACCATGTACGCTAAAGGAAGTTGTTGAACTTAAAATATGTCATCGGTCCAATGTTTTCCTGTTCAAAACGGTACCTCGGGGGGGGGAGGGGCGGGTGTTGACCCAGGTGCTATATCTCTCATCTGGAATTGGATTAAAATTAGGAGGCCACTTATAGGAGGCAACTACTGCCTACTAGCCTCTCCCATAATGAAATTTCCTGCATCTCTGGCACTCTAGCGTTCAAGCCTACAAGTAGACCGATAACCCGACCATTAGAAAGAAGGGGAAAAAAGATTCTTTTGAACATGCAGAACTTATTTTGTTAATGGGAATAAAAATTAATTGAATATTTAAATACTTGAAGTTCGCTTTAGACATTGACGAATTGGGTACTGCGAAAACGGCTCAGGCAATCAGTCTGTCTTTACGATCTGTTGTCTTAAGTTGGCTGCTACCCTCTTGACATTGAAATCTTAATTTTGCTCATCCATTCTACCAGATTCACTCTGACTCAGACTGTGACCTTCCAGCTGAGTTAGATCTCACGTTCTCCTCCAAAATGTGACATTTATACACAATGAACGTTAACCCGTCGCTTTGTTACAATTCAGATGAGCTTAGTCGAAGATAAATCTAATGTAAGTCTTCACTTTGAATACGAAATTTTCTCTCTACATACTTGTTCGGAAACCTGACTTTCGAAATACTGGAATTACGACTATTCATTCATTCCACGCTATGTTCTTTTAATTTTATAAAAATTGAAAACTAAAAGTTCAAAAGTCTTTCGAATCAGACGTCTTTCTTTTCCATGCGTTATTTCATGCATCTTCTAGTATTAGGTGTACTGGAAAGTAATGCTCTTTTTTTTACATAAAATTCAAACAAATAAATATTCAATAAGAATTGAATTACAAACAGTGTGCCTAATCATAAGAATTATATTTTTAAAATTTTATAGATAGCATTTTTTTTTTCTTTTAAGAAAAAGCGCCTTAGTCAAGAAATCACATCTACCCTCCTTGAAGGATTGTATTCAAGATGTTCTGAAAACGCTTTTTAGGTATTCGTGAGTGTTGTGTTTTACAGCAAGAATTTTATAAACATCTCTGTCCTTCTTAGAGATTACGGAGGTTATATGAAAAGAAAGTTTTGGACCCCAATCCCCCCCCCCCATAAGTTACGAATTGCGGAAACTATTCTCCAATCTAGCACCTATGCTAAAAATCTCGCATGTGTGCCAAATTTCGTATTATTAACTTCAGTATTTTGGCTAGGCAAAATATTGACATTACTTACCTGTACACCTAATATTTTTTGTAATGCAGAAAACAAACCGAAAACTGATTGATATAGGAATTCAGAGCTTAAAAATGAGTTGCACTATTCAAATTTTCTTGACTAGGGATGGATGCTAGACGAGGACAGAGATTCCTAGTTGCTATGCGGTGTGCGAGACGAGACAATGATATGCAGTTGTTGTGCTAGATAGGCAGTTCTCGTAACGCCAACCGATGGTCGACTGGAAAAAGACATTGAATGTTGCGGGAGAGGGCTAAAATGTGAAGATCGAATGTTCTAAACTCTCGCGTGGCTGTCGACCTATTGGTCTGGAGCATAGGCGCACTTAAAATATTTTATTTTAAAAAATTGTCTTCAAATTATTCCTAATTTTTGTGTGTGTGTATGGGGGGGGATTAATTTAAACTGAGGAATGTTGGTTTTTAAATTAATACTTACAGTTAGTGTATAAATTAAAGTTATAAACGTGGGGACAACATTAATGAAAAGATTGAATAATTATTTATGACTCTAAAACGAGTTATGTTGATAGTGGGCTTGTGTTCTATGGGCAAATGAATGGGCGATGGATATTTTGACGTTATACACGCTTAAATCTATTGAGTAAAATAATAATCAAACGGAGTATATTTTTACTCAACTTTTGACTTCAAACAGCCATTCTCCCGATTGAGTAAAATTTGCTCCATTAATCGACAAAAATCAATGGAGCGAAAAATTCTCAATTTTTGAGCATTACACAACAGCTCCATTTAGGCTAAATAATAATCAAAAATGAGGAGTGTCTGTCCGTTTTTGATTAATATAACTGTACTCAATTATGATTATTATTTAAGCTATAGAATGAGCGTTTTTACAAAATCACCCCTTTTTTAATTAATATATCTGTACTCAATTAAGATTATTATTGAGTACAATAGTTGATCGTATTTTTAAGATATAAAAAGGGTGTTTTATTAAAATTTGCTGTTTTTGGTTAATATATTGTATTATTCGTTTCCTTCATTTTTTATTATCAGAACTGTAATCTATGATTATAAGCCCGAGAAAATAAATTTTAAATCAAGGCAAATACATTACATATATCTTAATACACTATAAAAAAGTATTTTTTTAATAAATAGAATATAATTTCACTATAGTCTCTAGTTATAAAGCGAATTCACAGTACAGTCAGAATACAGAAATGCAATCATGGTTAAACCAGCTGTGAGATTTAATTAAAGCAGCAACCAAATTTATTGACATGAAAGGTAAAATACTACTTACTAACTTTGAGTGGAAATATCATAACTTCATTTGTTTTACAACAGCTTTTTATAATCCAATCGTAAGAAACTATGACATAAAGCGGAATCTTTACCTAAAGCATCTCCTCCATATCTAGGCTGAATTTATTTCACAACTCTGAGTATGAAAAAGATGCATTTGGTATTCGGATATAAAACCAAATTATCACAAGCGAATACACACACAAATATGCCCGCGTTTGTGACTATGAATCGTTATCCATTGAAGAGCGTTGGTCACGTGATAGTAATAGGATATGGGTCTTGGGGGAGAAGAGAGAGAATACTCAAATAGACAAAAATATTGTGAAAATTGAGCTAAGTAGAAGCTAGTGAATCATGAGCATTGAGGCGAATGGAGGAGATAACAAATTATTGTCGTTAATGAGTATTTTTTAACGTAAAAGGATTTAAATCAGCCGATAAGAAATTTAATCAATAAAGGAGTGTTAGTTTTAATCAATAGATTTAAGCGTGTAAGAGTGTTATAACTATAATCGGGGTCACTATAACAGAGTTCAGCAGGATTTGTAACCCCAGCTCCCCTGAACCAAAATTCTGGGCGCGCCACTGTTCTGGAGTTTTGGACAATTTTATCCTGATGACTATGGATTAAAATCTCTTAAAAAGTCCTCCGTCCAAGGCATCGCCCTTCGACAGATAGCTCTCGTGTAGCTTTGCCTCAAACGAACACTTATAGTCTCAGCTATCCCTACTTACGACGCATAAATTGTCAAACTTCGTGATGAAAAATCATGAATGTTATGAAATTAAATCCCAAATAACACAGAATAACCCAAATAATCGTTCCTACAATCATGGAACGTGATAGCAAACGGTGCACGAAGTAGTATGTGTCGGATGAATCTTGTAATGATTATTTGAAGAACGAAATCAAATAGATTGTAAATATATTCTCAGTTCCGCAGTGGACTAGTCTCTAAGCTCCGTTCCCATAAGAACACGCAGAGTGAAGCAGAACCGGCTTCGGCAGTGCTTAGGAGAGAACCTTTTTGGCTGGGCTGCTGCGGAATTGTGTACGGTATTGGGAGCTGGTGCACATAAAATCTGTTCGTGGCTCCATGTTTAAACGATACCTCTGGGGATGCGATTTCAGGTGCTAGGTCTCTCGCCTGAAATTGGGTCAAAATTAAGAGACCCAGGGTAAAGTTCAGACTTCCTCCCTCTGCGGTTCATTAAAAATGGAAGCCGTCCCCTTTCGCCCATCGCCGTCCTATATGAAGGATCTGCCATCAATTCGCAGTCGCCATAGGGCATAAAACAGTAATAACAACACATATTCTCTTTTGGGTGTAATGGATGTACGTATAGATGAAAACTTCTCTAAAAGTAACTTTGTGAGTATGTGCAGTACATGAGTTTGCAGTAATTTGCAAGTTGAAATTCTGGGTAGCATTTAACTTCCACTTATCAGAGGTATAAAAGGCATTAGTTGTCAATAAAGTAGTTGCTTGTAGAATTGCACTGTCTTATTGTGGCCCATCCTCCCCTGTCATCTAGTTTCATTTGAATAATAGAGGTAGGTTTTGTGTACTTTATTAAAGATTATAAATATAGTGAGTTATTGTAACCTATAGTTTTGTTATAGTATATTTTTTTATTTGAGAACATTTTTAACATTTTGTTCTTTTAGGCCACAATCAGACGCATTTATCTAATTGTGTCCCTTAGCAGCGGAAACTAGTTAAGAATAATAATCAGGCAACTTGTTAAGATTAATAATTAGTAGATACGTATTACTAGGTTATTTGGAGACCAGGTAAGTGAAATTCGGTCAAAAAATAGATTTTCGTTCTTAAATTTTTCTGTTGCATTAAATTCTCTAAAGTTCTATCTTTTGAACGATATATTGCATTTGTTTATCGAAAAAACAGAAGAATTAGAAATTTTTATTTATTGTTTACTAAACTCATACGTCTATTATTGTTTTCAAAACCAACAATTTCTTAAGCAAGTTAAATACAAAACTTAAAAAATCTTAAAATTTTGTATTTAACTTTGTAAATTAAATACAAAATTTTAAGATTTTTTTACTTGTCTCATCGTGGCCCATAGACTGTCTCATAGTGGCTCACGCCTGGGCCGCAATGAAGCATTTTTATCTTTTATAAAAGTGCAATGAAGTACTTATTTTCATATATATGAGGTTAAAAAAATCTTGTAATATATAAGTGTTAAGTGAAATATTGTATCTCATATATATTTTGTGTTACGTACAATTTGATAAAATAATTATAAAATGTTTAAAGTGTTTCTGTCTCATTGTGGCCCACCCTCCCCTAAAAAAAATAAAGATATCGTTTTGATTCAAGAAATAATTTTTATCATACGTATTGCAAATTTTATTTAAAAGGGTGATTTACATAGTGATACGTATCATTCCGAATTTCGGAAGTTTAGTGGTGATCCCCATCTTTTTATTTCAGCTATGAATTCAGCGTGTCAAAATATGTCAATATACAATTATTCATAGATTTTCCAAGAAAAGTGAATGTCTCGCCAAGCCACTGAAAAATGAGTTATCTAATATTAACGTGAAAGCTTTAAACTGCGCATGACGTAGCTTCTAAATTAATGAACGAATTATTTTATTTTTCAATGTTTAAGAAGTTATATACAAAAGACCAACAGTAACGAATTCAATTGTTTTCGATTTTACAACATTCTTTTTTCAAATTAATGAATAATTATTAAATCATTTCAAAATATGACGCAAGACAAGTAAACCATTTCACCGTAAGTTTAGAGAAGCTGTTTGGCATTTTTAAAGACTTTTTTTTTTAAGGAGGAGGTACTATGTTCAACGTGATACGCATATTACGTAATGTACAGCAATTATTTTATGCCACATACACCAATTTCAAAATTATTTTTTTATCAGAAAGGAGATAGCTCATGGGTGGTTAGATATTGATTTGGTAAGATTCTGATAATATTATCATTCCGAAAATCGAAAAAAGAAAATCGTTTTTCCAAACCATTGATGAAAGGGTTGCTAGTGAGTAATATGTCAAAAATGGCAAAGGTTGGCCACTTTTGGTGATTTATTACCATGTTTGAGGTAAAAAAAAGTAAGTTTCCGAAACTAAACCGAGTTTGACGATAGCTTCTATATTTGGCGAAAAACCTAACTGTTTTAAACGAGTATAATGATACAGCTGGGATATTTGCTGCACGGCGAGATGAAATGTTTTGCGGTGCTAAATACTCCAGTCTTCCAAGGATTATACTGAAGAATCTAAGAACTGTTTTAATGGCAACGTTAATGAGAAATGATTACCCAGTATGTGCATATCAAAATCGCTAAAGAATTAAAATTCGGCATTGGTGGCAAATATCCAGCTTTAGCAGAGTAATAGTAAAGTAATTTGTCCGATTTTTTAATCTTACTTGTAAACAATTTTTTTTTTCGCTTATTAATTAAAAAAAAATCTGATGTGTCCAACACATGACTTCCTTGCACGTCTATTAAATCAAAAATGTTTTTTACGCACTTCCTCTAAACTTATTTGTTTGAAAGATATAAAATATCAATAATAGTAAGATATAGCGATTTCTAGCCAAACATTTCGATATCGCCAAGCTGAGTTCAATTTGAAAGATTTCTTTCTGACACTTTATTTGGCGATATTTCACCAAAAGCCGACAAACTTGAAATAGTTTGCGAGATTTTGGGGATAGCCAAAGTAGTCATTGACCACAGACTTTCAATGAATTGAATGCATCCATACACCTTAATGTATTTAAAGTCATTTGGCTCACCCTGTAAATAAATTCCCAGTCGATTGCTGTCAAAAAAGATATTGAAAACCGTTAGATATTATAATATAGTTCTAAATACAAAAGTTCAAAATTCTACGGGTTAAAGTTTTAGAGTTATACAAAATACGAAATAATTTTTGGCGCCAAATTTGGCGATATTTCGGCGAAACTCGTCAATGACGACGACATTTGGCGAGATATTAAGCATGGCCAACAATGACAGATTATCGCCAAATTTGGCGATATTTCGCCAAAACTCGCCAAGAACGATGACAAATGGCGATACTTTGAGCATGGACCAAATGACTGAATATCGCCAAATTTGGCGACATTTCGGCAAAACTCGCCAAGGTCGAGGACAGACGGCGAGATTTTGGGCATGTACCAAACAATGACTGTCTACAATTGTATTATATTGAAGATGTCCATAGACATTAAAGTACTGAAATTCTCTTCGGTGGTCCTGTAAATAAACTCTCCAGTAGATTTTAACCAAAAATCGAGATGCACAACTAGATGTTACAACAATCTTATATATGAAATTTCATAATAGTTTTTGAGATTTGAGAGTAAAATATGCACACACGTACACAAAAAAGTCGCCAAGCTTGGCGACTTTTGGCATAGTTCTTGAGAGAGGCACGTGACCGTGGTCGGACCATTACCTAACTTATGTGGTAGGACGGTATTGTGCTTGAAATGGATGAATCTCCTAAAATTGCCTTTGACCGTAATGTATTGGAAATCTTTTGAGTGTTCCTGTAGCAGAACTGTAAATGATAAAGACACTTTTTTTAATGGAGAAATTCATTTTCTAACTCTTTACAGCATATATCACTTCTGAGTCGTTTGAAATAGCCCAATACCTCTAAAAAAACGCTTTGATGAATTTCGGCCCATAGAGCGTAATGTATTTCGAATCTTTTAGGCGGTTCTGTAGATAAACTATCCGGTCGAATGGAACCGAAAGGGGAGGTGCACAACTAGATGTTACAACAATCCTAAATATAAAGTTTCAAAATTCTACGCCTAATAGTTTTTGAGATATGCGAGTTTAATGAATTTCGGCCCATTGAGCGTAATGTATTTCGAATGTTTTGGGCGGTCCTGTAGATAAACTATCCAATCGAATGGAACCAAAAGGGGAGGTGCACAACTATATGTTACAACTATCCAAAATATGAAGTTTCGACATTCTACGCCTAATAGTTTTTGAGATATGCGAGTTTAATGAATTTCGGCCATAGAGCGTAATGTATTTCGAATCTTTTGGGCGGTCCTGTACATATACTATTCATTCGATTACGACCAAAAGGGGAGGTGCACAACTAGATCATAGAACAATCTTAAATATCAAATCTCAACATTCTACGACCCATAGTTTTTGAGATATGCGAGTTACATACATACGTACGTACGTACGTACAGACGGCATGGAAAAACTGACCACAATAAACTCGCCGCTGGTCAAAATGAGTTGCAGACGCGTTAATATGATCGTGTATGCTAGCCTACGATGAGATGCATCGAAAAAATTCTTAAAATTAAATTTAGAGGTAGTCAAAATCCGATTTTTTGTCGAAATTTGGCCCCCAAAATTTTTCGGGATCACATTACTTCCTTATACTACGTACAAGGAAGTAAAAAAATCTGATGTGTCCAACACATGACTTCCTTGCACGTCTATTAAATCAAAAATGTTTTTTACGCACTTCCTCTAAACTTATTTGTTTGAAAGATATAAAATATCAATAATAGTAAGATATAGCGATTTCTAGCCAAACATTTCGATATCGCCAAGCTGAGTTCAATTTGAAAGATTTCTTTCTGACACTTTATTTGGCGATATTTCACCAAAAGCCGACAAACTTGAAATAGTTTGCGAGATTTTGGGGATAGCCAAAGTAGTCATTGACCACAGACTTTCAATGAATTGAATGCATCCATACACCTTAATGTATTTAAAGTCATTTGGCTCACCCTGTAAATAAATTCCCAGTCGATTGCTGTCAAAAAAGATATTGAAAACCGTTAGATATTATAATATAGTTCTAAATACAAAAGTTCAAAATTCTACGGGTTAAAGTTTTAGAGTTATACAAAATACGAAATAATTTTTGGCGCCAAATTTGGCGATATTTCGGCGAAACTCGTCAATGACGACGACATTTGGCGAGATATTAAGCATGGACCAACAATGACAGATTATCGCCAAATTTGGCGATATTTCGCCAAAACTCGCCAAGAACGATGACAAATGGCGATACTTTGAGCATGGACCAAATGACTGAATATCGCCAAATTTGGCGACATTTCGGCAAAACTCGCCAAGGTCGAGGACAGACGGCGAGATTTTGGGCATGTACCAAACAATGACTGTCTACAATTGTATTATATTGAAGATGTCCATAGACATTAAAGTACTGAAATTCTCTTCGGTGGTCCTGTAAATAAACTCTCCAGTAGATTTTAACCAAAAATCGAGATGCACAACTAGATGTTACAACAATCTTATATATGAAATTTCATAATAGTTTTTGAGATTTGAGAGTAAAATATGCACACACGTACACAAAAAAGTCGCCAAGCTTGGCGACTTTTGGCATAGTTCTTGAGAGAGGCACGTGACCGTGGTCGGATCATTACCTAACTTATGTGGTAGGACGGTATTGTGCTTGAAATGGATGAATCTCCTAAAATTGCCTTTGACCGTAATGTATTGGAAATCTTTTGAGTGTTCCTGTAGCAGAACTGTAAATGATAAAGACACTTTTTTAATGGAGAAATTCATTTTCTAACTCTTTACAGCATATATCACTTCTGAGTCGTTTGAAATAGCCCAATACCTCTAAAAAACGCTTTGATGAATTTCGGCCCATAGAGCGTAATGTATTTCGAATCTTTTAGGCGGTTCTGTAGATAAACTATCCGGTCGAATGGAACCGAAAGGGGAGGTGCACAACTAGATGTTACAACAATCCTAAATATAAAGTTTCAAAATTCTACGCCTAATAGTTTTTGAGATATGCGAGTTTAATGAATTTCGGCCCATTGAGCGTAATGTATTTCGAATGTTTTGGGCGGTCCTGTAGATAAACTATCCAATCGAATGGAACCAAAAGGGGAGGTGCACAACTATATGTTACAACTATCCAAAATATGAAGTTTCGACATTCTACGCCTAATAGTTTTTGAGATATGCGAGTTTAATGAATTTCGGCCCATAGAGCGTAATGTATTTCGAATCTTTTGGGCGGTCCTGTACATAAACTATTCATTCGATTACGACCAAAAGGGGAGGTGCACAACTAGATCATAGAACAATCTTAAATATCAAATCTCAACATTCTACGACCCATTGTTTTTGAGATATGCGAGTTACATACATACGTACGTACGTACGTACAGACGGCATGGAAAAACTGACCACAATAAACTCGCCGCTGGTCAAAATGAGTTGCAGACGCGTTAATATGATCGTGCATGCTAGCCTACGATGAGATGCATCGAAAAAATTCTTAAAATTAAATTTAGAGGTAGTCAAAATCCGATTTTTTGTCGAAATTTGGCCCCCAAAATTTTTCGGGATCACATTACTTCCTTATACTACGTACAAGGAAGTAAAAAAAGGAAATTTCCATCTCACAAATGCATTTTTTTCAAAGTAGAGCTGAATTGTGCTTTCGCTGAAAATGTCAATTTTATAAAAGCGTTTCATTCCTAGCCCGAATAAAATTATATTATTCAGATATTAAAACTGCTTTTAAAATCTCTTTATTTTAGAGCTATCTTTTTATCCTTATTTTATACTGCTTTTCCTCTGCGAACAGAATTATTATTAATCAAATATTAAAAATGCTTTACAAATGCTTATTTTTTAAAAAGTAAGTTACCATATTTTCATCCTTGTAAATATTACTATAATATAAAGGGATAAAATCAAATCTTGATGTTAGTTGGAAAAATTGTTGCAGAAATATATTCAAAGAAAAACGAAATTCTTCTAATATTGCAAAGTTATATTTCACATCTTTTTCCTTCTTAACCCATTTATGCCTAGCGTCCCTTTTTTGGGACGGCATTTTCGCTATTAGTCGAAAACGTTATTTATTTTTCCTAGCCTTTATTCATGAGTATTGAGCCTTAACTCTACAAAATATTTTAACATGACCAAGTAGGATGTTGATATTTCGATTTTTATGCATAATGATTTTAAAAGAAAGCATCCCTTGTTCAAGAAGTTGACATCAGAAATTTATCTATTATTTCCGTTATCAGCAAAAATCGAATAAAGTCGCAAAAATATCCAGGCACAAATGGGTTAAATTCTCGATTTTTTATCATTTGTAATTGGCCCTGCATTATAAATTTAAATATGAATAAAAAGGGCATGTTTCCAAATAACCTTTTTTAAAAACTATTGGAAATCTTTTACTTTTTAATTTGAAGATTGCTGCAGATTGAGAAAAATTACCAAGGAAAGCAGTGGAGACTACTTGCTGAAATAAATCCATATTCTTCTTATTGCCTGAACAAATCAAAACATTGTCTTGCGTTTTGATTTTTATTTTGCTCACTGTAGAATATCTGTGCTCTTTTTTCCATAGACTTGACTATGGCAGTCATGATAAGCTGTCAAATATGAATTTATGATAAATGTTCTTAAACGAAAAGGACATGAGGTCAATGGTGCAAGACTCAATGGGAAACAAGTAATGTCATTCGGTGTCGACTTCTCGTGTATCGCAAGGGTTAAGTGTCACTACCTACAGATAACGCCGTCTAGGGGTGGAAAACCCTTCATAAACAAATTTGTATACAGCTTATGATAACACAAACAAGAAAGTATTTTTATGTTTGTATGTATATTGCTTGAAATGCAAGTAAGTTTCCGAGAGCCTGTAAAAGAATTTTAAAGCTATATCTAACATTTAAAGAAAGAGTAAGCTGTTATAAACATTTATATACGTATTGTATTTTGCTTAAAATGGATGAATGTTGCTAAACTAGACCGTAATGCATTAGATTTTTTTTGGCGGCCCTAGAACTGCAAAAGCTATGTACACTATTTTCGTGGAAAGCATTAATTGCGAATATTAATAATACATATCAGTTTTGCTTTTTGCAATAGATAATATCTCTAAAACACACTTTAAACAACGATTGCTCATAGAATGTAATGTATTCGAATTTTCTCGGTGTTCTTTTGCCTCATCATGGCACAGTGTTTATGTCACTGAAAATGGTAGACGGCCGAAGTGTGAAAACCCGTATTCGAATCCCATCGCGCTGTTGTCGATCTAACGGTCTGGGGTTTTGGTAGGTTTTCTCCAGATGTAACAAGAATACGCGTTAGAACCCCTTAGAAAGTCCTCTTACCAAGGCACCCCCATCCTCGGCAGATCGCCCAAGCGTAGCGTTGCCATAATCACATACAAACTCGGTGTTCCTGCAAAAGAAATAGAATTGCTAATAAACCCTTTTTAGTTGGGTACACGTAGCAGTACATAGAAATAACACAGGGTAAGTGCACCAGTTAATTGACACTTAAAGAGCAGTAATAAGCATTACCTATTAATTGCTAATTACTAAAATTATCTAGAAACACAATTTTTGTTTTCAAAACACAAGTAAATTTTGAAAATTCATGTAGAGTATAATTTTTTCAGAATATTGCAAATTTCTATTTTTTTTCTCATATTTTATATGCTGTAATGTCGGTGACACCAGTAATTAACACCAAGAAAAAAATTGCTCCAGTGATTGACACTTCATGCTCCAGTAATTGACACCTAAGAAATGTGTAGAAAAACATGCTGATTTACTTTTTAATGGAATGGCGTAAAATGGCGCAAGCAATGAAATGAAATTTGCTGACATGTTAGGTGGTCACTCAACAAAAACTAGAGAAGTCGAATTTTTAAAAATTTTCATCAGATTTTGAGAATTTGCGAAAATAGTTTCAAACCGCGTAAATTTTTGTTCGCTCGTCACGTAATGACTAAGGCGAATGAAATGAAATTCCTTGAGATGATAGGTGACATGACTCTTCTGAAATATAACGTCGAATTTATTAAAAACTTTGATCAGATTTGGAAATTTTGCGAAAATTGTTTCAAACTGCGTAAATTTTTGTTTGCGCATCACATAATAACGACTAAGCGAATGAAATGAAATTTGGTGATATATATAATAGGTGATCACTCTACTTAAACTATACCTTCATTTTTTTTTTTTTTTTTGATTGGATTTTGAGATTTTGTGAAAATTGTTTTAAACTGCGTAAATATTTGTTGGCGCATCACGTTATAATCACTTAAGTGAATGAAATAAAATTTGGTGATATTATAGGTGGTCACTCAACTTAAACTATAGGCGTAAAATTTAAAATTTTGATTACATTTTGAGATTTTGCGAAAATCGTTTCAAACTGCAATATCTGTGCGCATATTGCGTAATAACAACTAAGCGAATTCATGAAGTTTGATGGCATGATAGGCGGTCACTCAAACTATAAGCAGCGAATGTTTGAAAAAGTTTTAGTAAATTTTGAGATTTTTTGAAAATTCTTTTTAAAATGCATTAATTTTTGTTCCACATCACACAAGAACGACTGAAGCAAATGAAATGAAATTTGGTGGCATAATAGGCGATCATGAAACTTAAACTATAGCAGTCAAATTTTTTAAAAATTTGGATTAGATTTTTAAATTTTGCGAAAATTTATTCAAAAATAATGATGTGTTTGTAATGTGTTGTTAATAATGCGCTTGTGTGTAAAAATATATGTTTGTCTATCAAGTATTAAGCATTGAAGGGAATGTAATAAAACTTAAACTATAGACATCAAAGTACTTCAAAAAATTTTATAGAATTTGAGATTTTGTGAAATTTGAGAAAATGTTCCATTCCTGAGAAATGGTAATAGAATTGGAATATGAAATAAATTATGTTATGGGGCAAGTTAATGTAAACTATAGATGCCAAACATTTTTTTTTAATGCGTCATAGATTTTGAAATTTTGTGAAAATTGAGTGCATGTTTGTTCCATTCCTGAAAAGATGACAGTGGAATAGAATGAAATTTGGAATTGTGTTAAATGGATAGATTAATTCAAACTATAGATGGAAAAAATTGTTTTAAATATTCTGGAGATTTTGAGATTTTGTGAAAACCGGATAGATATTTGTTCTCGCATCACTCAAAAACGACTTTAGAGAATAGAATGGAATTTAGTAACATGATCATCGTGTTAGAAACGTTAGTTACTCGTCATACAACAACTTGCAAAAATATTAGATGCTTTCAGTCTTTTGCCTTTAACTTTTCTTATTTAAATAGCCTTGGCAAGTTGAAGAAGCAAAAATTTCAGTAAGCATTTTAATTTCTCAGAGGTTCTCAATTTAAAAGAAGAAAAGGGAAATAGTCTTTTAATAAGGACCCTATTTAGAAATTCTACAAGAAACAAACCACATCCCAGCTGACTGAGGAGATTCTTTTCTTGACCGGTGTTGCTTCCCAAAAGGGTTCTTTGAATGACAGGGAAGAAGGGGGTCTTCGAATGCTAAATTCAGGGCCCAGCGTGGCTCTTGCGCAATTGCTGGGTTCTGGTGGAGTATTCAAGGAGCAAGTCTGGTAAGCAAGATCGGTCATAAAAGGAGAGTCTTTCACGTTGTGACTTTTTAATCATGAGAGCAAGCAGGTTAAACATGGCTTCAGTGGTGGGCTTAAGTGAGCTCCTGGAGAAAGTGGTCGCCCTTGCGATTCCCAACTGTGCCTATGGATGACGGGAAAACTTTTCAGAATTTTGGAGTTTTAGCAGCAATTTCAGGACTTCTCGAATAGTGAGTGCCATTCGAGTGATTTCCATAATCGAATACTACTATTCGAATAGTACCAATAATCGATTAGTAATCAAAGAGTGCCCATATGGGCAACTTCCTTCCCGCTGGACGGATGTAGCCCGCCACGGCTTTTGATCCGGCCCGCGGAACACATCAAAGCCCCATATAAACCAATCAAAATCCCACATAAATCCCAGTTATACGGCCCACGACTTTGCTAACATTCTAAAGTTTGGCCCACAGCTTTTCAAAGGTTGACCATGCTTGGAATAGAGAATATTCGGGATTTTCACTAATCTAATAGTATTCGCGGTTTCACTATTTGAAGAGTAATCACGATTTCACTATTCGAATAATATTCGAAATTTCGGATGTCATGCTATGTGCTGAGCGTTCGAATGGATTTTTGAAAATCGATTATATCGAATGGATTTAATAATCGATTCATTCGAATAGTTTCATTCATTCATGCCCATCACTAGAGGGGCATACACCGAAGAGGAGAAGAGCGATGGAAAAGCCTATTCACTTTTTTGCCGGTCCCCCCCCCCAGTCGGCTTCTCGCCTTCCAAAGTGATACATAAAATACTCAAAGGCCAACGGAAGGGGTCACTTGTTTTATGGCTGTAAAAACAAACGCAGGAGAAGGCGGTGCGAAGACCCACGTCGTTAATCATGCGAATGTTTCCTCCCGCGAGAAAATCCGTGTCTTCTCTCTCGGTGCGATTGACTCCTGTGGTATTGCGAGAGAGAGCTTTGCCCCCTTCCACTACCCCCTCAGAAATCTGAGTATCTTAATTGGACCGCCTTCAGATCTTTACGGAATGATGTTTACTTAGGCGAGAGCGCGAAGAAAAAAAAATAAAGAGAAGAGTTAAAAAGTGAGTAGAAGTTCGCCAAAAAGTGTTGCATGCAGCGCAACGAGAAACGCGATCAATTTCTCTCGAGGACTTTAAATCTAAGATTTTCACTGTATTAATCACAAAATTGCGCAAGCATTAGTCAATTTTTTGCAATTGTGTTTAGTGAACAATCTTATTTTATTTCCAAGAAATGTCTTTAGCCTGTTATTTAAAGAATAATTTATGTTGAAGGATTCTTGAAAAAGTTAAAGAAAATGATGCTTTTGACAAGTCTAAAGAGAAAAATCCTGTTTCAAATATTACCTTGTAAATCTGAATGGCTACTATTAAGAAAAAATGGACAAAATTGAGTTGTACAGAACACAGGAATAATTCAAAACTTATAGGCGAGATAAGAAAAGGTACATTTATCTTAAGTTCTCAGAAACTGAATAACAAATTTTAAAAGGATGTCGAAAATTTAAATCCAGAAGAGCACAGAAACAAGTGCTTGCACAAATCTTCAAAACCGTAAATTCCTCTCATACCAACTACAGAATTTCGCTACCTTCGTTATCAACAGATTAAGACCAACCATGTAACGACCTTAATCACCAAACACTGGACACGCGGATAAATCCTAAAACGCGTGTTAAATTCACCGGTAAGATACCTTTCGAATGATTTTAACACGCGAGTTCGGATTAATTCGCATGTCAAGTGCTTGGTGAATAAGACCGTTAATCTGTCTAAACAACCCATATTACGTTCCCACTACAATTCGTTAAACTAAGATATTAATTGTACAGCTGCGGAAAAAAAAGGCCACTTGTTACTTTTTTCGGCCGTCGTTCGTCCTACAGCAAAGTTACAGATACCAATCGTTTACGATTAAGGTACACTTTAACGTGCTATACATAAAAATTGCATAAGGGGAGGGGGGGCATTTACATATTAAAATTCGCACCAACTTTTTTTTTCCCCAATAGCAACCCCTAGATTTCATTTCATATTTCAAAAACTTAGGTCATTTTAACCCCGGATACTCATTTTCAATAAATTTGAACAGAAAATGGGTGAGTTATGAGCTTCCAAAATCCTCCTCCCCATATGTTAAAACATTTTTCCCTACTTCAATTTATATTTCATATAATATTGATAACAATAAGCTGATTTTTATTCGTACTATTAGAACTAAACTACCCAAACATAATTTAGTTTTGTTATGATTTTTAATAAAATATTAATATGAATTATGAATTATTAAATTAATATTCAAAAAAATTATTAATAGCGACCTAGCAAAATTTCTATGAAAATAGATGCAGAAAGTAATATTACATGGCTGTGCAAAATTTCAAATTTTTACATTCAATAGTTTAATTTATATTAAATATAATATGTTATTTTGATAAGTTAAGGGACCATATATAAATTTATGAAGTGTCAATTTTTTGAAAATTGCTTAAAATAAACGAAAATTAGATTTATTTTGTGCAAAAACACAGTAAAAGATAGTGGTATTTAAAAATATCAAATTTTGAAGCAAATAAATTAGAGGTTTCTACAGTTTGATGGTGATTCTATAAAGCGTCTATTGTTGCGTCTGCTATCATATTCCCCCAAATTTTCCAGGTATAGAATTTGATGCAGTAAATGTATGTCTTCTAATACAACGCCCTATTTCTCAAAAACTAACATCCTCAACATTGCAGGCATAAACTTGACCTTTTTTAATATTGGAAACATTAGGTCTTTGAACTTCCCCATACTTTATCAAACATTTAAACAAAAACCATTCAAACTCACGTTTTTCTGTCTAAATTTTCATCTGACTATAAATTAAAATACAGCCAAAAGTCTTGTAAGAATATTGCACATTGCAGACGATATCATTAAACGAAGAATGTGAAATATCAGGTCGGCAAAAAAGTGATTGCGTTTTTTACATGAAATTGAAACAAATAAATTTTCAACCATTAAACCATTCTTCAAGTTCGACAGTAGCTGAGTAACATTCATGCTTGTAGTCAGAAGAGCAGAGAGCAGCCTCTCACTCCCGCCAACATTTCACCTATCGAAAAGAACCATCAAGGGAACTCAATAACAATTTCAAAATTAGAAAGATTTTCAAAATCGTGAGCAGTCGTTTAGCATTCTTCCGTTAAATCATGTGTACGAACCAAGGAAGTTATGAACTCACGGGTCATTTGGACCATATACTAAACATTTTAATTTCCACCCTTGATATTCTCAGTACAAAAAACTTTAAGAGGGATGGAAACAATATTTTCCTTCAAAATAATATTTATTTCTTTTAACGGTTGCGATCGAAATTAATAAAAGGCGAAAAGTTCTACAAATAACGTTTTTCAATTTGCAGAAAGTCCCTTTAAAAAGCGCAAAAATTAATTCGCGATATCTCCGGAAATTATCGTAGAAAATTGGTGAAAATTTATATTTAGGATAATTTGAAGGTTTTCTTTCGTTTAATAAAGTCAAAATACAGTGTTGCCACTGAGAAAAACGAAGTTGATGCATAATTACGTGCAAGTGCACGTGAAATCGTGGGTTCAATCTCAATGTTGATACCTCTGGACGTGACAATCTAGGTGTGGGTCTTTCGTCTGGCATTGGTTTAAAAGTAAGAGACCCCGTTTTTTCGGAGATAACGTTGGTCCCCTATACTAGGTGCCTGCTTAACATAAATGACCAACACTTCCTACTCCTTGTATTAAAATAGTGATGTCATAGTCAATGTTTTTAGGTATTTATCATGCTTACATCCTCAAACATGTACACGTACAGCATAGTGATATAATTCGATAAATGATACGTCTCTGAGACTTAATGCTGGAAGATTCTCATTTTGTATCCTGACAGTTAAACGCATCATTTCAATAAATATGTATCGAGCAAAACTTACATTGCCTGACGGGTTTTCAAACCCAGGTCCCTGGGCAAAAACTAAGAATTCTAAACACTTGACCGTGACCGTATGTGATTGCTGACAGGGATTCATAATTCGCGCATAAAGCCAAATTCAACGACGCTTTTCACGTAAAAAGGATCTTTTATTTTCTTTATGTATATGTATCATTAGTTATCTAAACTCTGAGGTGCAGAATCGAAAATTATCATATGTTAAATCTTCTAAAATAATGAAATCTTCTAAAAATATAAACCATACAAATGCATGTTGACTTTTCATAAACACATACTGAATTTTCAGAATTTTCTCTAAGTCTCGAGGTTACATACGATTGCAACATATGATTGTAACCAAATGGCATATATATACAATGCATGAGATGCACTCAAGGAATTTTTTGGTGGGGAAAAGTTAGTTTCAAAAATAAACACAAGATGGCGCTTAGCCTAATGCATGAGATGCACTCAAAGAATTTTTTGGTGGGGAAAAGTTAGTTTCAAAAATAAACACAAGATGGCGCTTAGCCTAATAAAACAGCAAATTTAACAGTGAAAATGAATAATTTGGAATGCGCGAGCAATTTCAACGTTTATTCAATAGTTTTTGAGAATCTGCTAACTAATATGGGATATTTTTTGATGCAGATTTTACCATGAGAAGCGCCACCTAGTGGACATTTTTGTAAGTAAACTTTTTAGGAGCTTCTTTCGGCGCATCTCGCGTACAGTCCATATGCCAAATTTGGTGTCACTCTGCTCACCCGTTTCAGCTGCAGAATACTGTATGCAGGAGAAGTTTAATTATAACCACCCTGTAAAAATTAAAGTTCCTATTTATACATAATACTCCTCGTGCAATTTTTATGGCATCATTAACGGAAAGGGATGTTACAGCTTTTTGAGTCTATTACTCATTGTTATTTTACTCAACAATTCGGTTTGTAAATCACGGAGAATGATACTTGTAAATGTAGAATGACTCCTGTCGTCAAGATTAATTATATTTGTCCTGCAAAGCCATTGTTTTGCTAATAAAACATTTGGTGAGCTAAATCTTTGTGGGTATAAATAACGCATTTAAGTACCTGTTGTTTTTAGAACTATACGTTGAAACGATCATCAAGCTATTCTCACTTTATGATGAACGAAAGTAAATATCTTTGAACTAATTATATTCATTATATTATTTATTTGTTTTATTATTATACTTTTTTAATGAAAAGCTCCTTAGACAATTTAACTGTGCGATTTCTTATAAGACTATTTTGAAAATGGTATCTTATACAAGATTCATTGTGTATGCGTAGTAAATATAGTTTCTGATAAAACTTTATATACAACTTTATCGTTTATTTTTCGATTTATACGTTTCTTTTCAAATGCAAATTGCCTCAGGCAATTTAACAACGCGCATTTTTGTAAGATTTTGTTGAAAATTGTATCTTACACAAAAAATTTTACTGTGCATGAATGCTTATTATAGTTTCGGATAAAACTTTATACACGGGGTAATTCTTTACACTTGGGGTAAAATGTAATTTGTGGTAGAGACAACCAGGGCGGTTCAGAATGACATAGTAATGTGGGGGGTCGAACTCCGTCTTCACGAGCCTGTTCATAACCACTTTGTAAGAAGTGTTGTCTAATTTGTTGACCTAGTTTAATGGGTTTTTCTCTAACAATTTCATCAATGAAATGAAATAGAATTTGTAAACTATCAATTTTTTAGTCACGTGCTTTTTGCGAAAGATACTTAATTTTTTGAGAAACCATGGTCGTAAAGTTCACTATTACTTCAAAATATCTACCTAAGTGATTATTAAGAGGTACATGAAGGCGTTGTTTCTGACTCCACATTGTGGTTCACTCCACTCATTTTTCCGTAGGCAGAAAAATATTTTTTTTCAATTTGTACTTAATCTACCTTTACCCAATTTAATTGTCTCATCGACATTCCCGATACTTGTTAAAAACTTTAAAGTTGAATAGCTTAATAATTAATTTACACAGATGCAGGGTTTTTTTTTTTTTTTTGTGTGTGTGGGTTTGTGTGTGTGAGAGAGAGAGAGAATGACTTTTTAAAAATTAGACCCTTAACTTTTTTGCGCAGAAAGTCATCCTAAAAATGTATTATTTTTATTTTTTTAAATATTGAGTGTCTTATAACATTTATGATATAGAAAGTAACTGCACGTCACGCGAAAACTTTTTCTAATTAGAAGTAAAGTACTGAAGTCATTAATTTAAAAAGTACGCTTTTTAATAAAAATTGGAAAGAAAAACAATGACTACCTTAAAAAAAACAAATGTTTAATGCTTAAAAAGGGCTTAAAGGATTGAAAAAAGAAATTAATAATAATAAAAGTAACAGCTAAAATGAAAATTAATTAATTAATAAATAAAACAAGAGAATAGAAAAATGGGCTACTTATAACAATAACAAGTAAAAGAAGTTATAAAATAAATAAAAATTTTTAGAAAAAAAAAACACACTTTTAAGTGTGTTTTAAGTATCCTTTTAAGGATACTTTTTTTCACAAAGTTTTTATTTATTTTATCATTCAACACTAGCATTTTGAGTGTTTTTTCATAAAAGAAGGTATATTGAGATCGAAGAAGAAAAATGAGAAAAACGTCAATTTAATTGAATTAAGCTAGCAGATAAGAGTACAGGTACACGAACATTCTAAAAATCTGTAAACCATCAAGTTCAGTTGTTCGTACCGAAGAAATTTGTAGAAATCTGTTTTAAAAGTGCAGTTTGAACTGACCAGTTTGAAATACCATGTATAGTAAAACAGCCTTTTTAAACCATTCCATTAATCAATTCGATCACCGAAATGTTTTTCGAAATTTACTCAATACATCAATGCTTAAAAATTCTTTCTTAAACATTCATCAACTCGGTAAGATCTAATGAAACGTACATACATATTTACATTTAAAAAAACCTACATTAAAAAATACAGTTCCTGAGGTCAAAGTAACAGTATAAATAACTTGTCGACTGTCTAATGATCGGTTGCTTTTCGATTCCAGAGCTCGGCACAATCGGTTATTCATTTCTTATCGCGATAGTTATCGCACCCGACCACAACACTGTGATGGGAAAAGTCAAAAATAATTTCTGCAAAATAGAGGTTTTATTGATACCGACATCCCAGAATACGCATCAGATATATGAAATCTCAGAGCAACATTCGATACTTTGTAACAAATTATCCACTGAATTAATTTTCGTTAATAAACAAAAAGAACGGCTCCTTCAGTTCCGTATTGCGATGCCCTCCTGAAAGACATTAGTATTTTTTCGAATTGGCGTAAACTGTCTTATCTCGTGAGCGATTGAAGAAATATTAGCTGACGAGTTCTTTGATTTTATTTAAGAATTTATATTTAGCCATTCGTCGTAATGACTAATGTTTTATTTTGCATACGTGTTGATTGGAGCAGAACCTGTGCACTTGGTCGGCACTGATTATTAATCAACACTTCTTAATGAATAAAAATAAAATGCATGTAACAAAGATGATTATTAGGCACCGATTAGATCCAATGAGAATGACTTCAGCTCCCCCAAGTGACAGAAATAGAAGAGTAGCCTCCAAATAAAAAAAGCTGATGCTTTGCGAAAGAAAAAAAAAATCTAGAGTGACTCCATTCGGCATTCCGAGCATTTGATATTTTCCAAACGTGTAAATAAATTTCATGCAACTAAATCGGATCTAGTGTTCAATCACTAGTGTACTTAAATTGATTTAAGTATATAGGCCGCAAAGTATAAGAATACTTTATTGTAGCTATGTAAAAAAATGTAGGGCGTACACTCGCTAAAATTTATGCAGCATGTAAGACAGCGCGTACCTAATTTGATGTCAGTCGAATGCGCCATTTAGACACTAGCTCACTTTAAATGATTTGCCTGCCTTAGCCGTCGTATATAAGAATTACTTTTTGCAAGCCTGTGACAAACTATCAGCTCTACACACACCAAAATCCATGCAGGTTCTATAATATGCACCGTGGACCTATAATATACATACCCAATTTGAGCCCAATCAAATGCACCCTATAGACACTAGCGAACTTCAAAGAATTTCCATCCATAGGACATAATGTAATAGAATACTCATGTGTTGCCCTGTCAAAAAACTATTGTGTGACGGTATGGGATTATGCTGTGTGACTGTGATCTATAATATACATGCCCAATTTCAACTTCTTCGAATGCACCATTTAATGTATAAGAATTATTTTTATGAACAAACTATCAACTCTACACATAGCAAAATCTGTGTGGATCGTGTGACCGTGACCTATTATATATACCCTATCTGAGCTCAATCGAAAGCACCGTTCAGACGCTAGCGTATTTTCAAGAATTTCCGTGCATGAACCATAATGTAAAAGAAACCTTTTTCGTAGCCCTGTAAAAAAAAATATAAGTCCTATATACACCAAAATCAATACCGGACGTGCGCCGGTGGTTTATAACATGTAGACCAAATTGGGGTTCAATCGAGTGCACCATTCAGGAGCTATCGTGTTCACTCACATACACACACACATATGCACACACACACAAATACATACATACATCTCGTAAAAATAGCATAAATGAATTCAGAAAATCTCAAAACGTGTAAATACACCAAAATCTCATAGTCGAATTTTTTCATGATTACAATACATTCCTTACATGGCTCTTGTTCTAGAAGTAATAAACAATTACCGAAAGCTCTAGCATCCTTGGTTTAGCATGAAATGCGTTACATGTACTGAAAAGCTCATCCAAATTTGAAATTCAATTCCCTATAATTCCTTAATATTGAATTAAATGTATTCAAACGCCCTCTTAAATGTTGTGTAATCTCAAAGTATTGCATTATAAAATCGGTGGTGCATAGTTACGTAGAAAAAGGTGGGGGGAGGAAATACACACATAATTTATCGTAATAAAGATAGTGCAACATGTATGCTCATAATATTCACCATAAGCAAGAACGCAAGAACTGGAAACGTTATTGGACGTTCAAATTTTGATATCATTCCCCTAAGCCCCTTCGTAACATAGCAACCTTAACTATCATCTTTATAAAAGCCTTAATCAATTTTAACTCGCAAAATCTATTTATAATGGAAGTCTTCTTTCCTGAAATTACTATGTGGAGGCCAGGATGCCAAGCCGACCGGAATTATTCAGGAGTTTTAAATTTTGGTTTTTTTATGGTGATTTGTGTATAAATATATACTATAAGTGAAAACAATTTAACCGATACGTAAGCTGTAACAAGTGGCCAAAAATCTGAAAATTCATTATAACACGAGTGTGACATAACATCCTTGAGCCCTCCCTACCTCTCTGTCACAATTTGTCACATTTGATTTATCCCCTTCCCCGTCGTTCAAGCTTTACGTAATTTATGGAAGCCCGCTTATTGAATTGATAATCAAACAATGAAAATGAAAGTAAAAATACTTTTTCACAGTAACTTAAACCTAACTTAGTCTACCTTTTATAGAGGCTCTAGTTGCAAAACTATACTATCTTTATTTGTTGTGCTGTTTTCACTACTGATTACATGCAGAATTATCTCAACTATAGGCTATGAAAACTAGATTTAATTTCAAAATATTACCTATGCTTTTAATAAACATTAATAATGCACAATTAAAACTATTTTTTTAATCATTTATATTATTAGTGTGACGAAATCTTATTATCAGAGAAATTTCTTTCCATGTTTCAAAACTCTTGAACATGTGAGTTGAAAATTTAGTCACTTTCTTCACTAACAATTCTGAGTATTTTCGTGTTAAAATTAATATATGTTTTAGTTTACCAAAGAAAAAATTAATGTGACTTTGTTGAAAGTTTTAACGACTAAAACTATATAATACAGACAAAAATGCTTTTATTATGTCGGAGGGATTTCGTTACGGTTAGAGTAAATATACTGCATCCCTAAAAACATACATTTCCAGGAAAACTGGATAAAAAAAAGTGAAAACAACTGACAAATTACTCCAGAAGACGTTTCAAAATTTCATCTGAAAAAAATCAATCTTTCTAAAGTAGTTCAAAATGAGAAAGTTTTGACAATTTACTCAAACGTAGACATTTCAAAGAGGGGGAGGGGGGGAGAACAAAGAAGGAAAATATCAGTTTTCCATTTTTAGCCTTTCTTTATATTTTTATTTGCCGTTTCTTCCTTTGAAATTCGGTTAAGCAGGTTATTTTCCCTGTTTTGCTGAATCGACAATTTCAAGTATTTGTGTTCAGAACCATATCTAAAATATATGCTTTCATATACTTTTTACATCATTTGAAAATACCCATTTTTTTCTTTCTTTCTTTCTTTGAAAAAGCAGGGGATGGTGTGTTGACACTCTCTCTCTCGATGTATTATATATTTATTTACTTTTTCTTGAAAAATCTATTTGTGTTAGATAAAGCAAGAATTTTTACACAAATTGCGTACAAATTTCACTTCCCGGGAAAAAAGACGATTCTGAGGAGATACCCCATGAGAAAATAAAATGTTATCAAATGCGAGGACTTTTTTTTTTTATAATATGCGAATGCATATAGCATTTGTGTACATGGAAATGAAAAACGATAGAAGACACAATTGGAATTTGAAATTGCAAATCTGTATTTTACATTAGCATGTCTCCTCGGCGTATATTTGCTTTAGTTGTTATTTGATGCTTTATTTTGCTTTTTAGAAATACAAGGTACGCAAAAGTCTGAATATAAACTTGAAAAATATTTTTTAAGAGATAAAGAAGTGTGATTGAACTAGATGATCCTTTATAACACTCTTTTTCTAACATCAAAAATATTTTAATTCAAAATATCCGAGAAAAAGCGTAGTATGAATATTTTTTGAACTACCTCTGCATAATGCTGGCGAGAGAAAATAAAATGCTACAGTCAAACACAGTTTTTCCCCCCGACCTCTCAGAGAAAACTTACCAGCGGTTGATCACAACTTGCAACCTCGCGTCAGCTACTGACCTTTAATGGTTTAGAGCAGCTTATGCACACGGAGGAATCTACGTGCATGCTCCATTACAACCTCAGGAGCTAACCCAGCAGAATCAGCGACGTTTATTTACGTTATTTTGAGTTTTACTGCATTATTTTGAGTATTTTTGTTTGGTTAGATTCAGCTTAAATATTGGACAATTGCGACTGTATGCCAGATGCTCAGTTCCATGTGTTTGATCATTTCGGACTGATAATATAAATAAACAGGTCAGCATGACACCTGCATTCCTTTGTTTTGGAGAATTGCCACAACGATCACAAATTGAGCTTTTATCATTGTTCGGGCATGAGCGCGCATAATGGCTAAAAGCCTGACACTTATAACAGCGTTTTACATCAATATACTTTTGAAAGTAGCAAATCCTAAAATTAATCACACAAGTAAAAGCTTAAAAGGACCTTTGAAATTCCCAACTTGTCATAGTAACCTGCAGTTTATTCAAACTTTCTTCTAGTTGGAAGATCCGTTATGGCTCTGTCCTACGTAGCTTTGATTTATTTGTAAGATTCATGAAGGAGAAAATCTGGGCTCAAAAACTAACTTATGCAAGGTAATGTCAAAATTAGTATTTTGAATATATATAGAATATTATTACATTCCATAAGAACATATCAGTACTCAGGGGCGTTGCCAGGAGGGGGGGGGATATTGGGATATATCCCCCCGCCGAAATTTTTGGATTAGTGATCACAAGATCAACGCCGTGCAGAAATTCTGTCTATTTACACACATATAAGTTCATATCCCACCCCGAAAAATTTTCCTGGCTTCGCGCCTGTCAGTACTGATTATTTCTTCAGACCCACCACGGCCGATTGAGTAAAACACGACACTGTGGGTACTTGTATGATAAATTTTAGGATTTGTTACTTTCGAAAGCACATTCATATAGAACGCTGTTAGCACTGTCACGATTTTGGCTGCTACGCACGTTCATATCCTAAAAAGGATAAAAGTATACGGTAGATGGCTTGGCTGAAGTGTGAAGGTCTTGGGTTCGGGCCTATCGCGGGGCTCTCGATCTTGAGTTTTGGCCGGTTTTCTGAAAGTGTAACGTGAATACGTTTTCAAACCCCTTAAAAAGTCGTCTTATCAAGGCACCTCCCTCGCGTAGGCAGATCTCCCTCGTACGGCTTGCCATAACACAACTTACAAACTTACACTGTTAAAACTACATACTTAGAAATAAACTAAATTGTTGCTTGAACATAAAAAGACATGTCACAACTTTCTTGAACTTATTTATTGGACGACACAAAACATCACATCACATGCAGCACAATTGAACATTAAAACTACTATCACCAACTCAGGGCGAACTAACTTCAAAAACTCAGCTTTAATTAAATTATATTGCATAAAGGCAAAATAATTCCACAAAAGCAACAAATAATTATGCATGAATCAAATTGCCGCCAACATTACCGGGCGAACTGAACACACGAGCTCAAGTCGAAAACTCCACCTCCAATTTAAATCACTTTAGTCAGCAACACCTGAATTCATTTCCTATCCAACAATAGAAAATACAGTGCTATCTAACCAGCCATTGCTTAGTGCTGGCATCTGTACTCTAAGTACATAACAACCGAATGCAGTCCAACAGGATTGTGCAGGAACATACTCCCACCCATCAAGAAGTCATTCTTGATGAGAAGGTATTAAACAAAGTTTAACAATTGGCCTTTTAAATAAACCCTTAGCAGTTTTTATTGTTACCACCCGTACCATACCATCCTTACCAGGATGCGTAGCTACAACTCTACCCAGCGGCCAAACAGAAGGTGGTACATTTTCCTCCTTTAATATAACTAAATCATTTAACTTAATATTTTCCCCAGAAACCTTCCATTTTTTCCTATTTTGGAGTGAACTTAAATAGTCTATCCTCCATCTCTTCCAAAAATTTAATTTTAATTTTTGTATAATATCCCAACGCGATCTAACAGACAGGTTATCTTCAATAGGTTCAGCTGGAGAAGTAATAACATCACCTATCAAAAAGTGTGATGGAGTTAATACATTTAAATCACTGGGATCATTTTCACTACCCACCATAGTAAGTGGTCTCGAGTTCAATAAAGCTTCTATCTGAGTCAAAAGAGTATACAACTCCTCAAATGTTAAGTTGGTATTTCCAATTACGCGCTTAAGGTGAAACTTTGCAGAGCGCACTGCTGCCTCCCACAACCCACCAAAGTGAGGACTCACTGGGGGAATCATGTGCCATTCAATATTTACTTGCGATAAATAATAACTAATTTTATCGTTTTCATTGATGGTAGAAAAAAATTTAAATAGATCTGATAGTTTCCTTTTGGCACCTACAAATGTTGTCCCATTATCCGAATAAATTGAACTTGGAGCTCCTCTACGTGAGCAAAATCTCTTAAGTGCAGCTATGAATGCCTCAGAGGAAAGGTCACTCACTAGCTCTAAATGAAGAGCTTTTGTTGCAAAGCAAACAAAAAAAGCGATATAACCTTTAGTAGTTTTAGCTCCTCGGCCACGATGTCTTAAAATACCAACTGGCCCTGCATAATCAATGCCACATATAGAAAAAGGCCTATTAGGAGTAACTCTATCAACAGGAAGCTCTCCCATCAGCTGCTGTGCAGTGGTTGCTCTATATCTACAACATTTTATACATTTATGTATACAACTCTTAATAAGTTTTTTAAGACCAATTATCCAATAACTCTGACGAATAATGCCTAACAATAAATTCAAACCAGCATGTAAATACACAACATGAAAATAATTTACAATTAAAACACTTATTTTATGCTGAGCTGGTAAAATCAATGGATGTTTAGCATTATATGAGAGAGGTGAGTTATACAGTCTACCTCCCACTCTCAGCAAGCCGTCCTTATCAATAAATGGACAAAGACCTAATAAAGGACTTTTCCTTGAAACTGCTTTACAAGATTTCACACAACTTATTTCATCTGAAAAATATAAATTCTGTACATAAGAAACCAAGAAATTACCTGCATTTTTTCTTTCCGTGGTACACAAAGGAGAAATCTTACCTTTAGAAACAACGTTAACCTTGTTACATTTTTCTCTGCAATTCAATATAAACCTAATACAAAAGGCAAAAATATCTACAATTTTAGAAAAAGATGAATAATTTTCAAATAGTGAATCAATAATGCAGTTCTTTACAATTACTGAAAAACAAAATTTAGTCTTTTTCTGTTCTTTCACCACAGCATCAACGTTAAGTTTAATTTCTGGTTGTTTAGGCCAATTCTCTGTACTTAAGGAAAGCCAGGGCGGTCCCTCTGACCATAAGGAACACTCGGGAAGTTGTTTAGGAGTCAAACCTCTTGAAGCTACGTCAGCAGGATTTTCCCTTGTGGGCACATATCTCCAACAGTCAAATGGAGCCAGGTCCAAAATTTCGGAAGTTCTATTAGCAATATAAGGTTTATAGAACCGAGGATGAGATGACAACCACGCAAGAACCACTTGAGAATCTGTCCATGCGTGGAACTCGATGACATACTCATGAAATATATCTACCACACTGGAATACATTCTTGAGAGCAACAACGCAGCGTTGAGCTCCAATCTTGGAATGGACACTGGTTTCAACGGACACACTTTAGTTTTAGACATCAGGATATTCACTTTATTACCGTCTTGTTGTACCACATAAATAACTGTTTTCAATTTATATTCTTTAATATCAGACCTCCTCCAAACTATTCTTTGAAAATCCTGATCTTCTGAATCAATTAATATTTGCCTATACATCTGTTGAATATCCGCAGAAAAGGCAATTCGATGTAGTCTAAATCGAGTAAGGATTTAAAACAAATCTGGTTGCAAAATCTGACCTACGGCTAAAATAGAATTCAAGGAGTTCCCATCCGGAGGCTTGCAAGAACCATCAAATACAACTCTCAATTTCGTAGAAATAGAATCACTCTTGATAACTGAATGATGCGGCAGATAGTAAATTTTATTCTTGGTAAATTCTAAATTTTCGCCAAGAGGTGTCATATGTCCAAGTTCCTCATATTGATTCATGAATTGTTTATAATCCTTCTCAAATTCCTTGTTATACAGAAATTTTTTTTCCATTGCATATAATCTCGCAATTGCCATTCCTTTAGTATTCCCCAACAGATTTACATCCCTATAAATTGGTAACTTCACTACAAATCTACCGTCTTCATTTACTTTATATGTTGACTGGAAATGTTGTTCACAAAATTCTTCCTCTTCAGATAAATGCTGTTTTTTAACATTTATTTCCTCTGTCAGCCAAAATTTTTTAAGAATTACGTCAATGTTACTTTCATTTTCATAATTACTTATAAAATGAGAGTGTGCGAAACGCGATGAATTGAAATCAGTCTGAACTCGTCCAGCTACCACCCAACCAAACATTGTATTCTGAGCAATCGGCTGATTTTCCTCTCCCACAATTTTTCCATGTCGTATAATATGAAAGAAAGTGTCGGAACCCAAAATGATATCACATTCCCTTGACTGCATAAAGTTTCTATCGGCTAAATTGATACCTTTAATATTATCAAGATTCCTTACATCCAATGACTCAGTAGGAAGATAAGATGTAACTTTGTTTAGTATATAGGCATGAACACTTAAAAAGACATCCGAAAACCGTGAACCAACTTTCAAAGTCGCTGAACCTCGTGTCTGCCCAGCTTCCACTCCTCCAATACCTTTGAGAACAATGCGATCGTTTTTTCTTTTTAAATTCAAAATAGTCATAGCATTTTCACTTATGAAGGAACATTCTGATCCCGAATCCAGGAGTGCTCTAAAGGAAAATGAGTCACCCACAGAATTATAAATTAAAATTTCAGCTGTAAGTAAAAAAGAAATATACTTAGAATTGTCACAGGATGCACTCGCAATAACTTTTGTTTCATTAGATATTGATTTAGAGCCACTATCCTCGTCATTGCAACTCCTTTCGTTCGAAACTGGGGTTACCCTCCCCTGAATTTTCGCAGTACACGAAGTACCTTTATTTCCTTCATGTATAAGTGTATTATGACTCCCTTGACAGTTTAAACACTTCAAATGGGTATATGGACATTCCCTCAACTTGTGAGAATTTAAACACAAGAAACATAAGTTATTCTGTTTAACAAATTTCTTTCGGGCATAGGCATCCATACCCTTAAATTTTCCACATTTATATAATGGATGCGTTCCCTGGCATTTCATACACCTTCGAGTGGATTTTTCAGCATTGCTTCCTGATTCAATATAATTGACATTTTTAGGCCTGACATCGTCATTATTAGCAATTAATTCCAAGGAAGAGCACCTCACATTTAAAAATTCAAAAAATTGCTTTAAAGTAGGGAAATCAATCTCTGCACTTTTTATAGACCATTGTTTTCTTGTCTCGACATCAAGCTTTTGCAACAATAAATAAATTAACCATGGATCTCTACCAGTAGCTTCCTCACAAGTAGCTTTCAACCCTCGAATGACTTCATCACTTGTATTCAACAAATTTCTTAAGTTTACACTATTCGGGTGATTAATTGACTTCTGATCTATAAATACTTTCATTAACGACTGTACAATTTGCTTCTTCTTATCATACCGATCCAATAATTTCCCCATGCTTCTTCATATGAATCATTAGACTGTGGAATATGCTTAATTAATAAGGCAGGTTCATCGGACAATAACCCTTTAAGATACTGAAATTTTTGAATCTTGGATAACGATGTTTGAGCATGAACAGTTGCTATAAACATATCCTTAAAGTTATTCCAGTCCATAAATTTACCGGAAAAAATTGGTATGTTCAATTTTGGAAGCCTAACATTTTGGTTCTGACTTTCAGTATCAACAGATTGAACAACACTCTGCGTTTCATTCGTCCCTAATTGCTCCGTAGTAATCAACGCATCTAACTTATTTTGAAATTCAGATTTCAAGAAAAAATATCTTTCTTCAACTTCCGCAATTCCAGAATCCTTTTCACTAACTAAATTATCCAGCCGTTCAAATTCTTTAAACACTTCATCTAATCTATGCAACCGAGTATTAATTTCGTTTTTACCATTTATCCTATCGAAATTATTTTCCAATCTTGTAAGAGAAGCTTTAAGACGACCCCTTTCCATTTTTATTTTTGCAAGTTCTTCTTCTGCCATTGCAGATCAAATAAAATATAATAACTTTTAAAAAATACAATCCCAATAAAAATCAAAGCACTTATCTTTCACAAATCCAAATCTCGCCGGTGCCTCCACTTTCTTATGTTGCTTGAACATAAAAAGACACGTCACAACTTTCTTGAACTTATTTATTGGACGACACAAAACATCACATCACATGCAGCACAATTGAACATTAAAACTACTATCACCAACTCAGGGCGAACTAACTTCAAAAACTCAGCTTTAATTAAATTATATTGCATAAAGGCAAAATAATTCCACAAAAGCAACAAATAATTATGCATGAATCAAATTGCCGCCAACATTACCGGGCGAACTGAACACACGAGCTCAAGTCGAAAACTCCACCTCCAATTTAAATCACTTTAGTCAGCAACACCTGAATTCATTTCCTATCCAACAATAGAAAATACAGTGCTACCTAACCAGCCACTGCTTAGTGCTGGCATCTGTACTCTAAGTACATAACAACTGAATGCAGTCCAACAGGATTGTGCAGGAACATAAATGTATTCATTTTTGAGTACTTTCTCATCTTGTAATAGCTCCGAGTACTTTGCTCTTAAATTTAAGAAACTCATGTACTCATTTTTTTGAGTTCATGCAAGAACTCAAACATGAGTGTACGTATACTCAAAATTTTCGAGCACATTATATACTCAATTTTGAAAACATATGAAAAACTCATTTTTGAATACTACATAGAAGAATTGATATTTAATGTATTTTTGTGTTATGCATTTTTGTTATATTTTTATTATATTTAATTCGAATATATTGGCTGTCGATTTTTGTATGCACTCATACAAGAATCAATATATTCTTATTAAATATACTATTTTTTAGCATGTTGATTAAAATTTAGGAATAACCATTATCTTATGCGTAAGTAAAGCGTATACATTATTTGATTGTTTTGTGTAAATTATTTCGTTTTGTTAAATTTTTATTTATATTCAAGACACTGATCTGACATACAATGATCACAGAATGTTGCTATGACTGTCTGTGACTATTAATCTGAGATAAACTTGACAAAAGTGTAGCGATTATCTAACACTGTTTAGAAACATTGACATTAAAACTTTTAAAATCTAAAGAAACTTCAATATTTTTACACTTGAAAATCTTATATCCTCCCCCGGCCCCCCTTCTCCCCCCAAAAAAGCGGTCACTAATACAGTGACCGGTTTATTCCTAAGCATAGATTCTATACTCACGAATGTAACTCATTCTTAGGTGAGTGTACAAAATAAATAAGCAATGACAATAAACATAAAAATAGTTAAAACATAAATATTTCTCCCGTGATAGTATTCTTATAATATCAAAACAAAATTAGTTTACTAAACCAATACTACCGGCAAATGAAATAATAGCTGTAAAGTTATACGGCCGATCAGCGTCTTAAATATAAATGCACAAAAACGAAATGCAATAACTAAAAACAATCAAATAATATAAAAGTTGTACTTACGATAAGATGCGGGCTATTTGCGACTTTTAACTAATTCTTCTATCATTATACATGATAGATTATTTCTTCCATTTTTAAGCAACGAACGCCACAAGCTCCTTACAACAATATGGCGATATGCCGTCGACCACGTTGAGCGGACTTCCAAAAATAGGCTCTGGGCATGCGCAGAAATCCGGTGAGGGGTGGTTCAGAAAAATGATATCTTATATGTACTCATTTTTTCGCCGTTCTCTTTGAGTATTCTTCCGCGCGTTGTAATAAGATATAGTTCGTAAATTTAAAGTACGCTACTAATTTATTCTTATAACTACTGAAACGAAATATTTCCGAACACCACATAAACGTTTATTAAATAATTTACCAGCGTGCAAATGACGTAATAAGGTATTATAATTATATTTATCCACATGCTTATTTTTCAGTTCGAATTGTTATTTATATTTAAGCACGTCATGTACTCGTTTATGATGCAAATGTATTTAAAAAAATATGAGTGCATTAAAGTACTCATTTTTAAGTAAATCAATTTTAACAGTGCAGTTATTCTTTTCCAATACATTTTTTTTTTCACATTCGTTTTTTCTTTCCTAGAATATAAGTTTTCAAATTTAACTCATTTTTATTCAGAAAATAGATTTGAGAATAATTTTAATACAGAATTCGTAGTACTGAACTTGATTATCTTTTTTTCTTATGATACAGCTGTTTTTAGTAGAGTTCTAAGAATTCTTCAACGAATCTTACAGACGGACATATTGTGAAATGATGCATACGACTTAAAATTCACACTATTTATATAGTGTCCTCATACAATTTTCCCGTAGACTCTTAAAACTTTTTTTTTCTTTCGTAAAGTTATTTACTGTTTTATAAATGCAGGTTGATAACCTTCAGAAAAAAAAAAAAAAATTCTCTCTGAATATTTCTTTGTTTTTTGAACAAAAATACGCTTAAATTGCGAATTATTTAACGATATTCATCAAAAATAATAAATAGTAGAAGGGTCTGGAAAATTGATTTCGACCCCCTTAAAGGCCGTAAAAACTATTATGTCGCCAAAATTGCTCAGATTCTCTTTTCATGGGGGATGTTTAATAAACGTCGCTCTCGAAGAACTAATAACACCGCACACAGAAAGAATTGTATGAACTTTTTATGAACCGTCACCGCTCTTTTATGTGCACGAGCGAAAAAAAAAAATCCCATCATGGGCAAAAACCGAAAAAAAAGAAAAGAAAGAAAGTAAAAGAAAGAGCTGGTTCATAAGTAGCAACAGAATTACTCCATGAAACCAGAAACAAATCCTTTTCACAGTAAAGCGTTAAAAATTATGAAACTCGAAGGGGTGAAAGAAGAAAAAACTAATGTACAATAAGATGACGGTGGAGAAAAAACGTGCGCCCTGTGGCATCGTGGAGCGCTTATATTATTCTCACAAGCGAAATTAAATGTCACGCCAAAAATCGGAAGTGGGGGAAAAGTTAAGATGGAAAAAACCGCCAGCGAGGAAACAAAAAAACGGAGAAAAAAAATTAATCAAAAGAGAGCGCAAATCGCAAAAGTGTGAACAATGGAGTGAAGGCTAAAATATAATCCTGAACTTTTATTAATGTGTGTTCATTGGATTGTATTTATACTGAGGTGGGTGAGCTCAGTTAATGATGAGAACGGATAACTTAGATTAAATAGAGTTAAGCTGAATTTTTTACTTCCCCGAGTACACTTTTCCAGTACATATTTTTTAAGAGATGTAAAATCTTTAAAGAAATATACATACATGTGTCATAAACAGACTCCTATTGCAATTTCGATGACGCATTTTAAAATTCAAGATGATTTTTGTCTAGGGACTGATCAATTTCAAACGTAAATCTAATGCACAAATCATTTCATCCCTTGAAACTTTTTACAACACATGATGAAGACTCTAAATGATTCTGTACTCCTAGGAGTTCATCTTTTTTCCGAAATATGAAATTTAGAGCAAGGGATTCCCCACCCCAAATAAATAAATAAAGAACTATCGGGGTTTTACTATCTCACAGCCACAGTGCAGAATCGAATTGCTGAAGATCTCTCAAAGGATTTTGAATCGCTCGATATTCGTCAATTTTTTCCAACGCAGACCCGGATTATACCACAAGGGTTTGGTTGTATTTTATTTCCTGCAAAATTATCAGGATTTATATAAAATATACTGTGTAGTTTTCTGTCTATTTTGACTTGTAAGTTCAGATTTCCATTCACAAACCATAACATTTAACCTCGATGGGGTTCCAATTCTCTCTATAAGGACCCTCCACCAAAACTAGGAGTTAGGTTTGACAACAAAGGATGTCTTTTGCAGCAAGATTGTTAAAATTATTCGAAACTGTACTGCACAAATTTTGGTCTATTTCGGCATTAAGGAACGAATTCCCTTTTGCTCACTCGAGATGAGTTAATTTCTCACAACGTTTATCTGGGAAAAATGGATAAGTTTTACAGCAAATGTATATGTCTTTCAGAGCCAATTTATGATTGTATAAAAAATTTACTCTGTATATTTTAGTCTGCCATGACTTTGAGACTGGTCTTTAGTCCAATTCTTTGTATTTAACAATGTCTATCAAGTTTCTCAAATCAGGAAACAAGGAATGTTACTTTTCAGCTCAAATTTATGTAGTTTTCAGCTCAGTGATATGGATTATATAAAAGCATAATGGAGAATTTTAGCTCTTTTTTGTGTTTAATAAATTCTGCTTTAAAACAATCAAATGCTGCCAAACGTATATGATTAATTTTAATTAAAAATTTAATGTTTTATTATCACAGTATTCTTTACCAGTGAGAACATTTTATAAGAAAAATTAAGTTGGCAATAGAGTGACATTCCATTTCTCATCTTACTGGATGAGGATTAATCTTGTTCTTTTAAAAAATTCTGCAATCGTTTTTCAAAGAATCCAATTATGCAACCCAGACAGCACATAAGCTTAAATCAAGCTTGACATTTCTTTGAATTTGACATATTAATACAAGCTTGACAGTTCAACTCATTTTAAGCTGGCAGCAAGCTTGCAGGAGTCAAGTTGAATTGTCAAGCTGGAATGCAGCTTAATTTTTTCTTTCGAAAGCGAGCGTTGATGGCGCCATCTGTGAAAGAGAATGGACATTAATTGTCTTAGCGTTTCTCAAATTTGCTCAGTAAAGAAAAGTTCGTAAAAGTTGTATTTTATTTTATTATGCTCAAAACCTGGACATTAGAACACGCAAGGGGAAGGAATGAATGGGATAAGCCCCTCTGAAGTGTAACACGAGAGGAGTTTTAGTTTTATTTACATCTAATTAACATTAGTAATTCCATTAACTAATTAATTAGCCCTAAAAATGAATTTTAATATAATTAACACAATTTAGTTAGTTAATATACTACTTCACTTTATGGGTGGTAGAATGAGGCGTAATCCGGCCTCCACAAAATAATTAATCAGTCATAAATGTACTTGACCATAGAATTAAAAAAAAAAATTCTATATTTCCAAATATGGAAATTCTTCAAAATAAAATACAATTATACTACGAAATTGATTTCAAAATCAGTCGTTTGTCTCGATTTTGGCCAGCAGTATTGCTCAACGATGAGTGTTGCGATATTGAAAGTTTTAAAACGTATCCTGCTTTTAAGTTTATATTATGCTTATTTCCCTATTAGTAGAGTCTATAAATCACACATAACATGATTTAAATTTTGATTCTCATCCCATGGAAAAATAAAAGAAACTTATCAGCATCGCCCATACTTATCGATCTGGCCAGAAAACGGCGTGACAACAGTCACTTCAAACTTTAGTCATAGCTGCCCGAGGCATAATGGCGGGACGGTTAGCCCGCGGGCCTCCCAACCCATAGTTCCCGGGATCGAACCCAGCCGCCGACGTTTGATGGAACAGATTAAAATAACTTATAATTTCAGCATAGAGGGAGAAATGCGCGGAAATATAAAGTATGTGGGGCGCGGCCGCCCCGTGTATTTAGAAAAAAAAAATTTTAGGAAAATTTTTTAAGCTTGAAATTAAGCTTGCTACATCAAGCTTAATGCAAGCTGGGCAAGTGTAAACTAGAACACTTGATTCAAGCTTGCATTAAGCTTACACGCTTGAAATTTTCAAGCTTAATTCAAGTTTATTGACTTGATAAATCAAGCTTGCTGCAAGTTTGATGCAAGTTTGCTGTGCTGTCTGGGTATAAACTGTCTTTATACAAGCTGCAGTATGCACAGTTACAAATGGTGAACCTTAATTAGTTAAGGAACATTTAGTTAACATACAAAGTATACGATACTTTGCAATATTTCTCCCGCCTTAAAACACACAACATTAGACTAAATGTTACAGAGGGTTAGGCTTAAATGTTATAGAGGGTAACATTTTGATTTACTTAACTTTTTGCTTAGGACAAATAAACTATCCTTTTAAATTAAGCCCCACAATAACAAGTTGCATTGATTTAAGGTGAGTAACATTTTGCTTTATGATTAGGTCAAATAAGTTTTTTTCATTGAAATCAGCTTCTCTCTCAAAAAAAGGAAAAATAAATCTGTCATATCCGCCACTGTCTCCGTCTATTAATATGACGGAAAACTAAAATTCCTCAAGAAGGAAGAAGACGGGAAGGCACGCAGATATTCAGAAATGCTTCCAGAGATGATGTTAACTTGTTCCCGAAGGTGCAGGGGGTCTTTTGCAAATGACACATGTCGGTAAACAAGCGGAGCTCCTGCACGTTGCTTACAAGCCCCCGTGCAAACAAACAAGGAGCGCTCGCCCTGCCACAGATTTGCTACGCCGGGCCACATTCCAGGAAACGGAGAAGTAATTATCACCGGATGTCGGACCTGGTTCATAGGGAGAGCTATATATCCCCTATGACGAATGATGCGACTCTGCCAAGGATAATATTTCTGTAAAAAGGGATTAAAGATGTCATAAGTTAGCCAATAAAACCGATGTCGAATGCAGGATGATGGGACTTTCCATCGACGTGAAATTGCGCCCAGATGTACGCGACAGCGCCGAGTGCATTTGTTTGTGACACTAGAAAGACTTCAGTTAAAATTAAGACTACGGCCGGCGGCGGCGATGTGTTGAAAAACGCTCTGAATGCAGAACGGGATAAACATGTTCCCTGTCTGAAGTTAATGCAGCAATTTCAGCACTGATTACGAAACGATAAATAAAATTACTAGTTAACATTTCCGATGTTCCAAATGCTTAAGATATTCTTTGATTATGGTGGAAAATTAATCTTAAAAGAAGAAGAAAAAAGCATCTTGATACCAATTTTTTAATGAACTTCAAACTTATCTTAATACTAAATGAATTGCTTGTTGGAGAAAAGAAAGATGTCGTAAGATGCAAATTTTACTAGAGAAACAAGAAAACTGTTCTTTCTTTCAAGCTTCCACAAAGTGTCAAACTAGAAGGATGTTTCTTCTATTGGGAAATATGGATGGTATGAGAACTCAAAAAATTGTTAAACCTTTAAAATATTATTGCTATTTTTTATACTTTCTAAGAACAGCTTTTTTTTTTTTTTTTTTTTTTTTTTTGTTGTTGTTGTTGTAGTAGTAGTAGTAGTAGTTATGAATATTCATAAGAAAAATGTCTGTAGTAAAATCTTTAAAAAGAATATAAAGATTTTACTGCAGACATTTTTAAGAATATTCGTAACTACTACCAAAAAAAAGCTGTTCTCACAAAATGTAAAAAATAGCAACAATACTTAAAAAGTTTAACAATTTTTTGCGTTCATACCATCAATATTTCACTATACAAAAAGAAACATCCTTTTAGTTTGACACTTTATGAAACTTGAAAGAAAAAACAGTTTTCGTGTTTCTCTAGTGAAATTTGTGTCTTACGAAATCTTTCTTTTCTGCAATAAGCCTTCATCTATACTATTAAAATCTGTGCGCGTCTGTCTGTGTGTCTGTGTGTAGCATCATCTCCTCCGAAACGGCTGGGAGTTGAGTTTCGAATGAGGTATCCACGAATTCGGAAAATTTCGAGAAAGAACCTCCGCTAATTTAAATTTCGAAATTCGAATTAGTTTAGGAGATATTGATAAAAAACCCCATCAAAAACGCTAATTTTTGCTCCCGCAATTCCGCAATTGTAACCCCTGTAGTCAAAAAAGTGAGAAATGAGCATCGAGGTTGCCATGTTTGGCTATTTTATTAAATTATTTAGACTCCTGCAGTAAAAATAAAAGAATAATGATTTTTTTTTTCTGTTTAGATTATTTACAATTTTTTAATTAAAATATTGCGTTCATGTTAAATCAGAGCTGGAATTCAATGTTTTTTATGTGTAAAAGAATAAGGGATTGAGAGATTTCCGAGACTAATATGTATATTTTTTAGTTTGGCCGAAAAAAAAAATGGCTCATTTGGTGATTTTGAGAAAGTAGTAGGTTCTACCGATTTGTACAGTTTTGGGCTTGGCGCAAATTACTGAGAGCGTAACGAAATAGTATTTTTAATAACAAGTATAAGTTTTACGGCGCTATACTTTGATTTTTCATATAGAAATAATGTAGTTATTAAGGCAATTTTAAACGATTTATAGAATTTTCACGAAATTAAGTAAACTGATTTAAGTTAGAGGAATTCCGCCAAATTTCAGAAAATTGAAATTCTCTCATTTTGTACATGTCAGTTAACGGTGATTAAAACCCGTTATAGTTAATAATAATTTAAATAACTGCTACTTATCAATAATATGCCTGCATTAAATTTTGGCGATGGAACCATATAAATGATAGATAACTATTTCACATTTTGATTGCTGTTAAATCAATGCTTCGAATGATTCCCTGAAAACAAAAAAAATCTTGCAAAATGGTGTATGTTGGCATTTGGCGATCGAAGTACTGTGTAATAAATAATTGATTCTTATTTGTTAAAGCAGCGCTACGGAAGTTTCATTTACTAAAAGCTGTTAGAAAGGCGTAATTAATACTGTCTAATATATTTTTTGTTTTACGAATTGAAATGTATGTTGATTCCTACTTTAGTACATTTCTTAGCAAAGTTGGCGAAAAATATTCAAATGTAGTGCAGCTCTGTACTTATTTATAATTCCATTCCACAATTTAGATGAGCCGATGTCACTAGCGTATGCATAGATATTTTTTTTAAATTCCGCCAAACAAAGTATTGCGTATTGACTTTAGTGTCATGTTTAATTTGTGGTTTGAGCTATTGGCCATCGACTGGCGGCTTTAATTTCGCCAGTATGGCAGTTCTAGCAAAGTAAACATGAATAACTCATTTCATGTTCTATTTTTAACATTGCTATAATTTCCGTAGCAACGGAATCCATTGTTGCCACTTAAGTTGTTAAATTTGACAATTAAGTGAAACCACTCATTTCTACAGCTTTTAAGACTCGAAAAAGTGAAAGCGCATCAAACGTGAAATAAATAGAACTAACTGTAACAGACTTGCACTTTAAAAATAATCGAAGTTTTCATGCAATTCTACATATCTTTAATTTTATTTCCTTCGCGTGTGGATGTCATTTTTTACGTCATTTTTGCTGTTTTGGTGGCAGATTATCCGGAGCAGCACATAACCTCTAATGTATTTGCTCCTCCGGACATAAGCAAGAGCGTATGTCCGGCGCGTATTTGTGTAACCCCACTGTGTTAATCAGATTTTTCTGGTGTCAGATTTTTTAGACCATTTTTTACAGCGGAAATTCCGATCCTGAAGTATATTGATCACTGATAAATGAAAAAAAAAAGATCAATTATATGCAAGCAGGAGTAACCAAAAATTTTTCATCGGAATGTTACGGGAGTGAAGAATATACATTTTGTATGGCAAAAAACTCCACATGGGGGGTTGTGACCCCCTATCTCCTCCTTGGCTAGGCCACTGCACACAAGCATCAGTTGTCACGTCATGAAAAACCGTCGTAAATGGCAAACTCCGAAGTTGTTCTGAGGGTTATACAAAATTAAAAATTTTTCTTTTAGTAAATTTTACTTTTGATACAGTTCGAATATTTGGTTTTAATACATTTCGGCCACCAAGGTAAGATGAAATATTACTAAATATGGAAACCCAGAATTTTCTTAACTATTGAATTTGACACTATGCAACTACAGTAGATTCCCTATATACGGTAGATACGTTCCGTGTTATAGGAATCCGTGTTGTGCGGGTCCTGCGCTATACTCCACCTGGACTGCAGACTGCGCGGTATAATCGCAGCAAAACTTATTTGCGCTCCGTAAAAATGCAATGATGGTTGGTGTTGCCATTCAAGAGGAATGTTAATTACAGGAGCTAAGGCGTCATAATATCAGAACATATGTCTCATTTCATCGTGCTGTACGAGTCTCTTTTAACGTGTTACACGAAAACGATCGTAATGTTTTCGTCGTGTTCTAAGAATTCGTGTTGTAGACCCATGTTATAAAGGGGTCAACTGTAATCTGTAAAAAGTGAAAAATGAAATTATTTATTTAGAGCGAATTGACAGTGAGATAAACGTCACTTTTATGTAACAAGTGTGATACTGCATTAAGAGTTCATTAAGGGTAATAAGCTTTTTCTCAGAAGTTACATCACGAACGTTTTCATATTTACAAAAGCGACATGATTTTAACCGGAGCAGGGTACATTTTTGGCTTTTAAACGTAAATGATGCATCCATTGTTTAATGTTGGTTTTTTAATTTAGGTAAAATTTAATAAAGTCGTGTGTAACATAACTGCGCTAATGCATTGTCCACGCTTTGAAAAATGCAAGATAAAATTGTTGTCAACATCATGTAATGTTATTTATGTGGTATATACTATATATATTAAACCTCAATGTGGTATATACTAAACCTCAGAAAACGAATTATTTGATGTAAAAATCAGGCATTTTTCGAAAGAGAAAAGTTTTGTCTGTATACCATAAAGTTCTTTCTTTTTTGATCGTCAGTCACATTGACGTAGTTTTTGTGTCATGTTGCAATCGTCTAAAATTTGCACTCATGACGTCAACTTTTAGTCACGATTCAAGCATTTTTTCACGTTTTGAGATTCCTCATTACTGGGTTTAATTCGAATTATATATGTGTAAGGAAAATATGCGTTTCCCACCGAGCGGAGAACGGGTACGCAGCTAGTTTAGTATTAAGATCAGTTTGAAGTTCATTAAAAAGTTGGTATCGAGATGCTTTTCTCTCCTTTTAAGATTCATTGAGTACCGAATTATCGTACCGATTACTTGCACTTTCACAGCATATTACAACTCATAATATGTTTTATTGGAACAGCATAATATATCTGATATTCTGTTGATAGTGTCAATAGAAAATTATGTTCGAACTGATAAAAAATTCAGTTAAGGTGTGCCGATGGTCGATTGCTCAGAATACCCTCTGTATTATTTGCTTGCGCGCATGTCAAGTATGGGTCAATTCCTTGTCTCACCCATGCCAATTATTTCTCTTTCTTATGGTATGAGAAAATTTCATTGTGTTGTCAAATTTATTCAAAGAATATTTCAAATCCAATATTTTACAATAAGTATCATAATTTATAAATGCGTCACAAAATTTAGTTAAATCAACCATATGTATGTTTCTGTTTATTGATTCTGTAAAATATTTTGCTTTATTGTTATAATCCAATAAAATATTTTGTTAATTTTTTTTTCTCTTTCAATGCAATTGTTCTAGAACGTTTAAGATGCAGACTGATACCGATAAAGTGCAGTTTATCGTCAACTTTATGTGAAATTTTTCACAATTGTACTGCTGGAATTAATGAATTGTAGATGTGCGTCTGTATAATGTCTGTCGCTGAATTTAAAGCTTTTTTATTTCATTCGGATGCTACATATTTTGGTTTAAAAGCAATACTACATCTAGTGAATCATAGTACTTTACTCGTAATAAACTAATTAAGTTTACAATAGCAGCGATAAGTTTTAATATTTGGTAAATAACACAAAGCATGTAAGTCTGAGTTTTCAAAAAAGTCTGGAAATAGCATGCATTACAAGAAATTCATTTGAAATTAATAATAATAACAAACTATAAAATCTTTTTTTTTAATATTGAACATATTGCCGTTTTTTCGGAAGTATCGGGTATCGAGGGTTATTATGCGTACTATAAAAATATATCGAAGCACCACAATGTTTCATAAATCATCAATGTCATCATCAGCGATGCGTAACACCTGGAATGCCTTCTTTCTTGTACACCTTTTTGCCGTTTATAATTTTTTTATTTTTAAGTCACTATCACATTTCAATGTATTATAAAAGAGAAATATTTCGTTTATGCGTTACTTCGTCTGGGATTTTAGAGGTGAAAATTGATTCCATGATAGACACGAAGAGATTTTATTGATACTTTCATTTCATCGAAATAAAACTTTGCAACAAAATCATAGGCATTCAGGGCATCATTCTTAAATGTCTTTTTTCGTCCTTTTATTAGCACTAAAGTGTTATTTATTTGAATCTTAATTTTTTGTTCGTATCATTTTTCAAAATGTAGTAATGATTATCGTACCGCGATTATCATTATGATTAGAACAGATTGGAAACAATAGGACTGACGCATGGATTATGGTGCACTTTCCAACATAATGAAACAAGAAAGACATATAGGGCTGAAGGACACTTTTGTCACGCACTATACTACGTATTTAAAATCTCAAAGTATTTAATATATATATATATATACATGGCAGGGGCATAGCCAAGGGGGAGTTGTGGGTTCACACCCCCTCCCACCTCCCATGAGGATTTTTTTCCATACAAAATGTATATTCTTCAATCCCTTATCACACACACGTATACATATGTGAGTTGCAGTAGTCGTAACCCCCCCACATGAAAAATTTCTGGTTACGCCACTGATACAGGGTGTCCAGTGCTAACGGTGCCCAATGGCTATTTCCTAAATCGTTAGTCAGAGACACATAGTTCCAATTGCAAAAACACTTTAAATTGCATAATCTACTATATCAGAAACAATCAAAGTCAATAAATCAATTTCTATTGCCAATTCACCGAGTTACAGATGCCTAACACTTTTCGAGATGCGAAATAAGGGCTGTATACAAAATGAACTTGAGAAAAATTAATGAACATGGTTTTGAGCCTTGTAATATTTATTAGCAATTTCATCAACTATTTTATGATTGTAGATTGCAATAAAATTTTACGTTTAGCTATGTGTATCCAATAAATTAATACAAAAATATAGCTTATACTGAAAATAGAATTTTTTAAAAGAGTTTTTTAAATGAACTGGTGTTAACTTAAAATACAAAAACAAGATAATAAAACACTTCATTAAACATTGAATTAGAAAATGACACATTTTAAAGTACAAATATATATATGCATTTTAGAAACTTAAATTACAAATCCTGTTAGCGTAACATTTTCTCAAAGTATAGCTTCCTTCCACTGCAATGCAAATATGTACGCGTGTAGAAAACTCTTTGTGTAGCACAGGCGCGTAGCCAGGAAAATTTTTCAGGGGGGGGGGGATATGAACTTATATGTGTATAAATAGACGGGATTTCATCACTAATCCAAACATTTCGGGGGGGGGGATATATCCCGATATCCCCCCCTGGCTACGCCCCTGGTGTAGCATATTAGTTTTTACAAATCTGCATACTACACATTTATGCGATTTAGTATGTCTGATCCGGGGTAGATTTTTATGGAGAATGACTATAACCCTTTACTTAAAGATTAGTTTTGCTTCTTTCTCTGCATTATGCCAGAAAATGAATTTATAACCTATAGTTTAAAATTTCAATATTTACATGGTCCCTAAACGGTTTACCGAAACGGGATATTTTTAAACGTGGAAAAGTGATTTAAGTCAAAATGTTTGCTGCTCAATAAATCGGTAGATTTTGGTAATAGAAGGGCGATTATTATTATTATTTTGTGTGTGTGTGTGCGCGCGCACGTGCGCATGAAATTGTACAACGAAAATTTTTCTAAATATAACGGATAGGACCGGGGCCGTATAAAAATTTAAGTTTCGCGATTTTTATAGGAATTGATTTGTTGATTTCGATTGTTTCTGATACAATAGATTAAACGATTTAGAGAATTTTTGTAATTATATATATAGATAATTTATTTACACAGTTTAATGTTCACAATATGCATTTTTAGACAAGATATAAAAAGATATTTTAATCAAAAGATAAGACAAAGATAGATTTAAGCATCCACTAATGCAAAATTCCAACATCCTGGAAATGCATTAGAATTGTCTTTTTAAATCCAGTATATTTAATTCTGTTGAATGAAATCGTTTGTATTTTTTACATGAAACCGCAGTCACTACAGCTAGAATTGATTTTCTATTTCCAGAACGCTATTGCATACTAAATATTAAGGGTGCAGATGCAAAAGTCACATTAACCACCTTTGAGCCACATTTTCCATATTTTAGATCTAGCATTATCAGAATTTTTACAAGTTTAGAGTTATGTATAAGTAGTTGCTATTGTAACAAATACATCACACATAAACAGAGACAATAAATCATGTCTGTTAATAATAATCAGTTTTTTGCATTTTCCAAAGAAGTTACGTGAATGTGTCTGTTTTGCATCCACACCCTTCATATCGCTTCTGGCGTTTTAATCGGACAATTTATGTGTCTAACTTTGGCACCATTACGGACTGTAAAGTCGTAACTACCTACACGAATGATTTTATTTTTTTTAAGTTTGTCCCAGATTTCAGTAAAAGAGGTCTACTTATTAAATATAAAGATAAATGCAGAAGTCTGCTTATTTCAACATAAAGCAAAATGCAAAAAAGAGCTGCTTAATGATGGAATAAACTTTCCCATTCTTGTAAAAGGGAGCTTCTTATGTTTTTTAAAGTGGTATTAAAGATATGTTTGTTTGGTTTAAATAAGTCTGCTTGTTTTAAATAAGTCTGTTTGTTTATGTTTAAATAAGTCTGCTTATTTATTAAACATAAAGCAAAATGCAAAAAAGAGCTGCTTAATGATGGAATAAACTTTCCCATTCTTGTAAAAGGGAGCTTCTTATGTTTTTTAAAGTGGTATTAAAGATATGTTTGTTTGGTTTAAATAAGTCTGCTTGTTTTAAATAAGTCTGTTTGTTTATGTTTAAATAAGTCTGCTTATTTATTAAACATAAAGCAAAATGCAAAAAAGGGCTGCTTAATGATGGAATAAATTTTCCCATTCTTGTAAAAGGGAACTTCTTATGTTTTTTAAAGTTGTATTAAAGATATGTTTGTTTGGAGTCTTAAGAATAAATTACAGATGTCATAAGAAGCCCTTATAATTTTCTTATCAGTTCTTTCAGTAGAGAATATCATTATGCTCAACGTGATGTACATGGCAACTACGTTCGGCTCTTACGAGAAAGTAAATGGTTTGGGGGCACCAAAATGTTTTCCCTATATTAAGTAGAATTAGAAAAAATGAATAGAGCAATTTTTCAATTATGTAAGTGATTCTGCAGTAATATGATGAAATATTTTTATATTTATTTTGCAATTTATATTTCTTAAAGAAACTCCTTTTTACCAATAAATTTTAGGAAGAGTTGAAACACCTTGTTTATGGGTTCTTTAGTGTGTAACAAGAGCGCTCAAAAGGAAACTGGTATTAATAAAAGTAATCTAAAATTAATCATAATTTTTGTAAGATAACACGCATAAAAAAGTACTCAAGTACCTTTTTCATGTGTAACTATGTGTTTTCGTGTAAAAAAATGTACTTAAGTTTTTTAACCTTTTTCAAAAAGAATGAGTTACCAATTTGTCGATTTTTTTATTATGTGGTTTTCAGCGATAACTTTACATTATATTAACCAATTTGAATATATATATATATATATAATTAATAAGTAAAACACAAAGAATATTACTGCAAAAATGGCATACTCCGTAGTGGAAAAAGGGCCAAACAGTATGAAATTCGAAATACAATGAACCACATTACACAAGAATGGATTAAATGGAAATTATAGCCTCTGGGATATTCTTCAGGGGCCATACTCAGAAGATTATAATTAAAGGCAACAAAATAGTAGGATTTCAGTTCTGTGTCATATCAAAAGAGATATTCTCTCCACACATTTAGGCCCTATCCTACTATAGAATAACAAGAAAATAAATACATAATTAATTTGAAAGCAAAATTATCGAAAAACACTGCAAAACATACATCCTAACTAATATTATAAATGCGAAAGTGAGTTTTTTTTGTCTGTTTGTTACGCTTTCACGCCTAAACCGCTTAATCGGTTATGATGAATTTTCGTATACAGATAGATGGGACCCTGGAGACGGCTATAGGCTACTTAGAATTTTGGACTTTTAATTATTTTTTTAATTATTAATCAAAAACCATTTTTACGTTGCCATACTTGGCGAGTTTCGCCCTTAAAAAATGATTCATGTTTTGAGCTAACAGAAATGCTATTACTTCTGTGAAGAATCACGTGCATCTGAAAAAACATGAAATACCACGGTAATTGTGCCAGTTTTATGCCAAATCTATCTATCTTTAATAATAAAAATGAATGTTCGCCAGACAAATCTACAAATCTACAAATCTACAATCCACAAAACTACAAATCTACTAGCACGCAGAGCATCGAAAATTTGGCGAGTTTCGCCCGCACAAAATGATTTATGCTTTTGAAATACAGCAGCAATTCTATTTGCAGAATTGCATGCATTTGAAAAACATGAAACCGCACCGAAATTAGTTAGTTTTACGCCAAATTTAAAAGCATAAGAAAGAAAAGTACAAGAGTGTTTCTTAAAGTTCATAAATTTCCAAATACTACCAATATTGGAACCGAAAATCGAGGAGCACAACTGGATGTTTCAACAGTCTTATATATAAAATTTCAACAATCTACGAGTCTTAGTATTTGAGATAAGCCAGTTACATACATACATGCGTAAACCCAAAATCGCCAAGCTTGGCGACTTTTGGCGCAATTTTTGAGGGAGACACATGACCGTCGTCGGACCATTATCTAAATATATGTTAGGATTTGTTATTGTACTTGAAATCGATGAATGTCTCTAAAACTGCCATTGGCCATAATGTGTTGAAATCTTTGAGTGTTCCTGTTGAAGAACTATAATCGATAAACATACTATTTTCGATTGAGAGATTCGTTTTTAATCCTTAACAACATGTATCCCTTTTGGTTCGTTTGAAATAACTTAATATCTCTAAAATACGCTTTAATGAATTTCTGCCTATAGAGCGGTATGTATGGAAAATCTTATGGGTGGCCCTGCAAATAAACTATCCAGTCGATTGGAACCAAAAAGGGAGGGGCTCAACTACATGTTACAACAATCGTAAAAGTTAAAATTTCAGCATTCTACGAATAATAGTTTTGAGATACGCGAGTTACATATGTACGTAGACATCAGGGAAAAACTGGTCAAAATGGATTGTACGTGCATTTATATGAACATACATACATGGATACGGTGAGATGTCTTGCAAAAACTCTTAAGAGTAAATTTAGAGTTAGTCAAAATCGATTTTTTCGTCAAAATCTAGATACCGAAGCTTTTCTCGATCAATATTATTTCCTTTTACTTAGTTCAAGGAAGTAAAAATGTATTTGAATTCATGATATAAAAATTTTTATAGATCCGTCTTTTTCCAACTATATCGAAAATAACACATATTTTTATTCATCTATGCATTTCATTCTTCCTTCCTAGGTTAGGACATCCCTGGGGCTTCTTGCTTTACAGCTCGAGAAGCAGCTAGCTCCCTTTGGGATTCTTCACGAACTTGGAATCGCAAGCCAGTCATCCAATCTGAAAGTGAATCTGCGATGTCCCCCTGGAAGGTAGTTGCCTCCGAACAAGATCCCCTTTGACGGCAGCGGCCTTCCGTCTTGACCTTTCCCAAGACTTCTGGAGTTGTGTTGAAGAACTGCCTCTTTCAATAACGCGTATCAGGTATGTGACAAGATTCACGGCTACGACTCGTTACCTCTCTTCAATTGTGGTCTGTGTGCTCCTAATAAACAGGAAACTGGGAGGTTTATGAACGGCAAGTGAGGAGGCAAAACGCCTCTGCTATTGCCAGTTTATCGAATGGGATTTTCTGCGCATCGCGTTCATCCGTAAATGGATAAAGCTAATGATGGGGAACGAGATTATTATTTAATAGCGATTCTCGAATTTAACATTACGATTAGTAGGATCCCGAAGTTCTCGAAGCTATTGACGACTTAGGAGGTGGACAGAAAGTGAGCAAGACACATACTGTTATACATAGCAATTTAGTCGGATATCTCTACTTAATCATAAAAGAAGATGTCTGTGTGCGTGTGGCATTACGGACGAACAGGTACGCGTAGACTATACCAAATTAGGTACAACGAAAGTTCTAAACATCAAGTTATGCACCTTGAAGCATTTTTTCAAAACTCGGCCTAGAATTCTTATTCAGTATTTTATGGATTTTTGAGCGATTTTTTACGGGTATTCAGTAATTGAAGCAGAAATAATATCTACAAATAAACTGTCGTTATATCATCGGATAGAAGAGAAAAATTGCTTTCAGATACAATTTGTTTTAGAGTCTACATGATTTTTGAGATTTTTTTCCAGTGAAACTTCATATTTATAGGAAATTTTCGAGAAAACATTTTTTTAATGTCGCATCTTCAAATCTATTCGTTAGAATGTTTTAAATTTAGTCAGATTATGAAGCGCACATACAACCCTCTTTTAAACTTTAAACGAAATTAAAATATGAACTATGAGATAATCGATGACTTTTAGAAAGAAATAGGATTATAAATTCATTAGCAACTGCGTAAAAGTTTCGTTATTTAGCCGTTGCATAGCTGGTTTGCAATTTGTTTCATAATATGTAGTTTCACTTTTTTAAACTGATCTCTAAAAATTACTTTAGTTTTCATTTGATAATTGAATTTTAAAACTTAAGTGGCAGTAATCGATTCTGAAAGTACGGTAACTATTATGATGAGTGGACTGTGAAACTCTAATTGTAAGTGAATTTGACATCAGCTGGGTGTCAAGGACTTTGTCAAGAGATTCAGAAGAGAGTAGTGGACACGACGACTGTGGCAAAGATTTAGCAATGTGGGTTTTTTCAACTGGACGACTCGCCTCTACATTGGTCAACGTCAGTGAGCTGCTGCCTCAATCAGCATTTCGCAAACAAATGGATAGGTCGCGGAGTCGAATTCAGTGCCTCCTCGATCGCCACGATTTAACCCCCTTGCCTTATTTCATGTGGGGTTACGTCAAAGATATTGTTTAGAGGACTGCATGTCCTAATCTACAGGAATTCAAATAGCGAATCACATCTGCTATTCATCCATAACTCCTCAGATGCTTTCAGATACTTGGAATCAAATTGAATGTCGTTCAGACATTGTACGAGCCACCGAAGGATTTCAAATTGAAACCAGTTAATTTTGCTGTGTATGCAATTAGTTAGCAATAAAATGACTAATGTTCTAGACGTACTGGAAATATTTCAATTAAAATAGCCAATATTGGAGACGCGCTGGAAATATTTCAATTAAAATAACCAATATTGGCTTCACATATTTCCTCAGTATTTGTTGTTCATTGAAAAATATATTTAACGTTTTCCAATATTACGAGTTCAGATTGTTTTGCTTCTTGGATTCGCTAAGGAAATATTTTATTCTCATATCGTACATAAATAAATAAAAAAAACGCGGCTATTCGAGCTCCGTCGGGGAGAGACTCCCCTGAACCCCCCCCCCCTAATTTTTTAGTTTCATTATTGACATATTAAAACGATATTAATTGACTATGTCATTTTATCTCATCTTTCGTGTATTTCGCCTGGTAAACCTATGTTGACACTTTTATGGTTGTAACCTATTTATAGAAAAATGCATGTGATGCATATTCTACAACTTACGAAATATTGTAACAATAGATTAAAGCTGTTGCGAACTAATAGTATTTAAATATATGTAAAATTATGTCGCATACTTTTATGTCGTTTTTTATGTCGCATTTTTGGGACAATTTTCAATAAAGGGGGTGAGAGATAACATGACACAGTCATTAACTTATCAGCCATATTTTGGTTTAACACTATACATTTCTTCACTTCCAGCAATTTTAAATATTCGTAGTTGCTTAATGATTATTTAGTTTCATCGACATCAATATTTGATGCAGCTTAAATTATATGTCCAAAAAACAAAAAAACAAAAAACAGCTACTTAAAAATGAAACAGCCAAACAGCCACTGAGAAGAAAATTCAGATCTTCCTTGCCTTAAATTAAATGGTATATCGAATTTTTTGAAAGACTGTATTTTGTCAGCTACTTTTATAAAAGGTAAATTGTTTGCAAGCGAGAATCATCTAATTCATCTTTCAACTAAGTATCACTGCGGTAGGTTTAGCCATGGCTAAAAAAGGATGGCTTCAGTTGTCACTTCCATAACTAGCGTGAAATCTGCGCCGCCGGTCTCATCCGCGTTTTCATGCAGGAACTTCATGCTAATTAGGGAGGACATCAGTATATATTTAGTTTTGCAGGGAAGAGTTGTAAGGAAGTTATTTACTGATGGAGCTCATGTGGAAACTTCTGTCTCACCGTAACATTCGCCGTAAGTTAGTTCCGCACTGTTCCACACGTGATATTTTTAATACATTCTTTCAATCCGTAGCATTGAATTGAGTATAAGGAATTTTCTTAATGCTGAAAAATCTGTTGTGTTACATTACATTTCAAAGATTGCATTGTTAAAAATCTATATAAATTAAACGAACTGTAAAATGTCAGTTAGTTGATTAGTTAGTTAGTTTGTTGGTCTGTGTCTCGCGTAGTTCCGAAACGGGTTATTGTAGACCTACCAAATTTTGTATGGAAATTCTCCAGGACGGGCCCTGACGTACCTTGAAGCGATTTTTTTAGAAATTCGAATTATTTTAGGAGATATCCATAAAAAACGTGTCGCAAAAGGCTAATTTTTGCTCTCCACCATTTTGCAACTGTAACCCCCCCCCCTCCCCCCGCAGTGGAGAGCGTGGGGATTAAGAATATCTAAGTTACCATATTTGGCAAGTTTGTTAAATGATTCAGACTCTTGAAGTAAAAATATAAGAATAAAGATATTTTTATTTAGATTATTTGTCAGGTTATTTTTTTAATTAAAATATCGTGTGCATGTGAAATTAGGGCAGGAATGAAATGTTTTATACTCAAAAGAAAAATACGATTTGGAAATTTTCCGAGACTAAAATGCGCAACTTTTTAATTTGGAGAAAAAGAAAATGGTTGATATGCGATTTTGAGAAGATGTGATTCTATGGCTTTGCGCAGTTTATCGTAATTTTATCGTCTGCTATTTCGATTATGATTACACCTCAAAGCTAAGAAGAGCATAAAAAGGAGAGTCTTTTTTACATTAGCAGGAGGCGACACTTACCGTAGGGCCGCTCCTGTTTGTAACCATCTTAATTTTAAATTCCATTCAGAATCTGAGAGATTTCAGTGCCAACGAAGCCAGTGAGGAACAGGATTCTCTCCGAACAACATAGATTAAGATGGTGAACCAACTGGCCGCCGGAGGTGGCTAGTGTATATATATAAACAAAGATTTTAAAAATGAAAATTCGCTGTTATTAAATTACTCCGACAGGATAATTATTTAATTCTGTAAGAACATTAAAACTGCAACAGAGAAAGAAAACAAGTGCTACACCGAACTTCTCGATATTCTTAATTAAATTCGGAGCTTGAAAACAAATAAACCTGTGACGTGTAAGTTAGCATCGAGCCCTGAACTTCATGTATAATGACTTTTAAGAACTTCTGAATGAAGTAAAGGTATCCATGTATCCTCTTTCAGATGCGAAGAGTAGTTTTTTACAAGGTATGATAGCGTATCAGTCTCAAGTCATATGTGCCGTAGTAATTGAGTAGTATTATCTGCTGTAAAACTGGCAGATTGTTTTTATATAGTGAAGATCTTGTTTGGAGTCCGAATCAGAGCGTACAGGCTTCACTCTAGTTGCTCTTGTCCATAGTTTCTTTTTATTTATTATTATTTAATGTTATTATTATTTTACCGTATTAAGACTGATTTACCCTTTTCAATGCAGAGTTTTCGGTTTTTCTTTTAAGAACAGTGATGTACAAAGCAAATTTTTTTCTGCACTACACAACTTTTTGCTGCGAACAAAAATTTTTCGAAGATTCATCCCAATTTTTTTTTTCTTTAGGGATGGACGCAAGACAAAAAAATGGGCCTCTCGCGTCTCGCAAAACAGTCGAAAAGCTTTGTCTCGTCTCGCAAAATCCCTATAGTGTATTGTTAAAAATGTCTGTCCCGTCTCGACAAAAAGATGTAAATTTCTGTCTCGCCTCGAAAAGAAAAATCATTTTGCATCCATCTTTTTATTTTTTTTATTTTTTGTCTTGGAAAAATGCTCATACACACTATGAAATCTTGAAAATTTCTCAGCTGCTTAGTCAAAATAGCAGAGACACAATAAAAAAAAATCCGTTTTCTGTGCCTTGAGTTGTTTCCCGGTTTTAGGCTTTTGAATAAATACTTCGTGGAGAGACGGAGCATTTATACATTAATGTGCTACATGCGTCAAACTTCATACTGCTTCTTAACCCTTTGAAGCGCAACCCTTTCCCAATGCTGAAAAAAGGGCAGCCGTTGCCATCGCTCGACTTAACTACCAGCAAGATGGCGGACGATCGAAACGTTCATCGCGTGCCACAGATCTAGAGACCATTTTTTGACGCAGCTGGCTGTGCCTGGCAATGGCTGCCCTTTTTTTAGCATTTTGCAATCTATCCAGCTGTTTGTTCTTCGCATTCTTCCATTTTTCAGCAGATGTCAGTGCTGTTAAAAATAATCGTGACTATTTTATTAGGGGAAATGACGTGCTAAAAAGTAAAAGATTCTCATAGAGCTATGTCACCCGCAACTATTTTTATAGAAATCAAATCTATTCTTCCTGACTGGCAGCAGTCAAAACGTCAGAGTTGGGTGTTCCCAGAGCGGGATCACTGCGCCTTAATGGTTAAACACGCAACTGAAATTCAAATTATTTAATATTCTCTAAATGTTTGTAAATATTTACTGTGCAGTGCTTTAGCTAAAAAAAAATCTAATCTTGCAGCTATTGATAATTAGTAGGGCGGCAGAAGAAATGATCATAATGTGATAGTGCATTTCAAGATATGCATGCACAGTTGACAACCAAATTTTCTCCATTCGCTATGGATATAATCCTTGGAATTTACAGTAAACATTCAACTTGTGAATTTTGGGAAGTCTCGTGAGGACATGTACCACGAAATCAGTCCCTAGAATGCAATGTGAAAACGACCCACTTCCCTTTGCAAAGGCAATTAATTGTCATATTCAACTATATATTCGATTTTTGAGAGAAATTCCGACTTTCTAAAGTAATATAGATTTCATATGAACTGCTTTTCTGAGCACTGACATTAAATCTCTTCCCCTAAAATAGTAAATGTCTTACAAATTTGCTTGTCGTATAGATCATTCGACAGTACATTGAATTTCGGAGAATTGTTGAGCATACAGGTTTCTCGCAAATCGAAGTGAGACAGGATTTGTGTTAGAGTAATTGATCACTTGGGTCTTTCATTTAAACTACTACAGAATGCAAGAATGACATTTAGATCCCAATGCTTTACTGGTGTTTAAACATTTAGATTTAGGAGTTTGCATTAATTTTCACGTAACTAAACAGTCTATAGGCTATTTGCCGGTCATTTCAAGCTTTGTTTTATACAAAGGAGTGATAGATCCACATGTTATCTTATAAGCTGATCGGTGAGAAACATTTGTCTGATATCGTATGAAACAAATCATTTGGAAATTGTGATCAAAGTCTTGTCTCGGAGCATCTCAAGGTAGAAATTGTTTCTGGAAAATAGTATAAAAACTGTTAGAAATAAGCGGCTGCTGATGAGCTCCTAATTATAACAAATATCAGTACAGTGCTACTTTTTTCCTGACTTTTGCTCAAATAATATGTTTTAGACAGTGTACCCCCCGTAGGAGTTGTTTTTTTTTTTTTTAGTTACAATTCCTTCTGAAGTTCCCATTGAACACGGAAAGGAAAAGCATTATCATAACTGATCGCTAAGCTGTTGGTTGGGAAGCAATCCAAATATTGAAAGCTTATTTTGTAACAAATAATGAACTTCTTAGCAAAGTAGCTTATCCCGTGTAACCCAAGCAGTCAACCATTGTGAAGTTTTCAAGAATTGAGCAAAGCCAAATATTGAAGAGACTAAGATTATGAAATTTGGTGTGGCAAATAAAACTCCTATATAGCTTCTTTAAGAAATTTCAATTAATCGGTGGTTCGATCACACATGCTTTATTTTCCTTTTTGTAATATTATCCAAAATTTCTCTTCTCACTTTGGCTTAGATTCGCAGGGGACTTTCCATATCTTAAAATGATCTACTAATTTTGTTACGATAATTGAGATACGATAATTCAACACTATTAAGATTTGGCGATTTCTCTTCAAATAGAAGAGATATCGTCAAGCTAGCTTCAGTTTTAGGAACTTATTTTTAGTGCAAAATTTAGCGATATTTCGCCTACACTCTTCAAGCTTGCCGACAGTTGGTGAGATTGTTGACCATGGCACAAATAATGGCTGTCTATAGATTTTCGATGGATTGAAGCTGGCCATAGACCTTAATGTATAATTCTTTTGTGTTACATTGTAAATGGAGATTTCTCGGCAAATGTAAGAGCTATCGCCAAGCTGGGTTCAGCTTTAATTTTCCATCAAATATGGTGACATTTTTCAAAGACTCAGCAACATTGGAAATGACCAAAGAGATTTCAGGCATGACTTAGATAATGATTGTCTACAGACTTGTGTGACCATAATGAAGCTGTCCATGGACTTTAATGCACTGAAATTCTTGTCGATGATCCTGCAAATAAACTACTCATTCGATTGCATCCAAAGAGGATGGTTGCTCAACTGGATGTTACAACAGTCCTAAATATAAAATATCAATATTGTACGCCTAGTAATTTTTGAGTTATACAAGTTACATAGATGCATACGTATAAACAGACGTAAAGACAAAAATAGTCAAATTGGACTCGCGATTGTTCAAAATAGATCGGGCATGCATGTATGTGTACGTTTAGATGTCAAGCAAAACTCATCGTAGTAAATTTAGAGATGGTCGAAATCGATTTTTCTGTCAAAATCTGAATACCGAAATTTCCTGGGATCACTATGCATCCTTTTAGTTCGTACAGGGAAGTAAAAATCATTACTGAAAATTTCTTTCCTGAGGTACCATTACATTTGTGTGTGCCTTAAGCACGACTGATGCTTATGGAGTGGTGACGTCAAGGAAAGCCAATGGGCACCCACAAAACTCTGTCCTATGATCCATCTCGCTGGCTCAATTTAAAGTAATGATTATTTAGAGGTCTGTCTTACTCTCAATACTTTTTTGGATGGCTGTACGATCTTAATAGATCAACGTAGTCGCTGACAGTATCAGTAATGACGTAATCAGTAACAGCGTTACTGATTAGGCCATCAGCTTATTTTCTTTACCTCTGTTGAAACAAAATCTCGCGTGACTGATTGTTTTCAGGATCCTCTATCCCAGAGACACTTCCCAGCCATCGTTTGGTTAAGACATTAACCAAGAGCGACAAGGAATACTTAGGGCCACCCTTTGACGATTTTGTAGTCGACCTTCGACCTCGGAACATCGTCGGCAGTCTTTTGAGTCGGAGAAGGAAGTGACGACCCAAACGCAGATAACAAATTTGATGTCGGGATACATTGCAGCAGCAATTAAGACAGGAGGAGGGGTTCGGGACACATTTATCTTCCTTCAGATGGCAGCACAGCTGGGTTTTTGGGGATAGCACACGTGTTTTTTTCCAGTTTGCCACCACCCCCTTTCCATCCTTCAGGATACATTCCATGTCAAAACATACTGATGATGAAACCGGGAAGCCTTTTTGAAGGACCACCGTAGTAAAACAGCAGTAAAAGTTCGCGATCCCTGGTTTGGGGGAGAGGAGACAAAGTTAATATTTATCCCCCCCCCAAATTTTTTTTTTCGTTTTATACAAAATAACAGAAAAATGTTTATATTGGTAAGAAATATGTTTGTCAACAATAAAATGTCTAATATCGATAAATTTTATAAACGAAAGTATTATAATTCGGTTGCAGGGTGGGAAAAAAAAGCATTCCCCTCCTGCTAAACCTACCAATTGACGAGTAAACGAATAAATGCACTATCGTTTTCACGAGAAATTAAGCTTACACGAATCTACTGTCACAGGAATAAGTATTTCTCTGAAGAAAAACAAACTACTGAAAAACCTACTAAAAAATGTTTCTCTTCTTAAATAAAGCATGAAAAATTAATAATGAAACTGAAGTATGTTTATTTTAAGGTCAAACTGATATTTAACTACTGACAGATATGCACGTACTTCATCCAATACATTAGATAACTTTAAATGTTACTCTTTAAAGCATGCAAACAACACAAAAGTGTTCTATGCGTGGCAATTATTTAATTTAGGACTGACTTTCGCGTGCCATCTTAACGAGAAACTCAGGTTCTTTATGAATTATAGAAGATAATTCACTTGCATTGCGAGATTAGGTAAAATCCTGGATTCTCCAATACGAAGCGCTGCTTATCACACGGAAACTGCACATGGTTGAATGTTACTGTGCAAAAGCTATGATTCTTCCTCTAAAATCTATTCACCACTATAGATATCGCTGCGAAGTCAGATTTCTATATTAGGATACTGTTTTCCATCAAAATGTATAGAGATCTAGATAAGTTAGTTAATTTAAAGAATACTCGCAGCAAGCTCTGAGAATGCATTATACCACTGTAGCGGTATTCTTTATCAAACACCAGACTTCGGGATTTAGGTAATCTGAATGGTCGGTTTGATTATCGGAGACAATGCAGAAATCGTTTCGGTCAGATGTCATAGTAACCTTTGTATTTGTCATGGTGAATACCATTTCTCTGCTAATCTTAAGTAATTCGCTCTGCTGAGTTAACTCACGGATTTAATGTTTGGTGAATACGCCCGTAATTCTGTTTTGGAGGAAGTAAAATAACGTTCTCAATTCGTATTACAGGTATTTACCATCAATACAACGTAATGTATCCATTTATTTTTTCTTCTTTAAGAGAATTATTACTATACAATCCCCCTCTGAATAAGGAACACGGAAGATTAAGTATCAAAAATTATACATGTATAAATTTTATTTTTTAATGATAGTCATGTATTTCTTTATTATATCTTCATTTCGTAATCATTTCGTTCTTATGATATACTTGCTGTTAGGTTTATTTATCCAAAGAGTGGTTGAGATTTAAATGATTAATTTTAAAAGTTGCTCTTTTGTATGATTTTGTCGTGTAAGGTATTTACCCTCGATCATCTTGGTACACCTTACTCTTGCTTTGAAGTATAGGAACGATTTTTGAAATAATAATAGATGATATTTTTTGCTATAAATTTCATTTTTGTACTCATTTGTTCAATGTATGAACACAATTTTTCTTTCACCTTTCTCCTCATATCTCGGCAGATGGGCCTTTTATGTCCGTAGGATCATACTGCTGCATGAACATCAATAGGATCCATGTTTAACTTCCACTTCTCTTATTTTATCCCTTCAATTTGCCATTTCTACGTGCTTCAAGTTGGCATGCGGAGATTGAATTGCTGTGACAAAAGAATGCCGTTCGGCGAGAGAAAGAAGAGAAAGGGGAGGGGGGGTTGAAAATTAAGAGAGCGAGGGGAAAAAATCGGTTGACTCCAGTAATCAACTCTTCACTCCCATATAAGGGGTGCGGATATGATCCATAATTACATCTTCCCATTACTCCCAGTCAGTAACTTCACTGCTAAGCACCATTACTCCTCTCCCCCCGTCCCCTCCTCCCCTGAAATGCTTCTTTCCTGCATCACTCCCTTTACAGTCTCATAAATCAGCGGGGAATGACAATGGTCTCCAAATACTGTCGACCATGGCCAATCGACCAATTTTCTCCCCTCCCTACCTCCGACCGGTCTGATTTCCCCGTTTTAGATGTTTGATGTTGACACGCGAATGATTCCGAAACCGCCTTGATTTAATCCCCGTTGCAGGTATCTAACCTGAATGGATGAGCTTCATAAGCAAATTTTTGGACAAGTTAATTTTTTTTTTTATGTCTATTTTTATATGATTGTAGAAACAGTTGAAGAAGAACGATTGAGAAGAGAAACAAATGTATTGGAGGAGGTGTAAAAATAAGCAAAATAATAATTTTAAATGTTCTGCTCTAGGACAGGTTAAGAAAATTTTAATAATGATAAATTTATAAAAATATTTTAGAGAATAAGTCATACTTCAATTACTAATTTATTTACGTATGTATTTTAATTTCCTACCTTTCTTTCTTATTTTATGACCAGCTGAAGTACCCGTCGTTGACGGGTTAGTACTGAATGCAAATTTCCAAAAAGCAAGAACTTTCGTCAGCATTGTAGGAGTACACAGAATGTGTGTAGTACACGCTTAAACCAAACGAGCGAAATTCGATCAGTCGGAGCGATTTTTGAGCCAGTTTTCAAAAGTGAGCTTCTCTTTTAGGAGCGTTTTTCGATCACAAGAGCGGAGCGGAATATCACAATAAGCAAGGACGGAATTTCTCGGAAAAAAGGGGAAACGAGAAAAGGCGTTCTCAGAAAAACGACTACTTAAAGAGCACTTTCGCGGAAAAATCGGTAAGTTTCCATAGAAACGGATCGCTCCGCAATGTATCGTTTTTTCGTTCTTTGGGTTTAAGCGGTTATACTGCCAAAAGTAAAGAAAACAAAGTTATAATTTTTATGTATTGTTAAAATATTACAGATTAGAGAGTAACTAAGTAGTACCATTTCATTCTCTTTAGTCGTAATTATGTGATGCGCGAACGAATATTTCCGCATATTGAAATAATTTTCGCAAAATCTCAAAATCTAATTAACATTTTTTTTAAATTGGAAGCCCAGAATTTAAGTTGAGTGACAACCTATCACATGTCACCAAATTTCGTTTCATTCCCTGCAGTCTTTATTTCGTGATGCTGGAACAAAAATTTCAGCATTTTTAAACGATTTTCACAAAATCTCAAAATATAATCAAAATATTTTTTAAATTCTCAACACCTATAAATTAAGATTAGCAACTACCTATCATATCTCCAAATTTCGTATTAGTCGTTATTACGTGATGCTTGAAGAAATATAACCGCATTTTGAGAGAATTTTCACAAAATGTCAAAATCTAATAAAAATGTTTAAAAAATCGGACACCTATACTTTATGTTGAGCAACAACCTATCATGTGACCAAATTTCTTATCATTGGCTTTAGTCGTTATTAAGTAATGCGTGAACAAAAATTCACTCAGTTTGAAACGATTTTCGCAAAATCCCAAAATCATACCGATTTTTATTTTTTAGATGCTTATAGTTTAAGGTAAGTGACCACCTTTACAGTTATTACGTGATATGCGAACACAAAGTTACGCAGTTTGAAACAATTTTCGCAAAATCTCAAAATCAAATCAAGATTTTTTTTTTAAATACGCTGCCAGATGTTTAAGTTGCGTGACTACCAATCACGATGCCAAATTTTATTTCAATCGCTTCAGTCTTTTTTACGTGATGCTCGAACACAAATTTACGCAGTTTGAAAGGATTTTCACAAAATCTCAAAATCTAATCAAGATTTTTTTAAAATTCGACGCCTATGTTTTAAGTTGAGTGACCACCTATCATGACACCCAATTTCATATCATTCGCTTCAGTCGTTTTTACGTGATGCTTAAACAAAAAAAAGCGTCACGGACAGAATGACAGAACGACAGACAGACAAACTTTTTTTTGAGGGTCGCACCGGATTCTCATGTGCCGTATTAACGGATAGAAATCGCAAAATTTATGAATTCCAAGCAATGTACAGACAAAAGTCTAATTTTATTTATATAGATAGATTGCGAAAGCAATAAAGGAAACGCACAAAACTGCAAACAAAAAAATAATCTACCCTCATGGATAAAATTCAAATACGGATGCTATTTTTAATGCTCGTAGTTACAAATAGAGCCCGTCAGTATAGATAAACTTTCGTAAATGCCTAAATGGTCTCAACGCTGAAATGTGCAGCCGTTGCTATCGTGCGCTTTGACTGCCATCAACATGGTGATCGAAAGAATCGAGGGTGTGTCAAAAAAGTTCTTTGTCCATCATCTGTTGAAGTGACATTTGTGAAAATATTTGCTCAAATTGAGACATAAATTGATTGCTTTTATTAAAGCAGATATTTACTGCATTTTATATGAATTGGGTGCAGCAACACAGCCAAAGAGGGGTCGAACGAATAGCCGCTGACACAACAGCGATGCATTCGACCGCCATATTGATGGTAGTTGAAGCACACGATGGCAATGACTGAACCTTTTCATCACTGGTCTGTCAATTCAGTCGTTATTCTATACGGATTATACAGCCTCAGCTACGTGTGAAAAGTTTTATGAGTTTTGTCACGCAGTAATGGATCCAGGAGAGGAGCTAGGGAGCTGCCCCCAAAGTACATTGCTCTAAAGGGTAACATTCTGCTTCATTGTATACTTTATTTAGGTGAAATGAGCTTTTTTTAAAGTTAGTTCCTCCCAAAAATTTTTACATTGCTTTAGAGTAACAGAGTTTGCATTATTGTACATTGTGTTTAAGTCAAATAAGCTTTTTTTCAAAAATTAGCCCCTTTTCCAAAAAATTTCTGACCGCCATTTTCGGAAGGCAGCGATAAGAAATTTCAGGCAACCATCAAAGCAATGAGTTGTCGTTAGATCTAAAATTCGGCGGAGAAATGAAGTTAGGATAGTGAAATTTACGAGGTGCCTTCTAAGCATCCTGCAGATGATTTTAGACTTAAGTTGTGGAAAAATAATCAGAAAGCTGGAAGAAACAAAAAATGACAGATGCTGCCCATAAATTTAAAATAGCTTCCGAGCAACATTCGTGATATGCAGCAGCGAAATGCATTAACAACCACATGGAAGAAGTTAGGCAACACCTAGCAATACAATTCACCTAGAAAATCGGTCTAATGTAATTTCAGCAAAAAAAAAAAAGAAAAGAAAAGACCGACGTAAATAAGCCAATCAACTCTCCAATCAAATTTGTGCTGCCACAGGAGTTCAAAAACATTTACAAAAAACAATTAAAAAAATGGACTGCATATGCCTGAAGACCTGTTATGTGTTTCCCACCTCTGAGACATGGCCGTAGTTTCGTCGTTAATGGTATGGTACCCGCCGCATTGTGCGAATGGACTGGTAACAACTTGCTTACTATGCTCTTCTCAAAGGAGAGAATATTCAGTCTCTTGCCTGATAGTAGGCATAAATCCATGTGGTGTGAGGCCCCCCCTCTCCTCCCCCCCCCCCCAAAAAAAGAAAAAGAATGCTTACTTTTAACATTCTGATTCGTTGTACTCTTAGCTTAATACAAAAAAAGCTTTTTTCGTAAATTTAAGTTTTTCAAGATGATTAACATTGTCCTACAGAACAATTTCGGTTTATTAAGCATATTTTTATGTCTAACAAGCTTTTCTTAAAAATTATCCCCTCCCCCAAAAATTCCTGTATCTGCTTTTAGCTTAATATGTTGAAAGAATTTTTGAGTTCTGTAAAAACTACTATGCTCTATACCTTTCACATGGCTACTCGCCAACCAACTTCAGAGTGTATGAGACACTGAACATAGGTAGATGGCTAAAGTCTAAAGGTCTAAGGTTCTGGCCAACCTCGCAAATATCTGGAGTTTTGATTTGTTTTCTCAAGATGTAACATGAATACGCGTTAGAACCCCATCAAAAGTCCTCTGATCAAATCACCTCTTCATTAGGTAGATAGGCCTGTGTGCTTTGCCTTTAAAAAAAAAAACAATAGTGTACACGTTATAGTCCTTTAGCAATAACCCAGACAGCACATAAGCTTAAATCAAGCTTGACATTTCTTTGAATTTGACGTATTAATACAAGCTTGACAGTTCAATCCAATAAGCTTGCAGCAAGCTTGCAGGAGTCAAGTTGAATTGTCAAGCTGGATTACAGCTTGATTTTCCCTTTCGAAAGGGTGCGTTGATGGCGCCATCTGTGAAAGAGAATGGACATTAATTGTCTAGCGTTTCTCAAATTTACTCAATAAAGAAAAGTTCGTAAAAGTTGTGTTTTATTTTATTATCACACAAAACCTGGACATTAGAACACGCAAGGGGAAGGAATGAATGGGATAAGCCCCTCTGAAGTGCAACACGACGGGAGTTTTAGTTTTATTTACATCTAATTAACATTACTAATTCCATTAATTAATTAATTAGCCCTAAAAATAAATTTTAATATAATTAACACAATTTAGTTAGTTAATATACTTCACTTTATGGGTGGTAGAATGAGGCGCAATCCGGCCTCCACAAAATAATTAATCAATCATAATGTACTTGACCATAGAATTAAAAAAAAAAAGATTCTATATTTCCAAATATGGAAATTCTTCAAAATAAAATACAATTATACTACGAAATTGATTTCAAAATCAGTCGTTTGTCTCGATTTTGGCCAGCAGTATTGCTCAACATGAGTGTTGCGATATTGAAAGTTTTGAAACGTGTCCTGCTTTTAAGTTTATATTATGCTTATCACCCTATTAGTAGAGTCTATAAATCACATTAACATTATTTAAACATAACATTATTTAAATTTTGATTCATCCCTTGGAAAAGTAAAAGAAACTTATCAGCATCGCCCAGACTGTTCGATCTGGCTGTGACAACAGTCACTTCAACCTTTAGTCAGAGCTGCCCGAGGCTTATTGGCGGAACAGCAAGCACGCCGGCCTCCCATTCCACAGTTCCCGGGATCGAACCCAGCCGTGGACGTTTGACGGAAACCGATTAAAATAACTTAAAATTTCAGAATCGAGGCGAAAATGCGTGGAAAAATAAAGTATATGGGGCGAGTTTGCCGACGGCGCCCCGTAAATTTAGAATTTTTTTTTTTTGGAAAATTTTTTAAGCTTCAAATTAAGCTTGCTATGTCAAGCTTAATGCAAGCTCGGCAACTGTAAACTCAAACACTTGATTCAAGCTTGCATTAAGCTTACACGCTTGAAATTTTCAAGCTTAATTCAAGTTTTTTGACTTGATAAATCAAGCTTGCTGCAAGTTTGATGCAAGTTTGCTGTGCTGTCTGGGAACAAACATACATTTATTAGATATTTATACGTAGTGACGACGGTGCAATCATACGTAGACGAGAGACAGACTAATCTAAATCATAAACACGTTTTTTATCTTTGTTGGAAAATCTTAAGGTGCCTACCTATCTTCGGAGTGGATTTTTCTTGATATTTGAAAATCTGCCTATTTATGTGCACTACAGTATTGAGTATATTTAAAAACTCCTAATAAAAGTAAAAATTTGTATATTTTTAAATACTTTGATATTTTAGATTCAAATCACGCGTAAAAATTCTTATAAAATGGCACATTTCATAAACATCAAAACTCAAATTTAGAAGAAAGATATTTTAATAATGTACATTGTATTTTGATGTTAGAGGTACATCCTTGAAGGGATGCGCCTCTCTCATAACTTCAACTATCGTATTTGAAGATTCTGAGAAGTTAATGACTTTACGCGTAGAAAAATCATAAAAGTACATCTCAATTCATTATTTCAAATAACTAAAAAATAAAAAGTGATTTCACTGCATTCTGTGGAGAGGTTCATTCCCTAAATTAATTTTCATAGACTGTTTTAACTAAGTTTCATAAGATCACAACAGTCATTTTTGTAGTTAGATTGTTTTGCAATGAGTATGTGTATTGTGTATTAAGGTAAAGCTACTCGAGGGCTATCTGCCTATGGAGGGGTGCCTTGGGCGAAAGACTTTTTAAGGGCTCTAACGCGTATTCACGTTACATCTGGAGGAAATCGCCCAAAACTTTAGGCCGTTAGATCGATGGCCTCGCTAGGGGACCGAACCCGGGATCTTTACACTTCAGCCATCTACCACATTCGATGTCTTTCTCCACTCAGACATAGTGGGGCCTGTTTTGTGCTGAAGTGAAATCTTGAAAAGCGCATTTGAAGAAAAAATTAGAAAATAAACATAAATGCTAACCTTTACCGAAGTGATGACTCATGTTAAAACTTCTGTAACTCTAGTTTCCACAAAACAGCAGCAAAATTCAAATTAATTTAGAAATCTAAGGCATTCAGATTTGATATTAAACCAACAATAGAAAATTGAATTTTTGTGCGAAATTTGTATTTTAAATGTTACAGGGGAATTAAAGATCGAGAGGCAGAGAAAGAAATGTCCCGCGTTGCACGATTGCGAGTATTTTTTCTTTCAGGAAAACGCTTGTACACACTGTTCCCTTACTAATAAAAGAGACATAAGACACCTTTTTCTCACCCAACGAAAATATTTTGGGAATAATATCTTTCAGCGTTTTGAAGAGGGGAGGGGGGGGCGCCTCTTTCAGTACCCTGCTATGACAGATTTATCCTCATCTCGGAAAACGGTTTACGGCTCACTTGCAACAGCAGATCTAACACGTGTGCCCTACCAGAAACCAATCATTCCTCAAAATGCGTGCACATCTTCTCCCCCCTCCCTACCCGTAAAGTTGAGAAGGCCATGTGTCTCACTCCAGATAGGAAAAACACACATAGATCTTACAAGGGAAATAAACGGAGGAAGAGAGAGAACACTATGTGTTAGAGATATGTTTTAGGGTTTTATATAAAGAGAATGAAATTTATGGAGTTATGAAAATAAATTATATCAGATATTTGGGGGGGGGGTTTCAGAATAAATTTTCACGAACTAAACTGTGCACTTATGCAAACACTCAACTTGTGAGAGTTACAAGACTTTAACCCTTTGAGGCGCAACCTTTTCCCAATGCTGAAAAAAGGGCAGCCGTTGCCATCGATCGACTTAACTACCAGCAAGATGGCGGACAATCGAAAAGTTCATCGCGTGCCACCGGCTATCATCAAAAAAGGGTCTCTAGATCTGTGGCACGCGATGAACGTTTCGATCGTCCGCCATCTTGCTGGTAGTTAAGTCGGGCGATGTCAACGGCTGCCCTTTTCAGCATTGGGCAATCTATCCAGCTGTTCTCGCATTCTTCCATTTTTCAGTGCTGTTAAAAATAATCGTGACCATTTTTTTTACGGGAAATGACGTGCTAAAAAGTAAAATATTCTCGTGGAGCTATGTCACCCGCAACTATTTTTATAGAAATCAAATCTATTCTTCGTGACTGGCAACAGTCAAATCGTCAGAGTTTAGTATTCCCAGAGCGGGAACACTGCGCGTTAAAGGGTTAAGGGCAGGGGCGTAGCCAGGAAATTTTCATGGGGGGGGGGTTTACGACTACTACAACTCACATACATGTGTGTGATAAGGGAGTAAAGAATATACGTTTTGTATGGCAAAAAATTCTTCATGGGGGGGTTATGACCCCCTAACCCCCTCCCTTGGCTACGCCTCTGGTTAAGGGGGAAGTATTACGCATAAAATGCCCTTACAGTGTAATAATTTTACGAAATGGACCCTAGTAGAGCAAATAGTACAAAAGACGTTCGAAGGACGCTCTTTGAACATCAAAGAACGTCAAAAGAACGTCTTTTTAAATAGTTGTGCTTCTAGGGGTTAGTTGTTTAATTAATTTTACTATCCAACTTCGGACTTCTTTAATTTTTTTCTAGCATATGATATTTCTATTTATTGTTTATAAAAGTGTATAGAATGTTTTCCTGTCTTTAATAATTTGTTAGTTTTCAAAATTATTCAAATTACTCAAGAGTTATGTGGAAAATGTAATTTTTTTTTCACTCTTATTTAAAAGAGAAAGGAATAATAGTGAGAGGTTGTCCCATTCAGAAACCTCTTACGGATTATGAATAGCTTATAGAAAGGAAAATTTTGTCAGAGTCAAAAAGATGGGAAAAAACACTATCTTTCTTGATAAACTATGGGATGCACTGTCATAAACGATAATTTAAACGACAAAGTTAAACGATAAAGACATAATTTAAGAAATGTCAGGAAAATTTTACAATGAGATTCCTTGTTTAAAATTCATTTATTCAAGTTAGCATGACGCATTTAGGTTTATCGTTTACAAGAGTGCATAATATACATATGAAAAAACATTCCAAGTCACTCGTACAAGAGACTCGAAAACAATTTTTCGAGTCTCAAGAGGTATAACTTATTATTATTTTTTTTAATTTAAGAGCCATGTGTCTTCTTTTTCTCTCAAGGGACAGTTTTGAGATTGTTTAAAAAATTAGTCATGTAAAAGTTAAAAATGTAATAATTATATCACGTCGCGGTCCAGAAAATATTTTAAGTGTCTCTTTGAAAGCTGTACTATGTGATCTTACAAATGATAAACCTGCAAAAACATTCAAGAGAAAAAACAACATGTTATTTTTTCATTATATGTCACGTTCCATTAAATTTTAAAACATGTTTATCGAAAAAAATCCGTATATTTCTGAATATTTTATGGCTTTTATATTTTTATCACACTTGTAAAACCGCAAAATAAAATTATATTCTTCAAGAAACATTCCCATTTGAAAGAATTTCACACATAGACTTTAGAACAATCTTGTAGACGTACGGCTTGGATTTAGAACAGCAGTCTTATTATTATATGCTAATTTTTTACCATAAAGCTAGAGAAGAGTAGAGATTAGTTTGGTGAAGAATATAAGCTCGCAAATTAACAAAAACTTTGTGTAGAAAAAAAATTGCAACATTGTACTAAAAATCCGACTGAGAAATACGTGATATATGAAAGAATGAAAAGATTCTTGTGTTAAGAAAACAGCTTTCGAAAAAAATAAATTTAAAGATCTTGTACACCTGAAGAATATTAAGAGTTCAGGGCATTCTTTCGAGAAGTCAGCTTTGTTGATGAGATTTTAAACGCAGAATTAATTTTTAATAAATAAAGTATGGGATATCCTCAGTGAAAGATCTCACATTTTGGAAAGGTGGGTCTAGAAGTTTGAGGACTTAATTAAAGGGCAGTGTTAATTCCAGATCTTATGATATTACACAGGAAAAAATCGCGACTGATTCCATGTAATAGGCACCACTGAAATTACAGAAACAATGTCCTCGATACATGTGCAGCTTAAAAACAACAAAGTGCATGTAATCTGCAAAGTGAATAGTTCTTTTCCGATATAAAATTATTTCACACATAAGCCATTACTGATTAAAATCATGATAACAAATTGTGTCATTCTAATTTGAGAATTACGTATTCTTCAATTTATAAAATCGTATTTTCACATTTTACAAAGTATTATTTTTAAATCCACTTTACATAAAAATTAATTTAATATGAGTTTGAACTAAAAAAAGGTAATTATAAATCAAACTTTCCTTAGAATAGCATTGCTTTTCCAAAGTTCCAAATTTTTACAATGATATCATTTCAGAGCATGATGCACAGAACAGACCCGATGTGTTTCGTAAGATCTTAAAGAAAAGGAACCCTTTTATTGATTTTCTTTGGGTGCTTTTGAATTTTACTGATATTTAGCCTCCCAAACTATCATTAGCTATTTAAGAAATAAAGATTTATCTACATCAGCACCAACATTTAGATATTTTCTTTCAGAAAGCTTTCACCCCCCCCCTTTTTTTTCAATCTAATTCTTTCACTCTCTAGAATGTGCTGAAAAATTTGCTATCCTTAGTTACTTTGCTCAAGTGTTTGGTCAGCTTAATCAATGCTCACAGTTAATTAAACGTAATTGATTTTCTCGAGCGTGTGTGCTTTGGGACTGCATTATTGTCTGCAAGACAAAGAACCCTTCTTTTATCGCAAAATGCAGATTGGGAGGTATTTTTATTTGTCTGTTTTCAACTCTAAGACACGCGTGAGTACCCACCATTGCTTTAATCGATCTTTTTTTTTATTCATTTCTTTGTTCTGGGGTTCTGGAACGAATTAAATAAAAATCTTTGAGTTAGCTAGGAATAGTGTGTTTTATTCATTAAGTAAGCAGTTAGTATTGGCTCTGAAATAAGGGGACAAATAAAAATCCTAAAATACTATCTCTTTTCTGATCTCCTGTCATCGTATTCAAAACAAGGGGTTTAAATAAAATTGAAACTGAGATGATAGGAAAAGTTGTTGACACATTTATACTTATGAGTGGCAATACAATTTATTGCAGTGCTTGCAATAACATGATCATGGATAAAAACACGTGCACTTACTTTCCTTAAACGAAGAGAACTAATTAAGTTAGCTGATTCGAACTCCACTGTTTTTTAATACAGTTTTTGTTATACCGTTTTAATACAGTTTTGTATACCAATGGTTTTTGAGATATGTGAGTTTAATGAATTTCGGCCCATAGAACGTAATGTATTTCGAATTTTTTTGGTGGCCTATACATAAACTATCCATTCGATTGAGACCAAAAGCGGAGGTGCCCAACTAGATCATAGGAAAATCCTAAATATAAAATTTCAGCATTCTACGACCAATAGTTTTTGAGATATGCGAGTTACATATATACGTAGGACAGACGGCATGGAAAAACTGGCCAAAATAGACTCTCCTCTCGCCGCTGGTCAAAATGAGGTTAATACGCGTTTATATGATCGTGCATGCTAGCTTACGATGACATGCATCGAAAAAATTCTTAAGATGAAATTTAGAGGTAGTCAAAATCGTTTTTTTTTTGTCGAAATTTGGCCCTCGAAATTTTTCGGGATCACATTACTTCTTTATACTCCGTAGAAGGAAGTAATTATGTCTTAAGGCCGTTTTGGTGAGACCACTTCAACGTTCTCAGCGATTTTTAAAAAATCAAATTAATAGACTTATTACGGTGACCAAACAGTAATTCCAACTTAAGAAAAAAGAAACATTCACTTCACATCGAATCATATCAGGTGAATACGTAGCTGGTTGAGCCGTATTTGTCGAATGTTTGATTAATACCTCACGAATAGTAATAGCATAGTAACATTTGCCAGTTGAAAAATCGACAGAATGAAAATTCTTACCTCATTATAGACAAATTTTCTTCCAAACAATGAAATTAAATAAATTTTTGCCTATTGCCTGATGCTTGTAAAAGTCGTATAAAAAATGTTTGATATAAGTTTACAGACTATCTATTAATAGATGTACTTTGAATGAAGCATTCCGGATACTCTTCGGTCACAGTAGTACATATCCGCACGGATACAGCAATATTTTGGGGGTGGGCTTTTTTTAAAGCTTATTTTACCTAAATAAAATTAAAAATAAAGCGAAATGTTACGCTAAATCAATGTAATTTTTTTAAGAAGAGCTAATTTATTTTTTAAAAAGCTGATTTAACTTACACTAAGTTCACAATGAAGCAAAGTATCACCCATAAGCAATATATTTTGGGGAAGATGAGGTTCTCTAGACCCTCTCCTGGATACGCTACTGTATATCCAAGATAAAAATCTTCGAAAACAAATCCTTCGATATATTTTGCACTCTGGCTTCATAAAAATTTGTAAATTCTTCCTCAAATTACAACGTATCTCAAATTAGACTTAAAAATTTCTGTTTATGATCCACAAGAGAGTTAAAGGTGTATGTCCAAGAAGCAAAATCTACCTCTCGATCTTGGCATAAATTAAAATAAATTATTTGCTACAGGAACTTGAAAAAATTCAAGATAATTCTATAGAATATGTGTGCTACACACTAAAATAATGGAAAAAAATAAAACTGTGCCTTTTATGAAATTTTAAGGGGGAAAACCCAAACATTGGATTGCACAAGAAAATTTTTCGAAGAATGGAACATTTAGCAAAATTTCGATTTTTAAGAATTTTTCTAAAAGTTTCGAAATTGATACAGGTTTATCGTTGATTTCAATATATATTACAGCTTGTAAAAATACATTCTAAAATTTTTGAAGGGCTTGACATTAATAGTTGTTTTGTATTTATGCACCAAACCCATATGCGGTTTTTTGAAATACAATCTTAAGGCTGTTCTTAGAAATCATGCAAATTTTGAACAGCTTTTTTTTTAAATCTTAAATGTGATAGACTTGGGAAAATTTAGAAAGTATCTTAGTATCGTCTCTTATGTTGTACTTTGAACTGTTACAAACAATCAACTTATAGGAGTTACGAAACACTCAGGAAAATATGCTAAACACTCGATATCTTTGAAAATAATTTCCTAAGCAGGTATCTCCCTGTCCCATTTTTAAAGTTTTTTTTTTATTTATTTTTATTTTTTGTTGTTGTTGTTACTGAAGTTTTCTGAAAGTCGCATGAGACATACAGCTTTGCTTTTAGTTTTAGTTCATTGTGCATTGGGTGAAGAAGAATTTTTTTTTTTTTTTTTTGAGTATTTAACATCATTAGTTTGTTTATAAAGCTGTTCGAAAGTCCTGTGACGGCGATCACTCTTCATATGAAACATCCTTTAAAGAAAACTGTCTGTGTGTAGGACAAGGACATTAAACTTTTATGGTTAGGCCTATTTAATATCATGGGTTAGCTATTTTTGGTCGTCTATGATTTAAAAAAAATTAAATTAATACTTTTATATCACTATTAGATTTAAAAGTACGGAGTATTTTTGTACGAAATTAAATCGCCTCTCAGCCATCTTAAACATCCAGCACGCCCTGTTTGCAAATATTTACGTCACCAGCTGACAGCTTTTCTCGTTTCCCTGCTATTTGGAATATAGCGCCATCTAGAGGACTGTTTCGAATATTTCTTCGATTCCTTTAATAGCATATTCCCAGATGTAACATAAAAGACTTCGTTAAAACTCACGAAGGTTAAAACTCAATAATAATACTAATAATTATACTGTCTACCTGGAAATATCAATATTCTTTTTCAAGTAGCAAATATGTTTTAGAATAAAATCTGCATACAAAACAAATATTAATCAACTACATCTATTTATATAAAATTAAGATTTTATCCTTTCTAATCATGATTATCATATCATGTATTTGTTTTTGTAATTAAATTATGGTTGTTATACTTATCTTTTTCTCGTGTTATCCTGGTCATTTTTTTTAGTCGCAGAAATTTTAAACGGCTTTTTCAAACAGATATTTTCATTCCTTCTTTCAATAGCAATAAAAGGAAGCTTTTAACAAACAATTCAGAGAAAATCTCACCTTTCAATTAACACTTTTCATTTTTTTTATTCTATCACTATGAAGTACGATTTGTTGTTAATAGGCATGAAAATAAAATATGTTACTAATGAGGAAAACATAATTTAATTCTAGGAAATCAGCCTTCCACTGTTCAAATGTAATGTCTGTTTGCATTACCCAGATTCACATTATTCACGAGCAAAAAAATAGACGGCTGTAAATATTTCACTGCTGATGAAATTACTATGTCTGTAATATCCAACAAAGCTAGGTTCGAAGAGCGGGAATAGTGCCAAGTTTCCACTTCTAATATATATTGCAATGATCTAACGTTTATTAGAGAAATATATTGTATGTTAGACCATTGCAAACTGCAATATATTAGAAATCTTCTGATTAGGTAAGCTTATCTTACAGAACATTGTCTATTGACAAACCATGGTACATTTACTTTTAGAGACTCTACTTTAGACTTACTTAGAGACTTTACTTTTAGATTTTATAATTCAGTGTATTTATACTATAGACCGAGCAATCAAAAGATTCTTTGAAACAGATATTTTTGGTGTACAATGGGCCTTAAAATGATAATTTGGGCCTTAAAATGCTCTACAAAATTCTATAGAGATCCTTTTACAGGTTTTTAAGTTGGTATAGTTGAAGGGAAAATAATTAAAATGATATATAAATGTCCAATTAATTCCGATCATTTGAACTTACTTTTTAATAGCATTACTGTGTGATTATCAAGGTAAAATGTTCATAAATTGCATTGTTTAGCAGGATAACATAATATAAAAGATTCAATTTTCTGCTAGTTTGACATCAACTTTTATAAGTTTGACACATTTTAAAATTGGTTTAGATTTCTGAATTAACCCTTTGAGGCGCAAACCTTTCCCAATGCTGAAAAAAGGGCAGATGTTGCCATCGCTTGACTTAACTACCAGCAAGATGGCGGACGATCGAAACGTTCATCGCGTGCCACTGATCTAGAGACCCTCTTTTGACGGGTCCGTTTTTTTTTACCGGTCTGTGTTTTGACCGGTCCGTTTTTTTTACGGGAAATGACGTGCTAAAAAGTAAAGGATTCTCGTGGAGATATGTCACCCGCAACTATTCAACTATTTTTATAGAAATCAAATCTATTCTTCGTGACTGGCAGCAATCAAAAGTTAGAGTTTGGTGTTCCCAGAGCGGGAACACTGCGCGTTAAACGGTTAAAAATGATATTATCGGACCTGGTGTATATTTTTCGTTGTTTGGTCTCGATAAAATCTGAAACAGATTCTTTGGTATCTAAATATAAGTACTCTTCCTTAAAAATTAGCGATTCTTCACCTGCAAGGACCATTTGATTCATAAAAGCGATCTGAAAACCTTTATATTCTACTAAATATCAAATCATAAAAGTAAAGAAAAGGATTTTCTTGATGCAATTCTCTAGCATTTACACGTGATAACATTAACCTCCGTAACGATTGTTGTCCGTTATCTGGACACTATGTCACTTAAATGAAATCCAAATCTAGTTTCGATTTAGGTGCTGTTGGGTTAACTCCCGTCATTCGTATACATACGATCTTTCCCCTGCTAAGAATAGATGTACTTAGCTACATTTAAATAGCTAAACATAAATGTAGAATCTTATTATACCAGCAAGTATGAAACTCTTTTGAAATAATATTAAAATTCGTACAGGAAAATAAAAGTTTCCCTGTCCACAGACATTCGGTATTTTAAGAAACGACAGTAGATAAACATTAGGTATTTTCCCATCAAACCATGCATTTTTTTAAATGCCTATAACTAAAAAATTTTGAAGATTAGCTCAAAATCTAAAAGGTATTTAAAAACTTAATTTTCAAGATTTATCAAGTGAATTTTCAAAAATCTTTCGATATTTGATGATAATCCGGTGAACTTTGGCTTAATACAAGAAGTATTCTTGTAAATTCTACTTGCCAGTATATGCTGGGATTAATCGATGAATTTCAACACACAATCAAAAAGGAAACGCTAGCAAAAGTAAATTTTTCTTTTTTCTTTCTTTCTTTTTTTTTAACGTCTGATGTATTTTTAAATCTTATGTAGATTAACTAACTGATGAGCATTACTGATTATATTCGTGCTCCTCAAAATTGCGTCTTATAGTAACGATATGTCTCAAAGAGTTTGTGCAATGCAACAGTCATAAATGAAAGGAAGACTAGCCAAGATATAAAAACTGTTTTAGTAATCATATGAAAAAGCATTCATTTAAATAACAGTTTTGGAGATACAAGATAGAGTAAAGCTTGATCTAAATGGATTTATAGAAGATCAAAGCTTTTTTTTTCTCGCAATGTAAGTTTTCATTGAGTGAAATTGTACATTTTACAGCTGAAAACAATGCCCCACTTCTCCTTTATTCGGCCTTCGCTCGGCGTACAGCAAAGTTTCATATACCATTCGTTTACAAATAGGGTATACTTTAATTTTCTATTCATATAATTTTCATAAGTGGCTGCCTTCATATATAACACCGCATCAGTTTCGATTTTTAAATAGCAACAACCTATTTTGATTTGATCAAACGAAAGATCTTATCCTAAATATAATGAAATTATCCTAAATATAAACTTAAGACATTTCTACGATAATTTCAACAAAAAATTAAGATTTCACAATTTTTGATGCTTAATTTCTACCATAACTAAGGTATTTTCAATCCTTTACCGAGCCATTTTAAGGGGTTATCTCAAAATTGAAAACGGATTTGAAAGTTCAAGATTCTTCTCCTGATAATAATTTCGTCATGGTAATTAAAACGCATATTTTTTTACAAGAAAAATAATGCTTATAGTCTTAAAATTTTTTGGACTTAGAATAAAAAAAATTATGTTATTTATCATTTCGTATAATTTCAAATCATACATGTAATTTCAAATTGGCAATTTAACATTTGAATTTCCAAAACGATTAAGACAATGCATTGTAAAATATTGTATAATGAAGAAGTATTCTTTTACTGACAACTTCTCAAAAAAAATTATTTTTTGAGAAATTTAATGTTTAAAATAACTATTTTGATAATTTGCATTAGTTGTTAATGCCAAAACAACTAACGCAAACCTATAAAACTAACATCACGAACCAAAAATATGAACTTTTATGCAGTTTCAATTTAATTAAAGCAACAGTGTACGCTACTTGAGATTTATTTACAATTAAGGAACTTTTCTATTTTTATTTTATCTGAGTGTTTTAACCAATCGACCTTTAAGCTTGTCACATAGTACTAATATTAGAGAAGGTAGCATAATATTTTAAAATGCGTTACATTTTTGTAGTGTGGTAATAAACCTCTGAATATTTTAGAGTTCTATAAATATATCAAGATTTTTCATTCTAATATATCTTACAATAATTATTGCCCATTTATTCACACTGAACCGTTATTGTTCAGTTAGAAAACATTTTTGCACTCTTCCATCTTTCTCTACAGCAAATTTTAGCCTGTAAAATTCAGGTTGATCTCCAAAAATTAACATTTCCTTTTCACACTAAGCTTTTGGCGTGATTCCTAATAGTAGGATATGTGATTCCTAATAGTAGGTAAAGGACAAAACCCACAGACATGCAAAGAATGAGTTCTGTATTTTTTGATAATTTGCTTCAAATTAGTTAAAAGTTTAAAACTATTTTTAGGTGAAAATGCTTACGTAAACATACGAAACGTATAAAAAAGAATATTAAGGTTTTTTTTTCTAGAAACTGTGAAATATCTGAGAAACCAATGAGCATGAGGTATTGAATTTTAAAGCACCGTTAAAGTTTGCAAATCTCAAAAGTTTACTTCAAAACTTGTTATTCTTCAATACCGCTAACTTTTACTTTTTTACAAAGTAAATCTAATTTTTCATTGTAATTTACTTTTTTACATAATTTTCAAAAAACTGATATAAAATTTCAATAAATTGATATAAAATGCCTTAACTCACCAAAATAAAACATTTTAACATTTATTAATGGATATAAAATAAACTACTGAACTTAAATATGAGATTTTCCCCAGACATGTAAAATTCCTTTATGTATCTATTTCCGTAGGAATTTGGTTAGGTTTCTATTCATTTTTTTCCTTTGCAATATTAATATCATAATTCACATTAATATTTTATTAAAAACCTATTCTATTAAATATTATGTTTGGGCTGCTTATCTATCTATATAAATAAAATTAGACTTTTGTCTGTACATGTCTTGGAATTCAAAAATTTTGCGATTTCTATCCGTCGAATCGGATGCGACCCTCAAAAAAAAGTTTGTCGTTCTGTCATTCTGTCATTCTGTCCGTGACGCTTTTTTTGTTTAAGCATCACGTAAAAACGACTGAAGCGAATGATATGAAATTGGGTGTCATGATAGGTGGTCACTCAACTTAAAACATAGGCGTCGAATTTTTAAAAATCTTGATTGGATTTTGAGATTTTGCGAAAATCCTTTCAAACTGCGTAAATTTGTGTTCAAGCATCACGTAAAAACGACTGAAGCGAATGGCATGAAATTGAGTATCATGATAGGTGCTCACTCAACTTAAAACATAGGCGTCGAATTAAAAATATCTTGATTAGATTTTGAGATTTTGCGAAAATCATTTCAAACTGCGTAAATTTGTGTTCGCACATCACGTAAGAACTGCAAAGGTGAAAAAGATTATATTTGGTGAAATGATAGGTGATCACTCACCTTAAACTAAAGCATCTAATTTAAAAATAAAAATCGATCAGATTTCGAGATTTTGTGAAAATCGTTTAAAACTGAGCGAATCTTTGTTCCCGCATTACATAATAACGACTAAAGTGAATGTTATGAAATTTGGTCACATGATAGATGGTTACTCAACATAAACTATAGGTGTCCAATTTTTTAAACATTTTTATTAGATTTTGAGATTTTGTGAAAATTCTCGCAAAATACGTTTATATTTCTTCAAACATCACGTAATAACGACTAATACAAATGATACGAAATTGAGTGATATGATAGGTAGTTGCTAATCATAATTTATAGGCGTTAAATTTTTAAAATATTTTGATTGCATTTCGAGATTTTGTGAAAATCGTTTTAAAATGCTGAAATTTTGTTCCAGCATCACGAAATAAAGACTGCAGGGAATGAAACGAAATAGGGTGTCAACATAGATTGTCACTCAACTTAAATTCTAGTCTTCAAATTTTTCAAAAATGTTGATTAGATTTTGAGATTTTGCGAAAATTATTTCAATATGCGTAAATATTCGTTCGCGCATCACATAATTACGACTAAAGCGAACGAAATGATATTACTTAGTTACTCTCTAACCTGTAATATTTTAACAATATATAAAAATTATAACTTCGCTTTATTTACTTTGGCAACATACTACATCCATTCTGTGTACTCCTACAATGCTGACGAAAGTTCTTGCTTTTTGGAAATTTGCATTCACAAACCCGTCAAGGACGGGTACTTCAGCTAGTTTCTAATAATAGCGATAAAAATCATCTTTTTAATATAAGTAATAAATGAGATATGAATTAAAGTATGATAAAAATAATTTACATAAGACCTGGAAATTTTAGAAGCTATAACTCAATTAGCTCAAATGTCTTAAAAATTGTTATCCGGAGTTGAAATGGGTCCAATGTTTTAAATATGAAATGAAAATTAGGTGTCGCCATCGGAAAAAATAATTTTGTGCTTATTTAAATATGAAGATGACCCCTTATGCAAATTCTAACATAGCAAATTGAAGTGTACGCCATTAATAAGCGATTAGTATATGTAACTTTGATGTACGACGAATGACGGGCGAATAAAAGGCAAGTGGGCCTTTTTTTTCTCCTTTAGCTGTACAAGCAAGAAGTTAGAAATGCCCCCGGGGGGGGGGGGCAGAATACTCCTATTTTTTTGCATTCATATTTCCTTGCACTGTATTGTATTTTATAGTAAAAATGACTACTAACCAATTATAAAACAGGTTTCTAGTTATTAATTAAATGTTCTATATATTCTTTTTCCATCTTAAAAAAGGGCAAAAATAATCTAAATGTATTCACCCCGTATAAATTTTAGATAGTTGCATACGTAAGAAGTAGGTAAGGTTGTATTGTCCAGTTTCATTCCACTGTTCACCGATTTGACTTGTCCCCTCTGATCATATCAAAGATGCAATAGTAATGATTCTTTTCTGTATCCAGCGTTGCTTTCAAGCTTGAGTCTAGGAACTATTCTTCGTGGCGTCTTTGTAATGATGGAGGAAAATAAGTTAAACCTGTATTCAAAAGTATAGTCCAAGACTTGGAAAACATCGCACGCTCGCGAGTTTTCGCGAGTATTTCAATAATAAAAAATTAATTGGATAAAAATTGCTATCTTTAAGAGAAATGCTAAATTCTACTTTTATTTTTTTAGGGTTAAAAAATTATAACAAACGATTTTCAGTTATAAAAATTTATTTGTATTTTTGTAATGAAAACTGGAGATGAGATAACTCAATTTTATGGTCTCGTTTGCTCAGAAAATTAAGTCAGTTATTACTATACATTTATTGATAAGGGACAAAAATAAATATGGAAGGTTGTTGTGGCGGTGTAGGGGTAAGTTCTGTACCCACAATGGCTGCTCTTTCTCCCTGGAATTTTGAGTAGGGGTGGACACGCGACGAAAAGTAGATCTGCATTGTCTCGCATAACAACTCTTTGTCACATCTCGTTTAACATCCATCCCTAGCTTTGAGGTATTTCTTCAGAGCGTAAATACGTGCGAATGAAGATTGATAGCTCTCAACTCGGACAAAAACCCATTGCAAGGTTTTGCTCTATATAAAACGCTATCAATCAGTATTATCCTTGTCATTATTTTCGTTTTGATTACCTACTGCAATTAAAATGTCGTTAAAAGATATTGTTTTGCATTTTAGAAAAATTAAATCATTTTATAAACCTATCTAAAGTTATTCATTTTAACCCTTTGAATCCCGAAACGGCTCAAACAGTTCCCCATTGTAACTACCGACCTCCGTGTGGCTGTCTAAAATTTCCAAGCGTGTCTCTGCTTTCCCATTCCCAGTGTGCTATTTTTCTGATTATTTTAAGCATTTTTTGTCTCCTCGATAGTAAAGATACAAATATAGCTTACCACAACACACTGTTGAAAATGTAGATTCTCTCCACTCTAGTAGACAGCATCTTGCGCAAAGGATGAAGCATTAAACCGATCACTATCACCAATTGGTCACTGACGAATAAAGATATATATGCTCACTTATAAAAAGTGTTTGAATAAAGCTATTTTATTTTCTTTATAGAAGTAAATACTTGGTGAATTTTGAAATTGTTACTTGAATGACAAAACTGAATTGCGCTTTTCAGTTTTTGAATGTAGCTATTTTGAAGAAGGAAAAAAAAGATTAAATAATTATTCAGACTCGTTTAGAAGGTAATTTCAATATTCTTAAAAAAACTGCATCATCAATTATTTTTCAAAAAGTAATGGATAGAATGAATTTCAACATTTAGGGATGTTCACCTTTGAAATATTATAATACTGATTGCTTAGAAAGTGCTAAAGTAAAGTTTGAAATAAAGAATTAAAGTCTTACGTAATATACATAAGAACAATAATTTTTCGAGTTGTTTCAGTATACATTTAGTTCAAGGGACAGTCTTTCTTTGGAGACAGAACACTCCCATTTCGTGAACGCCTCTTCCTTTTTGACTATAAAGTTTGTATCGGGGCAAAATTTGTTAGAAGTCAAGGGAAGACGGTATTCTTTATCTGATGTAAATGAAGGTCGGTGGGAGAGAAAGGCGCGACCCAAAGGGTCAGGCTTTTTGATTAGCAGAGATCGAGACCCATTTGCCAGAGAGAGAAAGAGAGACGATGAACTGATTACGATGGGATCCTCTGTGTGGTTCATTAAGCCCCGGCTGGTGGAAAAGATGTCTGCTTGAAATTTCGTTCTCTCCTCGCTGGTGCTGTTGGAGAGAAAAGTGGGCTCATTGCTTCGGCAAACATAGGTCCCATTGTATGGTTGGCCCTCAATCACGGGCGCCACAAAAGGATGGCGGAAACGAAAAGACGACTCGAGTTGTTGGCGATTAAAACCTTTTGTGATTCCGAGGAGGCAGTGGCGAGTCCTCTGCTCCAGGCGAGAAGGGTTGGTTGCGTGGGTGTATGGGTGGCAGTGTTGTCAATGACTTTGCTCGGAATGTCGGGCAATCAGACTGCAGGGCGAGTCGCCGAGAAACAACATTCGAATCTTTCATTTATCACAGATTTCATACGGAGGGGACCGTGGTGGAGGGGGGGGGGGGAGAGTTCTGCTGCCTTTTAACGCGACCACAAAAGGAGAACAGAACAGGCGTTGCGGAATCACGTTCTCTGGGAGGGCGGCGGCAGAGCCTTTTGTCCGCGTCAATGCCTTTCCTTCTGTACCGCATCCAGATGATGCTCTTCATCATCTCGGATTAAAATGTCGTCCAGGACAATTTCATGAGAAGTATTCCCTTTCGCTTCGCGCACAATGGCCGCGATAGAAGTTCAAAAGATGCGAGGAAATAGAGAGGGGAGGGAGGGAGGGAGGGGGAGGAGGAGATGAAACTTTCATGTAAAGGATTCGAGTTGTTTTGGCGCCTTTGCTTTATGGGACTCCAAATATTTCTTGTTGGTCCCCATTGTCTGCATTCCCGAGCTTTCACTTTCTAAACTATATGTTGCAATTCCGCTAAAATATATAAAGAAAATATCGTTACTTTTTTTGTTTGCAGCAAAGTGATTAATCACGTTTCAGAATAAAGATAAGAAGCCGAGCTGAAGGACCATAAATATCGCACCACAAATTGTCGACGTTTCACAATGTAATCCACAGATTTATTTTCTTTTTCTTTGTGTTGGGTTAATAATTTGGTTTGAAACAAATTTGTTTTACTTTGTTAAGTTATTTTTCCAAAGTTCTTTCTTTCCTTTTCTGCTTAGGCTAATTCTAAAAATCTTAAAGAAAATAAAAATACAGAAAAATCCGACTGTGGCTTAGGATCTTACTATGAGTTATTATAATCAAACAATGTGATAATTATTAGTCACGTTAAACCAAATCTTTGAAAATTGATAGGGCAAAGATATACATAAATCACTCTAATTTTCAGATTTAATTTTTTTAAAAGTTTGCAAACTTTTTGTTCCCAAAACATGAAATACATAATTTGAATGTTTATCTTTTACTAGGAAATTCCGTATTCATGTTCTAAAAGCATGTGACTCAATGAAAGAACAAGACATTGAGACCATACTTTTAGGAAATTAATACGACACCTGCTAATGAAATTGCTCAATACGTTTCAGACAAGTTGTATCCAAGTCATCATATTGCCTGTGCTACTCCTAAATCTGACCAGTTCGTTCTAACTGCCAACGTGACTTACCTGACTAAAGTATATTTTTTAGATGTCCAAATGCACACGCTCTGAGCTTAAATGTATCACTGAAACTAATATTATTTTGCTACCAGAAACACTTGAGCTGACCATCTGTTTTAAAATTGCAGATCTTCAAATTATGATGAATTAATCGACTTGTCATATTTTTAGAACATACTTCATTCATTTTGAGAATCTGATCATAGTGTTCCAGCTTTATGTTACCAAAAATTGTTGTGTTGAGAATTTGGTGGTCTTGATAATTTAGCTCATTTGGCTGACCACTTCAATTCCATTATAGAATATAATGTCTTCTTCAAGCTGTGACCCAAATCTCCAAAATATCACAACTTATGAAATTTTCTACCTGTTCATCTGCATAATTAAGTGAATATCATTTGAAAATCAATCTCGATCAGTTGTCTTCTAGTTTTCATTATAGGAGAGACTCGGTCAGTACGGGGAATCCAGTCTTATGATGACTTCTACTTAGTCAACAGCTATCGCTCAAGAACGAAACAGCGAGCCGTTATGTTGACTTTAGTGCGCACGCCGATACATTCGCGGCCACATGTGTTTCTTGTGTCTACCATGAAATAATTGTCTCTATAGACAATTTACTCTATTTTCTTTATTTGTTTGGTGCGTGATTACTACGCCAGTAATAGTTGTATATATATGTATATGTATTACCTGTAAAGCTACTTCTCAGTGTTAACGATTACGCTATCGGGTGAGAACTTGTAAATTTCTATATTGTGTATTACTTTCGTAAGTATTGTTAGATATACAGTTCGTCGAATGCAAGTCGATGCAAGATATTGTATGGTTTATGGTTTTACATTGTTTTAGGGTGGCAAAAAAGATACAAGAGAAAAAAAACGCAGAGGGGATTGGTCGCAAGAAAGTATGTTAAACGCCATGGATTCTGTTATAGGAAGAAAAATGGGCTATATGTTTGCAGCAAAGACATTTTTAGTGCCTCCGACAAGTTTAGAAAGAAAAGTCAAGGCAGCGCATGAAAACTCGACTCCTTTCTTATCTAAGGTCAAAACATTTCTTTAGAAACAGATAATGCATGAATGAAGCAACTTTCACCCGCGAATTTTTTATACGGCAGTAGGGAAATTTCTATACCCCATGTTGCCTTACTTAGGATCCAAGATGGCGTGGAGACTTTTTCCTCTTTTATATTTATTTTTTTTAAATATACATTTTTTCTCTAACTGTTGCTTAAATGATAGAAATTTGAAGGACTGATTTTCAAAGAAGATTACAAAAATAAAAGATATTTTGTAACTGCAATACTTCTTTATTTTTGTTTCCCTTCTAGTTTTGGTACCCACAACTTGCTTGCGTCTCCCCTAGTAAGAATATTACACAACATTCATGGCCATAATAGACAACCTTAATATTGAGTAAAGTTTGCTTCACAAGATCCACAAGATATCAACAGACATGTTTCGAGCTGTTAAAGTTGTCTATAGATCGTAACATCTTCAGTGCTAACAGTTTGCGATTGCATTTCGTGGAGCTTTCTTATTTCAACACTGATTTACTGTATTTACTTTTCGATTCGACATAGCCTTTTGAAGCCACGCCAGCATTACCTGTAAAGTTGCAAATTGCTTCTCTCTGAATTTCATGGTACTTAATTTAAATAGACGCAATTCTCCTCTTCCATTATTGGAATAAGTCTCACTGAAAATGTTAATACAATATCACTAATGAAACAGAAAATAAAAACGTCGTAGGAATTGTGAAAGGGAAAAAAGAGCGCTTTAAAGCCTTTCTCTATTCTTTTCACCTTTTATCCTCTCATCACATGCATTTCAGCAGGACGGAAAAAATGCGTGACGTATTGATTTGACTTCCTGACGCGGTCGCCTTTTATTTTTTACCCTTTTTTGTACCGAGGAAGGAGGGTTAAAGGGATTTTTTATTATTTCCCCCGCGCTTGTTGCAACTTATTACTTTCTTAGCATGCCACGTGGAACCTAATGCTTTGACTCATAAAAAGAGAGCAAATTTTTATTGGAGTGAGCACATTTTTGCGTAACTGCAAGCAGAGAGACAAATAACGTTTCCTTGTGTGTGTAGTCGAGGGAAAAGACGCATTTCCGATTCTGCGATGCCAATATTTAAGCTTTCGCGAACGGCATATATGTGTTGTGATCAATTTCCCTTCCCGCAGAAGTAGCAAATTGTGTAAAACCGGTGTAGCTTTCTTTTATTACATTGATCACGTTGCTTTTTCTGTGATCTGTGTCACAGTACTTTTCTTTTGAATTGAAAATAAAAATTTAAAATGGGACCAGAAATTTTGAAAAATGGTTTCTTGTTTTTCTTATTCGTTTATTTGTTATTTGCTTTGAATGACTTTTAAGTTTGATTGTTTAGTTTATAAATATTGATAACTATATTGCTTATAAATTTTTCTGACGTATGTTTATGATAATTGTTTTATGTCAGTTGTTTGACTCCCCAATTACGCAAATATAGAAAAGTAAATGGATTTTAATTATTGTTTTGTTGTTTTTACAAAATCTTTTCCTTTGTGTGTCTCTCTATTCTAAAAAAAAGTAAAGGCCGCTGTCGCTGCCGCTGTCAAAGCTTCTGGACCTATCTCTTCCTAAACCGTAGGGATTTGAGTTTCGACTAAGGTACCCACAGATTCGAAAAATTCCGAGGAACCTGCTAAGCTGATTTAAATTTCGAAAATCGAATTATTTTAGAAGATATTAATAAAAAACTGAAAAAATAAACCGAATGGTTGCCAGATTTGGCATAAAATCATTCATTCCTTTGCAACAAAGCGCTTCCAAGTATCTAGAATCGCGTGAAATTTACAAAGTTAACACAAAAAGCTTAATAACTTCTTCACCGTTTGCACGATCCGCTTGAAAATTTTCATGATCATGTATAAAAATATAGAAAACAATCTGCGGTTATTTAAAAATCTGAAAATCTACCCGTTCCCTCCTTTTTAAGCGATTTTTTGCTATTTTCAGCACCATTTTATTTCCGAGAGTCAAAAAAGTAAATCATTTGCGTGACAAAATTACCCTTTTCAAGTGAATATGACGTCATACAATTGGGATTCAAATTCGTTTAAAAGAGATTTTCCAGATTACACAATTTATTATCATTTTTTTTTTTCACAAGTAAATCGTTTGCATGGACATGAGAATAGCTGTGTACACAAAACGAAATCTTTCGATTGCGAAAAGATTCCGCGAGTTTCCAAAACAGCATGAAATTTAACTTTGGTATCTCTCTATTCTAAAAAAAGTAAAAGCCGCTGGCGCTGTCAAAGCTTGTTGGCCTATTTCCTACTAAACCGTGGGGATTTAAGTTTCAACTAAGGTGCCCACAGATTCGAAAAATTCCGAGGAACCTGATGAGCTAAATTAAGTTTCGAAAATCGAATTATTTTAGAAGATATTAATAAAAAACTGAAAAAAATAAACAGAATGGTTGCCAGATTTGGCATAAAATCATTCATTCCTTTGCAACAAAGCGTTTCCAAGTATCTAGAATCGCGTGAAATTTACAAACATGAGTTAGAATTACGCCCATTTTACGCCAAAATAAAAACTATATGAAATAAGTAACTCAAAATGTGTTACACAAAGTTGACAATTTTCAAATAGTAAGTTCGCTTAGACAACAGGAGTTTAAAATTAGCGATTATTCGTTTTTCCAAAACAGGATAACTAATATCTTGAAAATGAAAAATAATTAAAATGCAGATTATTTTAAAGCCGGTTCTCGTCCAGCTGGATTATTTGCTACCAGTAGAAATATTTGGCGTTAACTATGCCATTATAGCAGTTATAGTATTCTTTGGATATTTGCTAGCGCGACGAGATGGTATAATTAGTGGTGTTAAGTACGCCAATCTGCAAACGATTGTGTAAATGAAAGTATGGATAACGGTTTTCCGGTAACCTTAAATGAACAGTAAATATAAGTTGTGAGTATGTGTAAATCGCCAAATAATGAAAAGTCGCCATTGGTGGCAGGCTATTCTATCTGTTCCGTAGCTTTTATCAACTTTACATGTACGCAAGTCGCCAAATAATGAAAAATCGCCATGGGTGGCAAATTCGCAAGGTGTCCAATAGGTTTTACATTATTAAAAATACAGCTGAAACAGATGTTCTTATTTTATTACGCTTTAGCTCCTAATTAGTATAACCTTTGAATGGCAACATTAAATATCATTGTGTTTCTGAGGAGTACAAATAGTTTTTCCAGCGATTATAAGCGGAGTCCGCACTCCAGGTGGAGTATAGCTCAGGACACGTACAACACGGATTCCCATAACAAAATATCTTCCGTGTTATGAGGGGTAGGGGGTCTACTGTAGTGTGAAGTTTAAATTTTTATGTACCAATGAAGATGCAAGAACTAAGCAATGTGTAGCTTAGCTCAGTAACATTCTATCTGATCCAATCTTCGGGTTTTCTCTGTTGAAATTATGTCTTTTTTACGAATAAGCCCGATTAGGGGCCGAATGCCTCATATGAAAAGCGAGCGTAGCGAGTCTGGGGGCTTGGCCCCTAGTGTGTGAAAAATTTGGTAGTCTTAAAATCTAACCACGTATTCCTTATAACATATTTTATTTTCAGCTGTTTACATATTTCAATATTTCAATAATTAATATAATAAAACGTTGATGCTGTAAATCTAAGCAATTTAGAAGTACTTATGAAAGGGCATTTAAGATTATTCTTTTAGTAATATTTCTTTTTTCTTTCAGAATAACCATAGGAAGTCATCAAATGAAATTGATATTAACTCCAAAACCTGAAGAATCTTTGGTACTGGTATGAAACTATAAAGAAATCACATGTATCAATCATACTTTTAAGAAAACCAATGATGTCGTGTATAAATGTCAAATGCATAATGTTTGAAATAAAAAAAAATTCAATGTGATGAAACTGAAGTACTATTTCTATGAAAAACTGATTGTTGAGTGTATTAAAAAGAAAATAAATATATTTCTATAAATGAAATGTTTTGTACTTTGAATATTTCCTACTTTTGTATTTTAAGATTATTATTAGTGAGTTTACAGCATATTTAAACCAAGAAAGTTAAGCTTACATTGTGCTTATGTATAAATTTCCCTATAACCAGGGTTCTGTAGTTGAAATGGGTGAACTGATTGTAACCAAAATTTATGTATAAACACTAAAGGGGATGCATTCAAGGAAAATGAAATGCTTTAACGAGAAAAAAATAAAATATTTTGCGGAATATAAATAAACTTGCAAATTCAGATAACTGTTAAGATAAATAATAAACGTTTGTGTGTAGATATAATTATGTTTGTATGTTGTAACAAACCAGCTTCTCTATCAGCTAACAGAGATGGAAATACATTTGCTAATTTTTAATTACTGGGCCGAAACTATTAATTTTTTACTATTCCATTTCTTATGTATAGTTTATATGATTAACTTAAATAATTAAAAATTTATATTACTTCTCTCGCTTTTTCACAGATTGTATACTTAAATCGTTGCGATGTATATTGTAAATAAATATATAACCGTTTATTAAATTGTTAAAAATATAATAGAGCATTAGTAGTAAATTAGGTGTGTATTTGAAAATACACCTAATATTTTATTAAAATGTTTTCATTTCTCAAATATAAATCACATTTCTTTCATTGTATTTTAAATGTATTTAATGAAAGAATGCATAAATAATTATCATTTTTCAAAAATATTAAATCAAGGAAATAATGTCTACATTTTTATTGCATATATCTTTGACAAAAAAAAGTAGCAATACTGTATTAATCTAAATTCTATTCCCTAAATTCTATTAATGAATCTAGTTTAAAAATAATTTTGCAAATTTCCTTAACTAAAACTTAAATCTGACCATGCTACTTCAAAAGCAACTTTTGATTAATTTCATATTATTTTGCTATACTTTTACATTCCATTGAATGATTTCATACCAGTTGAGAAGCAATCCTTTATTTTATGGAATTATGATTTCTTTCATTGGGCTAGAAATTATGTTCCTGTTCATAAGCTCTTGTAACAAATGGCTCAGTTCGTATGATTTTATTTATTTAATTTAAAAAAGAAATGCATAAAAAGTTCATATTAGTTTATACATTTTCTGTACTCAATTATCTCTTTAATTATTTAATAAATTATTTTGTGTGTGTGTGTGTGTGTGAGAGAGAGAGAGAGAGAGAGAGAGAGAGAGATGTTAGACAATTTTCTAGCTATACTCACGCTTTGGTTAACCATGATTCCAATCATAAAATTTACAGACAACTGATATTTATCAAGTTAAAATATTCAAATATGAACCAATACGTTTTAGAAAGGAAACTTAAGTATAGTACCTTTATTTATTTATTTATTTATTTTTCAGTTTATTTCTTGATATATATCCCCATACCTTAGAGTTAAATTTCTAAATATATTAATTTATTGTAGTAGTTCTAATAGTAGCTTTATTTTGAAATTTAATGTAATTATTGTTGGCAAAGGTTCTGTCTGTGATATTTATCTTTAGAGTCAAATTAATGATTTCATTTTAATTTAACGTTGACATAAGAAAATAGATTTTATACACAAATTTCGTAAAAGAGAAAATGTTCTGTTTTATTTTACAAAGATTTCTTACACTTGGTTCACACCATCAAGTCCGTTAATAGGACTAAAATTTTCAGTATTTTTAAATTTTGAAGAAGTATTCCGCTTTCTAATATGTGCTGAAAAAAATTTAAAGTTTTTATTGTGCATCTAGTTTTGATTTAATGTTTTGCTATGTATGATATTTTAAATTACCGTTTTCTTAATGCATTTAGAGTAATTTCTCGACATTCTGTAACTAAGCATAGAAAATTGTTTTACAAACAAATAAAAGAATAAAATGCAGGATAAGCTTATTTACTTGATATTTTTCACAGATTTTCCTACATCTCTCTGATTCTTTCGGCAAAGGGTTTCAAACTAATCACGATTTTTATTCATTCTAATATTTACTAAGAAACAATGGATAAATATGCAACGAAACTTCCTCATGCATCAGGAATTTATTCACTGATTTTTTTATTTGCAGAAAGAATGTCTTTTAAGAAGAAAATACCAACAAAATGAATATAATCCTACAATAATTTCTAACTTGAATTTTTATACTTACTAGTGAATTTATCACTCTGATACTTCGCACCGATGATAGTTTAAACCTATTTGCTTGTATCATAATATTTACTGAGCGTAAACTTGTTTTACAGGCAAAGTGAACTATAGGTCTTAAAAATTTCACTAAATTCTTATATTAATTACAAAGGAAAATGCTTTAAGAAAAAAAGTAAGATCGAAACGAATGTAATCCTACACCAATTATGTACTTGCATTTTTTATTCTTACAAGTCTATCTATCAATATGAAGCTTTCCAGAGATGGTAGCTTAAAACGGATTACGATTTAAAATTAATTGAAAACTTTGAAAAAAATAAAAGACGCATAAACAACAAAGGTAAATCATGCCAAATGCTTTGGCTTTAAAATACTTTCCAGCACAACAATATTTTTGCGCCAAATTTGGTGATGCATTTTCCTTAAATCTGGAATATACTATAATAATATTGTAGGATAGTATGCTTTAAATGGATGTCTGTCTCTAAACTGCCATTGATCGTTTTCTACTGGAATTACTTTGAGTACTCCTGCAGAAGAACTATTAACGATACAAACACTATTTTCAATGGAAAACTTTTTCTTCTAATCCTTAACAACATATATAAAAATTTGTTTCATTTCAAATAGCAGAATATCTCTAAAATACGCTTTAAAGAATAACTGCCCGTACAGCGTAATGTATTCAAAATCTTTTGAGTGCTCCTGTTGAAGAACTATAAATGCTACATACACCTTTTCAATAGGGCACATGATACAGTAGATGAGAATAGCATACAGAAATTTCGTAGAATCGATGCATATTTGCGGAAGTGAGAGCACTTATAGCTCTTCTACAGTAGCACTCAAAATATTTCCAATACACCCGATTCCCCTCTACGAGCAGTTATTCTTCAAAGCGTATTTTAGAGATATTCTGCTATTTGAAATGAAACAAATTATTATATATGTTGTTAAGGATTAAAAAAAAGGACGGACAGACAGACAAATCGAAACACTTTTCAGCCTTGTTGGAAAGTGTTAAAAAGGTGCTTATCAATGAGTTCCTTTCGGTTCCATCTTCCTCACAGGCAGAAAGATTAAAACTAGAGCGTTTCCTTTTCAGTCTCCACATTTCTGAATGTGTGGATGGGGGAACTTTTTTGCAACTGAAGAAGGGTGGACCTTTTGAAACCCTCCGAAAGATCGTATCGTAACTATGTCTTTTATGTATGTTATTTAACAAATTTTAATTGATTTTACATATAAACGCCAGTTTTTAGTGGAGTGTTCACAATTTTTTTTAACAAGATTTACCTGCATCATGATGCTTATTGCAGGTAAATGTGTTTTACAGGCAAAGTAAGTAGGCCACTGTCAATTTACTTAATTTTACTAAATTCTTATCTAAACTACAGGGTATGAGATGTTTTAAAGAAATACTAGCACAAAAACGTAATCGTACAGTAATTTCTTGCTTAAATTTTTTAATATCACACTTGTATAAATCTGATGCTTTCCAAACAGGGTTTTAAACTGATTGCCAATGGCCTGCATCAAGCTATTTACTGCAGGTAAATGTGTTTTAGAGGCAAAGTAAGCCACTCTCATTTCACATTATTTCACTAAATCCTAATGGCATTAACTGCAGGGAAAGTCACTTTTAAAATAGCAATAACAAAACAAACGTAATCTTACAGCAATTTATCACTTGAATATTTTAATATCACACTTTTATCAATCTTATGCTTCTGAAACTAAACTGATCTCCACTTACCCGCATCAAGCTATTTCCAGCAGGTAAGCGTGTTTTACAGACAAAGTAAGCCACTCTCAAAGTAATTAAAAGACTTTGTAAAAAACACACATAAGAAGTAAAAGGAAAGAGGATACGCGTTTCGTTCAAAAATTGTTTTGAACTTCTTCAGTCCAAGCCCTTCGTCGTAAAGAACACAGGGAACTACTCCCTGTGTTCTTTACGACGAAGGGCTTGGACTGAAGAAGTTCAAAACAATTTTTGAACGTAACGCGTATCCTCTTTCCTTTTACTTCTTATGTGTGTTTTTTACAAAGTTTTTTAATTACTTTATCGTTTAACACCAGTATTTTGAGTGTTTTTAAGCCACTCTCATTTCACATTATTTCACTAAATCCTAATGGTATTACTGCAGGGAAAGATACTTTTAAAGTAGCAAAGTAGCAATAGCAACAAAACAAACGTAATCGTACAGTAATTTCCCACTTGAATATTTTAATATCACACTTGTATCAATCTTATGCTTCTCAAACTAAACTGATCTCCATTTACCCGCATCAAGCTATTTCCTGCAGGTAAATGTGTTTTACAGGCAAAGTAAGCCACTCTCATTTCACATTATTTCACTAAATCCTAATGGCATTAACTGCAAAGAAAGATACTTTTAAAGTAGCAATCGTAACAAAACAAACTTAATCGTACAGTAATTTCTTACTTGATTTTTTTTTCTTTTATTACTCTTGTATCAATCTGATGCTTCCCAAACAGGGTTTTAAACTGATTGACATTTGCCTGCATCAAGCTAGTTCCTGCAGGTAAACATGTTTTACAGGCAAAGTAAGTCTCCCATTTCACATTATTTCACTAAATCCTAATGGTACTAACTGCAGGGAAAGAAACTTTTAAAGTAGCAATAGCAACAAAACAAACGTAATCGTTCAGTAATTTCTCACTTGAATATTTTAATATCACACTTGTATCAATCTTATGCTTCTCAAACTAAACTGATTGACACTGGCCTGCATCAAGCTATTTACTGCAGGTAAACGTGTTTTACAGGCAAAGTAAGCCACTCTCATTTCACATTATTTCACTAAATCCTAATGGCATTAACTGCAAAGAAAGATACTTTTAAAGTAGCAATCGTAACAAAACAAACGTAATCGTACAGTAATTTCTTACTTGATTTTTATTTTATTATTATTACACTAGCATCAATCTGATGCTTCCCCAATAGAATTTCAAGCTAACAGCCATTTGCCTGCATCATAATAATTACTGCAGGTGAATGTGTTTCACAGGCAAAATAAGCCTTTGAAATTTTACATTCCGTGTTTACTCGCGTAATAGTCGCCCTAGCATAATAGTCGAACCCGCGTTTTGAAGATGAAAAAATCGTCAAAATATTTTCCTCGCATAAAAATCGCAGTCGCGTATTTACCCTTGATCTAGAAAATAGAAAATTATCATCTGTACTCTTCCCAGAACTACAGGGCTACTAATACCATCAGTGAATGTGATTTATTATGAATTATGTACTGTTAATGATATTAGAATTTTTTGTCAGAATTTTCACATTATTTGTAAATTTTATGTCTATAAATATTGGGCCATACAAAGAAAAATGCCTTTATTTTGTGTGCAGCTGACGAAAAGACTATTTGATAAACAACACATAATCGGGAAACATATGGTAAGTTACTAATTTTATTATAATGTATTTTTTATATACCAGTAATATTTTAGCATGAGAGTGTAGAATATTGTGAACAAATTTCCCCACATGATAGTCGCAACTAGACTATCACAATGATAATTTGGCAAAAGAAGTGCTACCACTATGGAAGTAAACACGGTAATTTTATTGAATTCTAACATTAACTAACTGGGGAGATGCTTTGAACATGAAATGAAAACAAAACAAACGTAATCATACAATAATTTCTTGAATTTTTTTATGAATCTTGAATCAATATTATGTTTCTCAGAGGGTTTTAAACTGATCGTCATTTGTCTGCATCATGATATTTAATGCAGTTAAGCATGTTTTACAGGCAAAGTAAGCCACCGCGATTTTATTTAATTTCACCAAATTCTAATATTAACTGCAAGGGGCGGTGCTTTATAGGAGTAATACCAACGGGACATACATAATCGTACAGTAACTTCAAACTTTATTTTTTTTACTTTTACACTTGTATCAGTCTGATGCTTCTTAGATCTTAGAGTTTTAAACTGATTGCGATTTGCCTGCATCAAGATATATCCTGCAGGTAAGTGTATTTTATAGGTAAAATAAGCCACTGTCATTTTAGATAATTTCACTAAATTCTAATATTAACTGGGGGAGGGGGGGGTACTTTAAAGAAGTACCAACGGAACAAGCGCAACAATTTTTTCTTCTTCTTGAAGGATATTTCCTCATGTCTGAGGTTTCCTTCAACCGAAAACAGTTTGGACTTTCCCTTTTTATAATTATTTTTTGAATGTTTCGTCCTCCTTTATATTGATCTCTTGATCTATTGAAGTTTTTTCAAAGTTTATTGAAATTTCTTCCTTGACCTTTCTCTCCCTAACTTTTCAGGTGTTCCCAATCCATTATCATTTTTGGTACTCCTTCATTGTCTATTCTCTTGACGTGTCCAAACCATGTTAAAAGTTTTCATCTATGCGATTCATTATTGTACGATCTATTTTCATAATTTTTCCTATTTTAATGGTCTATTTTTCTCTATACGAGATATTCCAGTAGCTCTCCTCGAGTAGTCGATCTCAGTTGCCAAAAATTTCTTTTCTTTTTCTGCCTTAATTGCCCATGTTTTAGCGCCGTAAAGCAGAATGCTTTCAATAAGAGTATTTAAAAGGGTTATTTTTATTTTCCCAATTATATCTCTAGTCCAAAGTATAGGGTTTAGAGTACTTGTGGCTTTCTCAATTTCAGATATTCTTTTTTCTGTCGCCATTTCAGATGTTCCATTACTCACCACTATTGAGCCTAGATATTTGAAAAACTGCATCTTTTAAATTTCATACCCATAATATTCAATTCTTCCTTTCCTAAAGATGACATGTACTCAGTTTTCTTGTAGTTAATTTTTTATCCGAATTTTTCATATTCTTGCGCATTTTCTGAAATAAAATACTTCAGATTTTCAAAATTAACAGTGAAGATTATTTGGTCTTCCACGAAGAGTAGAAGTAAAAAGTACTTATCCTCCGAAATTTCTAATCCTATCTTTCTATTTTCTGTTACCCAATCCTTAAGTATAACATAAATGAAAATTTTAAATACGGTTGGAGACATGCAACATCCTTGTAAAAGCACTCTACTAATGCTTCTGAAAATTTGGGCCCTGTTTCAATCTGATGCGTATTATTTTCATAGATCCTTTTAATTACATTTATTATGTTTTCATCAATTTTAGTTATTTTTAACAGTAATTTCTTGCTTGAGTTGTTTCTATTACTTGTATCGATCTGATGCTATGAGTATGGCCGAGTGCATAAAGACACTGAACATGGTAGATGTCCCACTGAAGTGTGAAGATCGCGTATTCGAGCCCATCGTACGGTCATCGATCTAATGGTATGAGGTAATACATCGATCTAATGGTTTTCTCCAGGTATATCGTAAATACAGGTTAGAACCCCTTAAAAAGTCTCCGCCCAAGTGACCCCTCCTTAGACAGATAGCCCTCCAGTAGCTTTGCCTTAATGCATAATACTGAGTACTCAATACTGATTCTAGGAAGGTTCGAAACTGATAGTCCTTTGCCTGGATCATAGTAATTGTTGCAAGTAAACGTGTTTTACAAACAAAGTAAACAATTTTATTTTTCCCTGATGATTTTTCTATATTTATTATTAACTATAAAAAAGGTTTACTTTGCGTTAAAAGCTCTAGCTGCGTAGTTAAACATAATACTATAGCAATTCCTTACTTTTACTTTTTCTTATTACGCTTACATCAATCTGATCCTTGCCCCAGAGAGTTTGAGATCGACCGCGATTTGCCTGCAATATAAGAATTACTGCCGGTAAACGTGTTTTACAGGCAATATCTATTGGAGCAGAGTGCGAGTAGCAGAGGAATTAATTAAGGTATTTATACATTTAGAACAACAATTATTGATAGAACGTGAAAGCATACACTATACAACATATGAAGAAAAACATTAAGTAAGCAGCGTGAGTATGGGAAACGGAACAGCATATTGCCATACTGTAAAAGTTAAACACGTGCAATGATTATCCGTGGCGTCACAATGACATGTCTTTGACTTGAATAACTATTCCCAATAAGGTAAACCATTTTCATTTTCAAACATGATTTCACTTAAGCTGTCTATATCTAATTAAATTAAATTAAACTCTTGTCTGTACATTGCTTAGAATTAAAAAAATCCCGACCTGAAAAACCGAAACAACCGTCAGAAAACAGTATGTTTGTCTGTCGTTGCATCATATAAGAATGATAGGAGAAAATGAAAATTTGGCGGTAGCATGATAGGGATCACTCAGTTTAAACTACTCATTGAATTGTTACAAAATTTTGATTACATTTTGAAAATTTATTTAAAATGTATAAAGTTTTGTTTGTGTGCCCCGTAATAACGGCTAAAGTGAATGAAATGAAATTTTTTATACTGATAGGCTGTCACTCAATTTAAGCTATAGACTTCGAATTTTTTTTAATTTTCGATTTGATTTACAGATTTTGTCAAAATAAATTATTTTAGCGCATCATTTTAAAACGGCAGAAACGAATTAAATGAAATTTACTATCATGAAAAGTGATAACAAAATTTAAGCTATAGTCTTCAATTCTTTTTCAAAATTTTGAATAGAATTTGGGATTTTCAAATATTTAAATGTGTAAATTCTCGTTTATGCAACACTTAAACCCACTGAAATAAATCAAAGGAAATTTACCATTATGAAATGTGGTCACTTAAAAAACTACAGGAGTGGATTTCTCAAAATTTTCAATAGAATTTGAAATTTTGCGAAAACTGATTCAAAATCGGTAAGTATTTCTGTGTCGATCACGTATAAATCACTGAAGTAATTGAAATAAAGGTTTAACTCTTAAGTATGATCAAATCAAGCGTTGCAATGTTAAATATGGAAGACTTTCTTTAAGAAACCTTTTTCCAGATCTCTTTTCAATTTAATATTCATTACTAGCATCTTCTTCTGTAATTTAAAATGATCTCTGGGCGTTAAAAGCTTATTCAAGTAAAAGGAAGAGTCGATTTTAGAAATAATTATTTTTTTCTTTCTTCACAATTTGACTCAACAATTGGTTGCTCTCTAATCTTTTAAAAATTCACAGAATCCTTTTAACAATACATAGAATTTATTACCTTGCCTTCTATACTTTAGCTAAGATGCTTATCATATTCTTTATACTCCTAAAATGAGAACAAAAATTCACGTTTTTTAAAAATCTATACATATTAAAACTACCATTTGCGGGTGCTTCAGATAGTTATTAACTATTCCATACAGTAAAAAGACTTACTTTAACCCTTTAACGCGCAGTGCTCCCGCTGTGGGAACACCAAACTCTTACGTTTTGACTGTTGTCAGTCACGAAGAATAGATTTGATTTCTATAAAAATAGTTGCGGGTGACATAGCTCCACGAGAATCCTTTACATTTTAGAACGTCATTTCCCGTAAAAAAATGGTCACGATTATTTTTAACAGCACTGACATCTGCTGAAAACTGGAAGAATGCGAGAACAGCTGGATAGATTGCCCAATGCTGAAAAAAGGGCAGCCGTTGCCATCGCTCGACTTAACTACCAGTAAGATGGCGGACGAGAGACCCTTTTTTGACGCAGCTGGCTGTGCGCGGGCACAGTCAGCTGTCGTCAAAAAAGGGTCTCTAGATCTGTGGCACGCGATGAACGTTTCGATCGTCCGCCATCTTGCTGGTAGTTAAGTCGAGCGATGGCTACGGCTGCCCTTTTTTCAGCATTGGGAAAGGGTTGCGCCTCAAAGAGTTAAGGAAAGCTACAAACTAAACAAAAATAAAACGACGGTAATTTTTCACATCTTTTAAAATTTGTACACTTGTATCAATCTTATTCTTTACTCTCAGAATAGGAAACGGATCGAGATCTCCCTGCATCATAATATTATTGCAGGTAAACGTGTTTTACGGGCAAACTACTCAAAATAACGAAATATGGAATTCGAATTTCCAAAAACACATTTAATTGATTTACATTTAAGACCGCGTAAATAGCATATATGCATGAACTCACACTTTCCTGTGTGTATTAGTTCATGTAGGAATTTTGAGGCCTGACAAATGACTTGCTTGAAAAAATAAACGCCAAAAAAAATTGTGTTATGAAGGATGAAGATGATCTGCATTGCTCATATTGTGAACAATGTTTGCATTTTTATGCAGAGAAATAATATTCAGAAAATTTTTGATTTTTTTTTTAATCTTAATGCTTTGTTCTTAGTTTATAAAGCTTTTACCCAAATCCCTCAAAACTTACAGAAAGCTGTATCTGGCTCTCTTTAATTTTAAATTCAATAAGCTACAGTGATGATTTATTTTAGAATTTAATATTAAAAATTAAGTATTTAAAATGACATGAACATACGAAATAAAATAACTTTTAACTGCACATACTGAAAGCAACAATTTACAGCTTTCATAATTTTTATCTGTTTACATCAACTTATTTTTTAAAATTCAGTTTGAGATTTTGGAAATTTAGGTCAACAACAATAAACTACGAACAGTATTTGCGAATTAAATTACAAAGACTCTTCTCATGGTCATATATCCTTAAATATTTATTGATTTATTTTACTATATTTTCACATTCCCAGACAATGTTTCTTTCTTACTTTTCGTAACAAAGTTTTCTGTAAGTTTTTAAACCTGGTATGAAAGCTCGCACTTTTATTGAAACTTATACACACAAAAACATTTATAAGTTTGTAAATATATGCTCCACAGAAGGTGCTCACACATTTTTGTAACGATTTCGACTTTCTCCATGAATTCAATTTAACTAAAGGAAAAGAATATTTGTTTCGTCCTTTCGAACTAGATTGAACTATCATCTGATTCTTAAATATTATTATTTGCTTTAAAATATTGATGGAAAATAAACAATGGATTGAATGCTATGTTTTTATTCTTTACAAAGAGAAATACTCTTTCTCGATTGTATATTCTTTTAAATGTAAAAATATTTTTTTAATATTTCATATAGTGAAACAAGTAGCGTGACTAATCGAAAGAAAATACCCATCAAACTTTGCATTTGAGTGAGGAAAAGGTAAAATGAGCATACCCTACAAAATTGGTATACCTCGGGTTATATCTAAAATCGCATCTCATGTTTTAAAAGAAAATCCAACCCCGCAAAGATATAATCCCTCCATCCCACCTCAAACAAAGCTTGGCGTTCTGACGTTCTTCCTTCCTTTTAAATATTTTAATTTTCTTCCTTTTTAACACGCTTTTATTAGCTTCACCTGTGTGTATGTTTGTATACTTGTATGTTTGTAACCGACTCCTTTGAACTCGATTTTGACCCACTTTAAACGGTCAGATTTAATTTAAACTTTGTATATATATATATCAAGGATCGATGACAATACAATAATTTGATAAGTTTATCCCATTATCCTGATTTTAACACGCTTTTATTTATTACCTTCACCTGTATGTATGTTTGTATGTTTGCAACCGACTCCTTTGAACTCAAATTTGCCACACTTAAAACGGTAAGATTTAATTTAAACTTTGTACATTTATGAAGAACCGGTGACAGTACAAAAATTTTATAAGTTTATCTCATTATCCTGATCAGGATTGCCAGGATTAAATAATTTCCTCATTTCTTATCCTGATTGAAAGTAGAACACTTCCAAAGATTACAATCTTAAGAAAGCCTTTTTCACTGTGGTTGTGATCGTATAGTGGTTAGTACATTGCGTTGTGGCCGCAATAACCCAGGTTCAAATACTGGGCTCGGCAATATTTTTATTTTTACAAAACATCGAGATCCATACATTACGAACAGTTGAATACAAGAACATGTTAAGGCCATTCTTTTTAACACGCTTTTATTTGTTGATTAGAGACCTATTTTTCCTTTTTAGTGAGGAAGGTAGAATTTAACTGCAGGTTGATTAATACTTTGGTGCACAGCAGTGGCGGGCTCAGGGGGGCTGTTCCCCCCGAAATGGGACCCTTTACTTAGCTTACAATTTGATATTTAGCTTACAATTGAACTTTAGCTTTAAATTTGATACCCAGCCCACCCCGAAATAAAATCCTGGCTACGCCACTGGTGCACAGTGAAAATAAATTATCTCACAGTTTGTACTTTCCAACTTAGTGTTCCTTGGTGTCTTATGACAGATATCGAAAATTAAAATTAAATTTTAAATACATACAGTTTTAAAAAAACTAAAAAACACGCTTTTATAGCAAATCGAACTAAAAAGTGAAAAATAAAAATATAGTTTAAAAAACCAAAAAACGCACTTTAGTGATAAATTGAACTAACTAAAAAGCGAAAGATAATTCTTAATATAGAAACAAATTAATGAACGAAAAATAGTATTATCGTGAAAAAAGTGTGGTGTGCTCCCTATATCAGTTCTTGAGAATATTCGATCGGTACGATTAGTACAAAAATGATACAAAAAATATAGCACAAAGCGCCCCACGCTGTTTTCACAATAATACTATTTTTCGTTCATTAATTTATTTCTATATTAAGAATTATTTTTCGCTTTTTAGTTAGTTCAATTTATCACTAAAGAGTGGTTTTTTTTTTGTTTTTTTTAACTATATTTTTATTTTAAACAGATCTAGTCGAGACGGAAAAAATGGGATAAAAGGCTGAAAAACAGCCATGGACCACCGAATTTCCGAATTTATCACCTTCAAATTAGTCATTCAATACATGCTCTACTTTGTAAGTATTTGCTGTCAAATTTGTTATGAGCGAACAAATGAATAATTAAATCCTTAGTATGTCACTTCCAAAACAACTGAATGATGACTGGGCTCTTTAAATAAGCTGTTCTGTTGTCACACAGTTAGATCGGACATTTCATTTTTCAGAAAATGAAGGGATTCACGGAAATATAGAATTCCTATTTATTTTGTTCCAGCTCGGATTATTGAAGTGTTCAGAGGATTGAAATTTGGATTGCGGAGAGAGAATTGTAGCCGTTCTGAATGTTCATACATTGATTTAAAAACAAATTTTGGCACACTCATTTAAACAATTCTCCCTCTGATCGACGATTTGCCTGTATATTAATGGTTATTGCTGGAAAACATGTTTTACAGACTAAGTAACAGGAATTAAGTTGCTTTATAATCATTTTCTAACGAAGTTTAAAAATGCTTATGATTTCGGTTTGTCTGCGTATTAATAATTCAGGCTGGAAAACGTGTTTTACAGGCAAAGTAAGTGATTGAAATTAAGTTTATGCTTTTTTAGTACTTCCCAATGAAGTTTAGAAGTGATTGATTTCGGTTTTTCTGCATATTAATAGTTATGGTTGAAAAACGTGTTTTATTCTCGTTTTATTCTCGCTAAACTTAATTAATTCAATTAAGTTTTTGCTTTTTACCACTTTCCAAGAAAGTATTTGGGTCATTTTCAAAATTCGGGGCCATTTGCTGTCCACGTGTAAAATATTTTTTACAAGTTATAAGGAAATTTAAATGATTCTTCTTTTTATCATGGTTTTTATCTGACAGTTTCCAGTACCGAAACAATAGATTAAAAACATTCTATTTAATAATCCTTTTTCTAAAAAGAAATAAATAGAAAAGATACTGAAATGTAGCTGTCCGAATCGTAGAACATAAAACGCGCATGCAGAATTACTACCCAAAAACTAAATGTTTCTGCCCTGATATGCTTTAACATTTTGAAATAGGTTTTTAATTACATCATGAAAAGGTTTTTTAAGGCTTTAAGAAAAATTCAAGACTTTTGATAATTAAATATAGCTGTCCGGACAGTAATGTCATGTCTGTTACCATACATTATTTTCAACTTTTTAAACAACAAACTTGAAATTTTAGAATGGCAACACCTGTTTACCATTAGAATGTATTCAGGAAAGAAATATAAGCTGACATCTTGAGTTTTTGGCATTTGACTGAAAAAGCAGAAGCTTATTTGTGATAATTATTTTTATTGCAAGTCATGTCTGTTACTTTAATTAGTTGTATAAAATATATTTATTTATTAATTAATTCAATTGATTAATTTAGATCATTAGTTTTTTAGTCTAAATTAATGTCTCTTTTCATGTTCTTGTGGAATTATTTAGACTCGTGAATTTTCGTTCTTTCACATGCCATGTCTGTTACCGGTCACGTCTGACACTATAATAAGTAACAGACATGGCAAACAAAAATTTACAAAAACATGAAAAATATTTTTAAATGGGAAAGACTACATAATGTGGACAAAAAGACACTATAGTTATGTAATATATCACTTTGCATTATTTCGTGCTAAACATAAGTTTACAAATTTCAAAGAAAATGTCCGGTAACAGACATGGCAAATTTCATCAAGTTTGATAATGGAAAAATGGAAAAAAAAATTAAAGAAAAGAAAAAATGCATGAATAATACTGCAATAATATTCAGAAACAATATTATTACAGCAATATTTTTATTATTTATTTTTATTACAATATTTTTTACATTTTATATTATGGAAAAAAAACTTATTTTTTGAAATTACATTTTTGCTTCATAAATTTTCAAATGGCACCCAATTTTGAAAATACCCATTTATGATTTTGGTTTGTCTGCACATTAATAATTCAGGCAAGAAAAACATGTTTTACAGGCAAAGTAAGGGACTGGAATTTTACTTTTTTACCCCTTTCCACCACAGCTGAAAAATGTTTAGGATTTCGGTTTGTCTGCATATTAATAGTTATGGCTGGAAAAAAGGTTTTACAGGCAAAGTAAGTGACGAATATAAAGTGTTCCCTTTTTACCATATTTATTGCATGTTGAAAAGTGCTAAAGATTTCGTTTTGTCTCTGGTGCTCTAACTCAAGTAAATATGCGATCAGTTGTTACAAACTTTAATTACGTTACCACTACGTACTGTTCCATGTACTCTGTTTAAAAGATTGTCATGTAGTTTACTCTCTCGAAAAAGTATTTGAGCTCTAGTCCAATTTCCTGTGTGAATCCCATATTTAAAATTTTGCTGTACGTAAATATGAATCACATAATGTATAATAATAGCCTCTCGTATTTCTTTCTAAATTTGTATTTTTACTTCCTTGTACGGAGTATAACGACGTAATGTGATCCCGAAAAATTTCGGGGGCCAGATTTCGACGGAAGAAAGATATTGACTAAATTTACTTATAAGAATTTTTTCGATGCATCTAATCGTACGCTAGCATGCACGATCATATAAATGCGTCTGAACCCATTTTGATCGACCACGAGTCTATTTTGACCAGTTTTTCCATGCCTCTGTACGTTCGTACGTCCGTATGTATGTATGTAACTGGCATATCTCAAAAACTATTAGACGTAAAATGTTCAAATTTTATATTTAGGATTATGCTATCGTCTAGTTGTGCACCTCCCCTGTCGGTCCTATTTACGGAAATTCAGAAGGCTGTAAATAATTTCTTTTATGGTCTATGTACAGTCATTTGCTTTGAGCCATTTCGTAGTCGTTCCTCTATTTCAACTTAATTAAAATTAAAGCTATATTACATTATCATAATTCAATTATCTTATTGAAATCTATAAACGAATGCGTGAACATTATTATTTTTGACCGATTCGCCCCCATTGTTGCAAAGTCTCAGAGGCAGTGATTCCTCATCTACGTCCATCATTGCTTCTCGGCATGGGCTTTTGTATGCCTTGTATTGGATGCAAGACACTTTAGGGAAATCGCTGTTTTTGAAACGACAAGTGAGAATAGATTAATGTAGCTTTACAATCTAAAATAATATTGTATATGAAAGTGTCTTAATCGATATGTTCTGCATGATTAATCTTTCTTGTTAAAATAGTGCTGCATGAGTGAGAAATCGGAATATTAATAGTTCATTCATATTAGTAATAGTTATCATAAGTTGCTTTACCTCAATAATCAGCTCCGGGCCATGGTAGGCCAGTGGTTAAGGCTTTGGATGGGTAACCGAAAGGTTGCGAGTTCGATTCCGACGTACCACTGTAGACTACTGTGCACATTCGGCGAACGTGCACGTTGAATCCGAGGTTCCAAAAGTCTCCTTGGCGGTCGCTACCAGTTTCACAGAGGTGCAAATATTTCAGATGTCCCCCTCTCCTTCTGATGAGGATTCAAAGTCTAGCTTTAAACTCCAGGAAGGGAAAATCTAATTATAAACGACACATTCGGTGACGTGAGCTGACCTCTCCTGGTAAACAAAATAAATGACAATAGTGAGCTGCAATCTCAAGCGAGGTATCATAGGGGCAAAGGAGGGTTATAAAAGCCAATTTTTTATTCTAATTTTTTTATGGGTAGTACAGCCGAATGATCTTGAGTTTCAACTTATGAAGGAATTCGCATCCATTAATGGAAACTGTAATAAGAGCATTCATTAGCAAGACTTTTGGAACTAGTCTTCCTAGCAAACGATTCGCCCGCATACTACAGCTTGATGCAGGGAAACGTGTTTTACAGGCAAAGTATGTTATTGGAATTTTTGTTGTATCAAATTGTAATGAATGAGTAAGTGAAATACTGAAGCATTAATAACACATTTAGATTAGTAGACTCAGCTCAGTAATTAACTGCAGTCTTATTTAGAAGAGGGATAAATAATTTCATGAAAAGGAGTTTTATACATAAATAAATTTCAATTCAAGAGTTTTCTCATCGTTGTCATGTTTCCAGTGATCTTTCCCTTAGAATGAATGTTTAAATGTATGATAAAAACTTTAAAAAAAACAAAACAAGAAATCTAACATTTCCTTCAACTGCTGAATGAGTGTCCATCCTTCATCGTATGCTGTGATAAAAGAAAAATCAACCGATGTATGTTCTTACTAACCATCTTCCGTTCTTATGACTGAGTACAACCCGACTCAGTCTCCTACAGATAATTTCTTAGATATCTGTAAAGAACTAAGTAACTTTGGCAATAAAGCAACCGTTTTCAATATAAATAAAAATTACGAGCCCTTTCTTCTTCAAGTTCAATAAATATAAATCATAACTATTGTTTTTAATTATGAGAAAACCTGACTGGCATGGGAAGATTAATAAATCAAGAGTAGTCTCGTGTTAAATCCCTTTTAAGTGATGGAGTAGCGGGAATGTTGTGTGCATGTATTCAGAATTTTATATTAGCGTTTTTCTAGTCAAACATGAATCAAATGTGTTTTTAGTTTCGTTTACCGTGTCTTTATTTGATGACTGCTCGAATGCTTTCGACAAAAACACATTAACACGCACTTTCTTTCTTCGTAAGTCATTCAGATTCATTTTTATTTATTTATTTTCGAAGATAAACAGTAATCTCAACAAAGAGAAACGTCGTCGAAAATTCCCCATCCCCCTCCCTCTCCTTCTCCCATCGTTTCTTATGCTTCCTACATTTTTCATCTGAAAAGAAACAAGCCTCTAATGTTTAAAGATACCTTTATTCTAGAAATAAAGAAACACGAGGTGGGGTGAGGGAGAAAGGGAGGGGGTAGGAGGTAGAAAGAATTCAAAAGACTGGCAAGAAAGGAGAGAGGAGGCAATCTTTGAATTCCTTTACAGGAGTATCGAGGCGGTTTCTGCTGAAAGTGCTTCTTCAAAGCAAACCAAGCTATTTGAGAACAAACGTCAAAACTTTGTCAATATATGCAGAGCTCTCGGACGCAAAAGGTTTAGAGAATTCTCGCCAAATATGGCGCAATTGAGGTTGGATCCCTTCCGGCGGCAGTGGGTGGCTTTCTTTCCCTTTTGCCAGTGTGATAGCACTTCCGCAAAATGTCTGTACGCTCCTTTTCAAACACGACCGCCCCTTACACACACACACACACACACACACACGCACTCATATGCACATCTCCGGTTCTCTCCCTCCCTCTTTCCTTCGCTAAGACCATAGCTCCCTATTTTTCCGGCAGGAAGGATAAAAAGCCGAAGCGAGAGCTGACATGGTATCAGCTTAGTCATCAAATTGTCGAAGGCGTGTTTAACTTGCGCTCTGCGCCGCTAGTGCTTAACCACTCGTGACTCTGGCAACAGCGAAACACGTCCAGGCAAACACTGCCCCTCAGACTTGTCCTCCCCCCACCACCACGCACGCACACACACACACATGCACCCCTTTCGTCGTGGAGTGCAACGATATGAGAGTAATAGGAATGGTTTCAGGTCTGAAATTGCTTCCTGTTTCGAAGCGCTCAGCCGCTAACAATGCCTTCCCCCTCCACGCCGAAAACGCTAGCGTGCTCTACTCTGTCTCTCTGTCTTGCAGAGCAGGCAAGGCAGAGAGAGAGAGAGAGAGAGAGAGAGAGACACCGCGCGCGGACCCGTAATTGGAGGTTCGCGGCATCGATGTATGATTAGATTTCATCAATCGTGTTAGTCAGCCAATCAGCAAGCTGGAGGAGCTGTCTGGCTTGAGATAAATTGGATTAGGGGCTTCGTTCTCCCCCGACGGCATGCCACAGAAATTGGATCGTTCACGGCCCCAGTGCGCTTCCTCCGCAGCGCAAGGTAAACTCGTTAGGATACATAGCGCCATCTCTCAGTGGTATTCCAAAACTTCCGCAGGTAATGTTGTCACAGTACAGCACACATTGCAGGTTGTGACAAGTCAGTGCTTTTAGAGAGAGAGCGATAACAGCGAAATGAGCAAAGGATATAAATGTCAGATTTTTCAAATATCTCAATTTTTTTTTAGAAAAACGTTATTTTGGAAAGCACGAATTTTTTTTTATTACGCATAATAAAATAATTAGGGATGATTTATTATTTAAAAGAGAAGGAAATAAAATAGACCAGAATAAGTAAACACATATCACGTTTCATCTTGAATTTTTCATTGCATTATATGGTAACAATTTTCTCGTTCGACTTATTTGTTTACTTGCTGGGAGATGGCAACTCAGATGTCACCAGATGTTTCTTTTAGAGTTATTTCTGGCCCTCCCAAAGAAAGCTCTAAATTCGTAGCAGAAGTTTAGCTCAATAAGCTTTGTTCATAGGCTGTAGGTTCAAATACTACTTTTATAATAAGATGAATAAATATTACTTACCCAAGCTTGACAACGGGGGCAATTTTCTCCTTACACATACCCAATAGTAAATACAGTTTTTTTTTTAGCCAATTTATCTTAAACAAAATACATGATTAAGAAAAATGTTCCCCATAAGCAATGAACATTTTTAGGAGGGACTAAGTCATAAGGAAAAGAAAGCTCATTTTATCTAAACACAGTGCACAACGGAACAAAATGTTACCCTTAAGGAATTAGTTGGGGGACGCGTTTTAAAAGACTTCAGCACTAAAACGCTTTTGACAGCTTTAAAAAAATATGAAATAAGATGGGGGGGGGGGTAAGTATATCAGTGGGGAAATGGGTTTAACTCTCTCCTTTAAGTCAATGTTAATTCTTCCACTATATATGATCTGCTACATTGTTTTTATATATCTATTCCACAAACCTGGAAAACAATATGAAATTTTTTGATTTACGCTTTGTGAAAGTTATAAGCGATTATGTAAGACTTCGACCTCTCCTATTAAAATATTTTCCCCTCAAAACTAAAAGTAGTAGAAAAGAACAAGACACATATTCATGAAATGCATGAAAAGGAGATATTTCTTAATTGTTGAAAAATTCTTGGTATTTGTAATTAATTTTTAAAACTGGGTGGTGCATTGTCCCATATTTGACCCAAGTAGGCCACCAGTATCGTGGGATCAGTTTTGTTCTCAAGCCAGTTTTGTTCCTGAACATGTCCCAAATCAATATTGCTGCGAGACCAAGGCCTCCTTTTACTGTCCGTGACTTGGAGATAGCACTTCTTGAGGAGTGGAACAGTATTCCCCAAAGTCTTATCGATAACATCATCGCATCCTTGGAAAACAGGTGTGCAGCAGGCTAAGCTGTTCGAAGAGACCACATGCCATGTTAAAAATCTTGCATCATTTTTAAACAATACTTTTTTATCGTTTACATGTAACCAAATTCTTGCCCTAAATCATCTTTTCATGTTTTTTTTCCATATTTCCAAAGAATTAAAGCTTAATTATACATTTTTTACGGCTATTTTGTGTATTGCGCATTGATACGCGTGTACTATTCATTTTATCCCAATACATGGCTGTCTCACACGGTTTTCTTAACTTCTTTGCTTGCTCCCCTAAATATTTTGAGCAGCGTAGTATAAATCATATATGTCAAAATAAATATAAGTACAAAAGTTTCTTTAAGCAAAGAGTTAAAAATTAACAAAAAATGTGTAAAAAATTTATTTTTGAGAGAATTTTCGAGCTTAAACATTTATTGGAGCAAACAAATTCATGTTAGCTTACAGATAAGTTGCGGACATACTTAGAAGATCGAATAAATGATGTTCTTAATTTTTTTTTCTACTCGCGTGAACTTGCCGATTAGGTATTGTCCCATACAACTGCCCAAAAGAGTGGCCATTTTATTATGGGACACCCAGTGGTTCCGTGCTCGTAGCGTACGTACTCATAGCGTTCACCCCATCAAGCGTGCTTGTAGCGTACATGTGGTGCTCGTAGCGTACATCTTCCCCGCCACCTGTTTTCACCACAGTAATAATTGAAAAGAAGAAATAAAAAGGCAAATCCAGCTAAATATAGATCTACTTTAGTAGCGGCCATTTTAGTCCACAAAATTGTAGATTTCATTACTACTATTTACACTGCTGGCCATCGTAAATGCAACACCCTGAAGGAAGCATGCAAATAATATGAAATTTACAACATGCATTAGCCGAGGTGAGATATGCAAATGATTAGAATTTCAGCGCAGACGCACATCAAGCGCGCCTGTGGCGCCACCTCAAAGCGCTATTTAAGGCTTGGAGATTTCGACGGTTTCAAGTACAGCAATTGTGTTTTTCTTGCTTTTTTTTCAAAAAAACGATAAATTATGCCTCGTAGGAAACAACGATCATCTTTTGATCAAGTATCCGAGTTTGACAGAGGAAGGATAGTGGCATACCGAGATTGTGGGTTATCTTTCAGGGAAATCGGTCGTCGTATTGGACGAAACCAAACAACTGTGATGCGAATATGTGATCGTTGGGTGCAGGAGGGTACGACGGACAGACGTGATCGACCGCATCGACCTCAGTGCACCACGTCACGTGATGACAGGCAGATTGTACGCATGGCAGTGACGGACCGCTCAGTCACATCACGAACCATATCACAGCAGATTCAGTCTGTAACGCATCATCCAGTGTCTGCGCGTACCATTCGACGTCGTTTACAGCAGAATGGTCTGTCCGCAAGACGTCCGTTGCTTTGTCTACCTCTGACGCGGAACCACAGACGTCTCCGCCGCCAATGGTGCGATGAAAGAAGGATGTGGACGACAGAATGGAATGAAATTCTCTTTACTGACGAGTCACGCTTCTGTATGCAACACCACGACGGTCGGATTCGAGTCTGGAGACACCGTGGAGAAAGGATGCTGAACAGCTGCATTATGCACCGTCACACTGGTCCTGCACCGGGTATTATGGTATGGGGCGGTATCGGATATCTCTCTCGCACTCCTCTAGTACGCATTGCCGGTACTTTAACCAGCCAGCGCTACATCTCCGAGGTGTTGGAGCCAGTTGTCCTTTCTTACCTTCAGGGCTTGCCAACAGCCATATTTCAGCAGGATAATGCACGGCCACACGTGGCACGCATTGTCCAAGGGTTCTTCGTCAATCACCAGATTGAATTGCTTCCCTGGCCGGCGCGCTCTCCGGATTTTTCGCCGATAGAAAACATGTGGTCCATGGTTGCTCAACGACTGACCCAGAGTTCATCCCCAGCTGTCACACCAGATCAACTTTGGCAACGTGTGGAAGCTGCTTGGTCTGCTGTACCCCAAGAACACATTCAAAGTCTCTTTGAATCAATGCCGAGGCGTGTGGCAGCTGTGATCTCCAACAACGGCGGCTACTCTGGGTACTGATTTTGGCAGGAACTACGCTTCATAGAATGCTGTAAATTTAATCATTTGTTACTTGGTCAACATGTTATCTACACAATAAATTTTGTTGTGATATCTCTTGTTTTTCTTGGTGTTGCAATTTGGGTGGCCAGCAGTGTATTTTGAACAAATAAGGTGAAGTTTAAATCAAGTCAAGAAAAAGTTACAGTAATTTTTTTTTTTTAAGGAATTGTTTTACGGCCGATTCCCAATTATAATGAAGTGTTTAAAATAAAAAATTGTATCAAGCGGTGTATATTTCAGAATGTCTTTTAGCATGTTCGAATACTGGATAGAGCTTCAAATATTAAAAACAGTGCTGGCTATAAAACATTAAAGTAAAACAAAAGGTACCTCAGACGCAAAAAGAGACATTTTTCTGTTTAGTAATATATATATTTTTTTATAGTAATATTTTTTTATAGACATAAAATGTCGAATACGTGACTGCGGCTTTTCTAGAGGAAAAATATTTTTAGAAATTTTGTCTGCTTCAAAACGGGGGTGAAACTATTATGCGAGGGCGACTATTACGCAAGTAAACACGTTATGTTTAATTATAAAAATAAATAAATAAATAATAACGAAATAATTTTGTTTTCTTTCTTTCATTTATTCTGAAATATCGTTAAAAGATCCTCTAAAAAAATGCGGATCCGGATCCGGATATTTTTTTTTCATCCGTGGATACGGATATCCGGAACACCTCTAAAAATAATCATATATCGATGTCTTTCGGTGTCCAGAATTTCCCCCCCCCCCCCCCCCCCACAAACCTACTGAACTGCTACGTTACTGTGCTCGATCGGATTGAGGGAGACCTAGCGTTGAGCTATGGATTATTATTACTGGTTTTCTTTTTATAAGCGCAAGAGTTTATTCTGATTCATGGTAATTTTTCTTGTTGTATATAACTGTGATTAAAATTAATAGTTAATTAGCTTTGTTTGAATAGTTTTAATAATTATATGTTTACTATTTTTGATATTGAAAAGCTTATTGCCCCTCACAGACTTTGATTGAACATCTGTAAGCCTTCTGATGAGAAAGCTTAAACTTTCTACATCACCTCATTAATGCAAGGGAGTATATTTTATTTATTGGGAATTTGTGTAAGAGGTCTGTATAAAAAGTAAAAGTTTGTATTTACTTACATTTAATTTCCTGAAAATTTTATTTGACACCATAAAGTAACTTTGTAATTAATTATATATGTCTAAGATCAATATTTAAAGAAGAAAACCCTAGGTCAGTGCTTGTAAGACACCCTCTAATAGGGTATAGGGCTGGAAGAAATAATGATTTTTATTTAATATTAAAACTATAAAACTTTTTACTTTCAGTGTAAGTTATCATGTGAGTTATTTTGATTTTGTGTTTAAGGCAGATCTACATGAGGGCTGCCTGCTTAATTAAGGCATGCCTTGAGCGGAGAACTTTTTGAGGGGTTCTAGCGCTTATTCAGGTTACAACTATTGAAAACAGTCGCGCTGTAGGCCAGAACCCTAGATTTACATACTTCAGCCCTTTACCAAATTGCCATTAAACTAGTAAAAAGTATTCATATTATAATGTAAAAAGTTAAAAATAATTTTTTTAAGCTTTATAAGATAAATTTATATCTTAAAGATCTTATACAATATACAATCATATGTATTTTGTTTGGCGTCCAATTATTTCTAGGAATCTTACGCATTCATTCCGCCCTTCTTTGTTCATCTTGCGGGAACCTGTATACAAGGGCGGTTCTACAGTTGCAGTCTGGGAGGGGGTTTATAATTTTATATAACCCCCCCCCCCATTTATTTTATAATTTATATAAACTCAGTGCCTCAGAGAAGGAGTGACTACCGGGGGACATAGAGAGGAAAAGGGTCACCTTTGACTGCACAATACACTTCATATATGTGAATAAAATGTTTAATTAATCATCAAATGTGAATATAAGCTTTTAATTAATCATATAATTAATGAAGTATGTAAATCCCAAAAATAATAACCATGCATCTTCGACCCCATCGATCAAAATTGTCCCCCCCCCCCCTACTAAAATGAGACGGGCTCGGGCTCTGTAATTCGCGATTGTGAATTTCCTATGCAGAATTATTTTTTTCATTTTCGTTTTCAAAATCCTGGGAGGGGTAATCCCCCCCCCCTAATGCCTGTACACTTTTACATTTTCTTCTTTCTTATAGCTTGATTTTCAGCCGGGAACGCAGCAAGAAGGCATTTATACAGATAGAAACATTAATAGTTTAAATAGCAATATATTTTTAAATGATGGTTTTTTATCATTTTAAGAGGTTTCTAGTATAATACATTATGTACACAGATTGCTTGCACACCTTCAAAAAAGAGAACAGCAATAGGATGACCAGCAACTCAATTTTCTTGCTAAAGAAGATGGTTTTTTCCCATATTTTATTGTTTTCTAAACTACGATTTTGTGGACTAAAATGGCCGCTACTAAAGTATGTCTACATTTAGTCGGATTTGCTGTGGTGAGAACGGAAACAGGTGGAGGGGAGATGTACGCTACGAGCACCACATGTACGCTACAAGCACCCTTGATGGGGTGTACGCTATGAGCACGCGCTACGAGCAGCACCCACCCGGTTGGCAGGCAGCGTTACCCTCTATGAAGGGACGGACACAATGACAGCTTCGCCCAGACAGGGATCGAACCCCGGCCGCCGGGAGTTGAACCCGAAACCGGAGTACGATGCTTTATCCACCACACAACTCGGTCGGCGGTGTTTTTAATATAAAATACTATGCAATTTATAAAATCAAAAGTTTGAGGCTCTTAGATGCTCTTTTATATATGAAATGAAAAGAAGTTCTAAAGCTTCATTCTAAATTATGTATTATTTTGCATATAAAGTAATATTTGATGCATATTTTAAGTATACCCACACCGTTGACTGGTAAGCTTGGATGGATTAGTATGTTGCAATAAGTGTTTGAGCTTGAATGTTTTCTCAAAATTATTTTATAAATTTTAGTCAATTTTTAAATAGAAAGCGGGATTTCTTTTTTTTTTCATTTTAACTTTCATTTATTTAATTATTTTGAAACTGAGAATTGCTTAGTGAACAATACTAGCTTTACTATTATGAACCTGAATACATTCGATTAAGGAATTGTAAAGTATATACTTAGTGTCAAAAATCCTATTTCATGGAAACAATATAACTAGTGATCGTACTATCCCGAACCCACGTAAACTGGACGTCAGAAAAAAGACCGAAAAATGTTTATTTTATTTAATAATTAATTTTCTGTTATTTAATTACTCGGAAACTCTAATGTTAGATCTCTGTCACATCATGATCAATAAATAAATAAATAAATAAATGAAAGGTTTTATTTTTATTTATTTATTTGTGTATTAAGAAGTCAATAACAAAGAAGAAATTAAAAAATAAATAAATAAAAGCATTTTTCCATGGTGGTATTCATGATTTACTTAAGTAAAACATCTACTTTTAGTTCTACAAACACCTCTGAAGAACGGCCACTTTTGGATAGTAACACGGATGATCGTTTTCCAGAGGTTTCACTGTATAAGCAACGTGTATTCGTTAAAAGATAACATATTCTCGCAAAAAAAAAGCAAAAAAAAAAAAAAAAAAAAAAAAAAACTGTATATTTTCGGGTTCGAAGCTTAAGTCCAAAGTTCATGGAAAGTTCTATTGATCAATCTACTTGTGAAGATGAAAAACAAATTCTACTGGTTCTAGAAATTTGAAAAACAATCTTCAATACACAATTCTCGGAAATTAATAAACAATAACATGTTTTATGACAGTCAGCTCATTATAGAAGCTTTCTCATGTGCTGTATTTTGCATACAATCAAATTCTTCCACAGTCTAAAACTCAGAGGAATTTATCGCGGAGAAATGTCAGCTGCTCCCCAGCATATAACAATGTAGAGTTCACAGAAGCTTTCAAAAATAGGCTTCTAAAAACAAGCAAAAGATCTCTTATAATGGCACACAATACAGAGAGTCTTATTGCTCTCCAATCAACTATATGCTCCTAGATATAGAAGGCCTGAGAACAGAAGCTTTTACGTCATCACTAGGTCTTCTAAGATGACGTCATCACAGATATACTTTCACAAAGTAAAACTATTTAAAATTTCTGGTGAATGATACAAATTTTAGAAAATATCTTAAGTTAAAGATAAAAATTAAAATGCCTTTCTGATTAGAAATAATTTATTATGATCTATTTCTGTACCATATTATAAAATTAGTGATAGTTAAAATATCCTATTTGTAAAAATATCCTATAGTTAAAATATCCTATTTGTCTATTATATATATATTTGTAATGTGTTTGTAATAAAAACAAACACATTACAAATATATGCACTGAACATGGCGTAAGCACTTAGTAAAAGGAAATTAAAGGAAGAGGAAGAGAAGAGAGAGACAAAAAAGAAAAGAAATTAAATTTTTATCTTAAATCATTAAAATGTTTTATGCAGCAGTAAATTCACCACAAACTTTGAATAGTCTTACTTTGTGAAAATGAATGTGTGGTGACGTCATTTTAGTGGACCTAGGGATGACTTAAAAGTTTCTGTTCTCAGGCATTGTATAGCTAGGACGTGTTGCTCCAGTGAACTGCTCGAGCATTCACTCAAAACTGAAAACTCGAGACCCGCTCTTTTATAGCTTTTGGGGAAATTCGCGATAATTTTGTTTTCGGAAACATTCCACATTGGTCACGAATATACAGGACGTATTACTAATGCTATTGCATAATACCTAAGCAGAAAAGTGAGTATTAGACCCCATTTGTAAAATTACGCCGAATGTCAGCAAGCTTGGCGCCTTTTTGGCGAAATGTCGACAAATTTGGCTACAAATTATGAGTCTTTAAAATTGAAATCAGCTAAGCCATATCGGCAATATTTAGAGAGAAACCTTCAAGCACTGTGTTAAACAATGAGAAATTCCAAAACTCCCAATATCTCGCATTCCAGTTAAACAATTTACATGGAATAGATTGCAAATTTTAATCATTTAGCGCGTAGAATACGAATTTTAGACTAAATTTAACCTCCGAAGAACAAGTCACCCCAAAAATGGGTAACATTGCCCGTTTCCCAAGGACTGCACGTCCCGGGCAGTACAATCTCTAGTTAGGATGTCGCACAAATATTTACAATACGCATTTAACAATAGATCTTAACAACAATGTTTAGACAAAACAATAAGCATAATAAGAAAGTACACGTTAATTAATAAATAGCAAACATGATAAAAACAAACACATTACAAATATATGCACTGAACATGGCGTTAACACTTAGTAAAAGGAAGTTAAAGGAAGAGGAAGAGAAGCGAGAAACAAAAAAGGAATAAGAGGGTGAAGAGAAAGAAGGAATTACGCCATAGAGTCCATGGTCTATATTTATAGAATAAAATTAAAATAAAACTTGGCTGTTCGAGCCTCGTCAGGGGGAGGCCCCCCTGAATCGCCCTAATTTTTTAGTTTCATTACTGCCATATTGAAACGATATTAATTGACTATGTCATTTTATCTCTCATCTTTCGTGTATTTCACCTGGTAACCCTATGTTGAAATTTTTATGATTATAACCTATTTATAGAAAAACACATATGATGCATATTCTACAGCTTACGAAATATTGTAACAACAGATTAAAGGTGTTGTGAACTAGTGGTATTTAAATACATGTAAAAAATACATGTGATGCATATTCTACAGCTTACGAAATATTGTAACAATAGATTTAAGCTGTTGTTAACTAATAGTATTTAAACATGTATATGTAAAATTATGTCGCATACTTTTATGCCGCATTTTTGGGACAATTTTCAATAAAGGGGTGAGAGATAAAAGGACATATTCATTATCAATAACAACTAATTACATCCCCGGAAAGTGACTAGCCTGTCGTAATGCACGACTTTAGGTTTAGAGTTAGGTGACTTACGAATCAGCACGACGACATTGTTCAGTTTATTTAGGACTATGTAAGGACCGTCCCACGGTGATTGCAGCCTGGGAAACAGCCCTTTCCGTCGAGTAGGATTCCAAAGTCAAACTTTGTCACCTATACTCGGGGGCAAAGCTAACCTGATAGTGAAGGTAAAGCTATAGACCGTGTGAGTCCGCCGCTCTCAAATAGTTCTTTCCTTTTGCCCAGGTAAATTACAGAACTAATACATTTTTCATCTATTAAGTGCCAAAATAAAGCGTTTGCTATAAAATAATTGCATATTATTGTTACTTGAACGCAGTAATCAGAAGGATTAAGAAATTAAATCAGAAATCAGATGTAACGCCTTCCCAGAAGCTTGACCAATTATCATTGGTGAAGCGTCACCTCTTTTGTGCTGGCGGAGATTGAGTAGTGCGGATTTGCCTTGTGATTGGGTTGCTTTGTGATATTGACAGCCAGATAATTGGAAGGAGAAACGAGTGTCGGAGTGATACACGCGGTGAGCAGTGAAATGGCCCCTCTAGCCTTCCCCTCCACTATCAGGTTTGGTATGCCCCGAGTTACACTGAACTCGTGTCCCGTAGACTTCGTGTCGTAGCGAGTCTTCATCTCCTCCCCGTTCAGGATGATCCGCTCTCGAACAAAATGATGCACGTCTTTGAACCGCGCCTGAAGATTTTCCATCTACTCCTCTGGTGATGAAGGCGTATCTGGAGGACGACCCAATAGTAGATCAGCAGGAAGTCGAAGACCTCTACTGAATAGCCATGGACGGCACTCCTGTAAGAGAGGAAGTTTCTTGTACCAGTCCTCTTGATTCCTAGATACCAGGAGTGAGAGGTTGATCAAATGCGAATGAACCTCTTTACCATGCCGTCGGATTGCGGATGCAAAGGCAATCTTTGGGCTTTATCCGGTCCAAGTAATTTACATATTCATTTAAAAACTGCAGAGATCAAGTTCGTTCCTTGGTTGGAATGGAGTTGCAGAGGGGTTCCATACGTGGAAATCCATTCTTGCACCAATACCTCTGCTAGGGTCGTAGCTTCCTAATCGGGAATAATATACGATTCAGGATATTTTGAGAAATATCCTGAATCGCGTATATTATCCCTATGACAACACGGATGTATTTGTTTCCATCTGAAGTCGCGGAAGAGCTCCCAGGACGTCGAAGGCAATTCTCTCAAAAGCCTCTCCTAGATTATAGCGATGTAGTTTACCACGGCGTCGTCTCTCCTGATCTTTACGGACGGCATAGGAGTCAGATGTTTGATAACGCCTCTTAACATCTCCCGAGCCCAAGCCCCGTAGAAAGGCTGACGAACCTTCTGTGCACTGTCTTCATTATGCCAAACTGGTCCCTCAGTCGAACTATTACACAGCTTTTCTAAAACCTTCGGAATCCTCAAACGAGGAGGTACTAACTGCCATCGACGTAACTTGCCTTCATCCGACTCCCATTTACGGTACAGAAGTCTGTTTTTCTGGTGAAGCGAATAGCACAAAGACCAGTATTTCTTCGTTGCCTGACTGCATGACGATATTTCTTGCCAGTTGGTTCTAACAATAAATTTTCCATAAACACTACGAAATAGGCTTAATGTAGCTATCAAGTAACTGGTCAGCCCGGATATGCTTGTCATTCCACTCACTAAAAAGTGTTTTGTTGACTTTAACAAAACTTTCTTGGCTAAATGGTTAAGTAATTACATTTCGTTCATTCAACAAAAGTTTGATTCACAAATATATTTAACAAAATGCCTTTTTGCAAATAAAACTTTTTTGTCAAACTCAGAACCAATAGCATTTGAAATCGTTGATCAGTCAATGCACGTATGCGTCAAACACGTGGGCAGGACCTCAGTACGATGTAATCCAGGAGAGGAAAAGAGAACGGCCATGTTCATTAGATGAAAACGGAGTATTTACGCTTTTGTCCAGAGGTAGGGCCGGTTTGAGGCGTAGGCGACGTAGGCGATTGCCTACACTTGAGTTTTAATCGAGGGGAGCCAAATTTCACTTTTTTTGTATTTCCCAACATTTTCCTTATTTTTTTTAGTTATTCACACACACACCCATGGGCGCATGGTGGGGTTAGGGTCTAAAACGTTCTTTTCGCGTTTCTTTCATATCTCAGAGGGAAAAAATAGACAGTCATAAGATTATTGCTTTAAAATGTAGCTATTAGAAATACCTAAAAACCATTATCAGGTTTTTCATAATTCGCATCCAAACGGGGGTAAGGGTCTAAAACGTTCGTTTCACGTTTTCCTTCGTATCGCAGAGGAAAAAAGAGGTAGTCCTAAAATCTTTGCTTTGAAATGTAACTAACAGAAATACCTAACGGAATAAACTAACAGAATACCTAAATTAATTTTCAGGGTTTTTTAGAATTCGTGAACAAACTGGTGTGAGAGTCCAAAACGTTATTTTCATCTCATCTTATATCGAAGGAAAATGATGATAGCCATAAAAATCTTGCATTAAAAGAGTATCGAACATAAATACATAAAATTCTTTTTCAAGGTTTTTTAAAAATCGATCTCAATAGATGGTAGTTTACAAAAAAAGGTGTTTTTCACGTATTTTTTAGCTCTTGAGTGCTGTTAATTTCAGACAAAGATTTTTGTCTGTCTGGTGAAAGGGCGAATTACTTTTAAAGGTTTGCCAGATTAAATATGAAAACTAGCCGTGGTTTTTCGTTTCTGGTTATGCCAAGTTGTTATTGCTAAGTTTAGCATAAAAAATAAGTCCTCAAAACTGGACCCAGATTATATCGTGACTCGTGAGAATATGGAGATATCGTCCATATTTGTTGAGAAATTGCAAATCCTACTGTTTATTTAATTGGAGTATTGGTGTCTATATTCGTGTACATAAAAATGGAGTACAGTAAGAATATTCCTGGCGAGGATATCAAAAAAGTTTTAGTAGACGATTTTAATGTAGACTCAATTTTGAAAAAGTATTTTATGGAACAATTAAAACAAATACGGCACAATCGTGGATTATGATGCACATTTCAAACATTATTTTTAAAAATCTAGTATACTTAGAATATGCCTAACGAATATTGCAAAACAGTTTTTGTAGGCAATTAAATGTATAACCGGAACATGTTTAAGCATAGGCAGGTCGACTGTCACCTAGATTGGAAACTAAGGGAACCTTTTTCCCTGGATCAGATGAAATACTGGAACTGGTCACTCCATGAGGCTTTGGAGACTGGACATCTGGTCTGGAGAAGTTAGCTTTGTTTGGTTCAGGATCTGAGGTTCCAACATCTTCGGCGTCCTCGGCTTCCAGTTTAAAGTTGGACGCTGGTATCAGATGTTTTCGATTTCTTCTATAGTTTCTTTTCCCAGATTCCATATAGTACGATCTTGGATAATCCGTTTTACTCTTAATTGTGCCTGTTGCTCTTCTATCGGTAATCCACACGGTATCTCCTGGAACCAATTCACTCAAAAACTTTGTGTCTTGAATTGTAATTTTCTATTTGCTTTTCTATTCTTTTTTCTTCTTTCCTTTCGAGAAAACCCTTATTTTGGATTTTGGGTTCTAACTGGGACCTTGCAATCGGAAGTGTTGTCTGTACTCTTCTATTAAAAAGAAGTTCGGCAGGACTCAACCCATTTTCAGGGGTGTGGCTCTGTACGTCATCAATGCGATATAGGGATCTTCTTATTTCTTGAGTCTTGATTTGATAGTTTTTACCGCAGATTCTATAAATCCGCTACTTTGGGAATAGCGATGACTTGATGTTACATGGCGAAAACCATACAGTAGCGTAGCCAGAAAAAAGTTTTAGGGGGGGGGTTTAGGCACTTATGTAACGGATAATCTACATTATGGATAGCATTCTTCATGTCAATAATAGAACTCAGCTAAATTTTAGGGGGGGTTCTGACACCCAAAACCCCCCCATCGCTACGCCACTGAAACCATACTTTCTGGGAAAAGTCTGAAAATTCAGAAGAATTGATTACTTGGAATTGGAGTCCATTGTCTGATCGTACTGTGTTGTTTATTACATGTCTTGAAAATATTTATTTGCAATGTTCACTGATCTCTGATGAAGTCAGTCTTTCGAGTTTTGCTAATTCTGGGTACCTCGAATAGTAGAGGCACCAGTACTTTTTCAACTTGAAGATATCCATGCCAACTACTTCCCACGGTCTTTCTGGGAATTCTGAGGGCTTCAAAGGTTCCGGGCGATTACTTGTCTCTTCAATGAAGTTGGTGCAACTTTTCACCATTTCTTCAATTTCTTTATTTATCCCGGGCCAGTAGACCAACGTTCTTGCTCTCGCACAACATTTCGCTATTCCCATGTGTACTTCGTGAATTTGCTGCAAGACGTGTTTTCTCAGGCAAGGGGGCACAAGGATTCGACATCCTTTCGTTAAAAGTCCGTCATAAATGGATATCTCAAATATATGATTCCAGTATTATAAGCATGAACTCGGCAAGTTCTTCTTGCTTGGCCAACCTTCTAAAGCAAATTTCTTCAATCCTTGGTAGGTAGGATCGGTCTCTTGATATTTTTTGAATTCTAGCAGTCTATTATAGGATGCTGGTAAGGTTAATGTAATCATCCGCACATAAGCATCTATTTCTTCTGCCAATTCATCATTTTCTTCCTCCGTTTTCTGTAGGCTCGATAGGGCATCTGCTGCCTACAATTCCCTTCCTGGGGTGTGAAATATAGAGTAGGAATAGCGCATCATGTGCATTTTTATTCTTTGTAATCGTGGTGTTAAATCGTCAAGATTCTTTTTCGAAAATACAGAAATGAGAGGTTAGTGGTCTGTTTCCAGTTGAAAGTGAGTTCCTGTAAGATAGTCTTTAAATTTTTCACAGTTCCATGTTAAAGAAAGGGCTTCCTTTTCAATCTGTGCATACTGTCTTTCAGTAGGTGTCAGTTTTCTTGAAACATAAGCGATTCCACATGTACTGGCATTATCTTGTTCTTGTCTTAAAGTTGCTCCAATTCCATAGGATGATGCATCAGCAGTCATGGGCATAGCCAGAGGGGGGCAGTTGCCCCCCCCCTAAAATGAGCTAGTCATAGGGTCTGATTATGACAAACCGATATCCTTTACCCTATCTATGATTTTTTTTAATCTGAAGAAATCTCTGTATTAACGTATATATTTATATTGATAGATATGAACAAAGAATGTTTCAGAATAACTTAGATTTTGGGACCCCTTCAAATAAGTTCGTGAAAATGAGGATACAGAGAGGCCGGAGAAGTGCTCCTGTGTAACATTCAGAATTCTTATATTTTATAGTGTAGTGAAAGGCGAAGAAAAATCCTTCTGTTATTAAACTTGAAAATGTCCCCCTCGTTTTTTAAGGATCCACAGCTTATTATAAATTCGAAAGTAGGTATATGCAAAATTCGTGACACATTTTTTTGACAGTACTTTCATCAACAACAAAAATTGTGTAAACTTCATTCTGTGGAAGGGGCATGCATTATTTTTTTCGATAAGGTTAGGTCCATTTCAGAGGTAAAATAAAAACCCTATTAACTTGAGAAATGGTTTATAGAAAATTATGTATCGTTTTTCCCATATTCTGTACGAATAACGGAAAAAAGCACACAATATTGAATGGGTTTGTTTTTTGAGTTGAGAGGGGGGGGGGGAAGAAATAAAAAAATTGTGAGGAACAAGTGGGCGTCCAAAAGGACGTAAACAGAGGTACACGTCAGTATATTTTGTATTTATCTCGATTGAATATTGTCATTCAGATTGCTTTTCCAAGGACAGTGGCTTGATTTGTAAGTAGTAAGTACACATAGTATGCACAGTAGCCCCATGGCCATCCGAAACGACTCACCTCCTTCTACAAATTTGAACCCAGTATTTAACTGAATGCTGTGAAAATACAAGTGTCTCTATTGGGGTAGGGGGGGGCATTCAGATTGTGAAACATTTTAGTGTAAAAATAATAGTTGATACCAAAAAAATAATAATAATAATAATCAAATACTTTTAAAAAAATTTACTTCACCAAAAGCTAGGGGCCAACTGTGCATACTGTGCAATTACAAATCGGGCAACTGTCCTCGAAAAACTATCTGACTGTCAATTTTCAATAGAGATATATACAAAATACATGAATGTACCTCTGTTTGCACCCTTTCGGATGCCCACTCCTTCCTTATATTTTTTATTTCACGCCACCCTCCCCCACTCATCTGAAAAAATAAACCCCTTCAATATTGGACACTTTTTTCTGCTCACCATACATGTGCCTATCGTCATATATCAGCCTATCAATTAGTTAGTGGCATACCTTTCAGCAAGTTCAAAGATTTAGGCGAAACAGAAAACTACAAGTCATTAATTAGTTTTTGGTACAGTGCTTTTGCAAATGGTCTTTCTGTTTTTCTTTTTCTAATCACAAAAGCAGTGGCGGAGTAATCCGAGTTTGTCGGTGGGGCCGGTTAGTTAGAAAATTGACATATACATCCATTTTATGGAAGTAAAATCTGATTTTTTACATTATTTTCTTTTTTTTCGGGGGGGGGGGGTCGGCCACCCCTCCGCTCCCCCTCTTTTAATCCGCCCTTGCCTGACAGAAAGAGATAAAGAAGGACTTTCAGATATTTTATAGCCTTGGATTCCTGGAGAATACATAAGTGGAGACAGGAGAGGGGTTCCTGCTTCACATATGGTGACGTCATGTCTGCCCAGTCCCAGGCCAATCAGTTCTGGGTTTCGCTTTACTTTGTTTGAGCGTTTGAATACACAATAAATCGAATTTGTTGTTCTTGTATCGCTCAGAAAACGCTGAGACAAACTAAAAACATTGTTTCGCCCTATGTGCATAGTGACCAAGCTATCAGCCAATTATTATGGACATAAGAAATTATTTTATTGGTAAGTAAACCTATTGAAATATTTATCTTTACTTTTGTTTTTAATAGTTTACTAAATGCCGCCGTAAACAAAAGCTAAAGTTGCTGTATTTTTATTACAAAAGAAATAGTTTTAAAAAAAGGGAAATGGTTAGAGTTTGTTTTGGTGGGAGGAGGAGTTTATAAAGAGGGTTAAAAAGTATCATGAACTTAAAGAAACATTAATATTAAATATTTATTTAAATGAAATAAATGAAATGCACAAATTATTTTTAAAACCTTTTAAATGTTACATGAAACAAAAATTAATTTTTAAATTAGTAATATTATTATTATCCCGTTTCAGCCAAAATATTTATCAGGAAAAATAAAAGTTATGCTAAGAAATAATAATAAAAAATAAATAAATTATGCTAAGAAATAAATAATAATAAAAAAAAACAAGTTTCTTTTTCCTTTTCTTTGAGGCTGTTCTTTTAAGAAATTATTCTACTATCGAATTCATTTTTTAAAACAATCCAACTACATCAGAGAAGAAAAAAACTTCAGAATCTGTCCTCATAACCGTTAACTATGCATTCTTAGAAATGTTAAACTTACAAGCAGTAGCGTACCCAGAAATTTTTCAAGGGGGGGGGGGGGTTATGACTACTGCAACTCTTATATATGTATACGCGTGTGTAATAAGGGAGTGAGGAACATACATTTTGTATGGCAAAAAATTCTGACGCCACTGCTTACAAGATAAGGATACAAGGATACGCCACTGCTTACAAGATAGATCTTATCAGTTCAATCAGATCATATAGATCAATTTAAATCCATGCTGGATGTACATTTAGGGGGATTATAGTTTCGTTTTCGTCTGTAAACAGGGGTGGCCTGCTGGGGTTAGCATTGCGTTGAAGGGCCGCCATTTCTGAAATTTTTTCTTTGGAAATCTGAAAAAAAAAGAGAGAGAGAGAGAGAGAGACTGAAAAAAAGAGACCTTACCGCCCATTGCAGTGTCACTTCTGAGTTGAATAATTGTGCATTCTGTTTCAGTTACTTTATTTTTGTTTTGTTTTTATAACTATGTTTCACGGTATCGTCTAATACTCCTTTTAGTAAATGTGTAATTATTTTAAGTATGTGTAATTATTATAAGTATGTGTAAAATGTGTAATTATTTTAAGTATTTAATGTTTTGAACGTTATATGTTGAAATAGAATAGCGTTAGAATAGAATCAGCCTCAAATAAAAGCTATTGCTCATGAAGTAAAAAATGTATGATATAGAATATCTTACTTTTACATAACCACCGACTTCATCGGGATTGAGAGGTCTTCAGCCCTTCCAATATTTTTCCAAAGGGAGTGTTTTTTTTCTGCGAATCTAATCTAAATCACTTTCGACCAATAAAGGGATTTATAAAATTCCTAATTGCTAATCTATAACTTCAAAAGTCTAATCATCCAGGATTCTTTGTATGCAAGCTTGCCTCCTGAGCATATTTTGAAACAAATTTTAAAATATCCCTATCTTTTCAGAATTTTTATCGCTTTATGTACAGGGAAAAGACGACATTGAGTATAACATGTCATTTTTAATAAAAATAATATAGTTATGATTGTTACAACTTCAATTTTGTTTTAACGTTTTACCTACTAGTACTTAACGGAATTATACAATTTAAATCAACGTTTCAAAGAATGATTTGCATGTAAAATGAGAATTATAAAAATAATTTTGATTTAAAAACCACATATATGTACTTATTTTTAAAATACTATATTTTTTCCTGTTTGTTTGAAGTAATATATCATATTTGTGCGTGCATGTGTGTAGGGGGGAGGGGGGGGTAAGGGAGTAGGACGGCTACTTGACATCTGTCTCGGGCGGCAGAAACCTACACGTTACGCCACTGATCTCCACATACCAAAGAAAGGCCAAATAGAGCTCTAGACACTTTCGAGTTGAAAACTGCCCTTTTCCCGGCATAAAATAAAACAAATTATCATGCCAGCTTGAAATTGCTCTTTGCTGTGATCAGTATCAGTTTATGTAGAGAAAGGAATATTTCACACATAAACTAATAATTCACACACATAACTAATTTCCTTTATAAATACTGAAATAATTTCAGTGTTTACAAAGGAAAATGTGTGCCGATATACTTAAACAGGCAGGCACAAAACATAGAAATATTTTTTTATAATGACAGAGTATAAGTTTGACAATGGACAGGAAAAGAAATATTATTATTATAAACACTCCATTTTTGTTAAATCAAGTTTATTTCTTTTAGAAAGACAGAAAAGAAAATCGGATGAGTGTGATGATAAGTATGTTTGTGGGATGGAAAAGAAAGCTAGATCTGAAACTGTATCTAGTTCTGCTGACCCTCAACCAGGGTCTTCTGCTATGGTTAGTGATTCGGCAAAGAGTCAAATCGAAGACTGCTGCGAGAGCGAGAACGATCTGGGCTTATGGATTGGACGTTCTTCTGAATTAACGGTGACGAGGAAAAAAGAGTTACTGGAAAGATGTTGGGTTCCAGCCGATTCTTATGATTTTACGAAAGATAACGGTCCATCCAAAAGAAAATTAAATCTCAGCTGGCTTCATACCTACGCTCCTTGGTTAGCATATTCAAAATTGCTGAAAGGAGGACTATGCAAATTATGTGTACTGTTTCCACCACCTTCCGGTACAGTTCAGGGTGTCTTAGGGTCTTTCATTGTGAAGTCGTTTACAAAGTACAATAATTTGCATGAATGCTGTAAAAATCATGCTGCCAGTAACTGGCACAAAAATTCTGTAAACGCAGCTAAAATATTCATGGAAGGTACGCCTGTTGATGTCCAATTAATATCAGGACACATGAAAATCATAGAAGAAAATAACAGCATATTACAAGCAATAATCTCTTCAGTGTTGTTTTGTGGTATGCACGATTTGCCTTTACGGGGAAAAGAAAACCACGAGGGTGTATTTGAGGACTTAATACGTTTTCGAATAGATGCTTGCGACCAAGACTTAAAACGTCATTTTGATATTTCAAAAAAAAATGCAACATATATGTCCCCTCAGATTAAAAATGAGATTATTGATATTTGCGGAAACATAATCAAAGATTGGATAATAGAGGATGCAAAAAAGGCGTACGTCTTTAGCATACTAGCTGATGAGACAGCTGATATATCATGTAAGGAGCAATTGTCCGTTGGACTGCGTTTTTTGACGAAAAAGAAATGGAATGTCGAGAAGAGTTCGTTGGATTCGTACAATTAACTTCTCTTGATGCCCCCACGGTTGCAGCAAAAATAGATTAATTTTTAGAAGAAACAAGACTGGATCCACAAAAGTGCGTAGGTCAGGGTTACGATGGATGCTCTGCAATGGCCGGAAAAGATGGTGGAGTGCAAGCAATTTTGCGAAAAAAGTATGAACAAGCCATGTTTTTTCATTGCGCATCACACAGACTTAACCTCGTTGTAAACGACTTAAATAGAGTTCCAGAAATCCGAAACACCATTTCTACAATAAAAGATATTAAAAAAAAAAAAAAAACTTGTGCCCATAAACTCCAACCAACCAACCAAGAGCTAATAAAATATTCAGCCTTCAGCTGAAATTAGTTTCCCCTCCGCTAAAGAGGTTTTTTGACAGAACCTTTTAATTTGTATTGGCAGCCATGTACAGGATGTATTTGCATGTAAATCAAACGGGGAGAAACCAACCGTTCTTCCAGTGGTGTCAAGTATTTTAAACAATCCGGTATTTCGGGGAATTCGAAGCCATTGCTTATAGCTAATTGTGGTATTGTCAATTTAATCAAACAATCGTAACATGTTCTGCAAAATTTGCCAATATCACCGATATCTTTGTAAAAGACTAGTTTTATAAAGTCCGTTGTCGCTCCTTTGGACAGTAAAGTTGTTTTGGAAAGGGTTCTTATTGACTTTTTGAACCACAGTCGATCACAACAATAGCATTGGTGGATTGGACCATCAGCAACAGCTTCGAAAAATTTCTCAGCTAATTTACGAAATTCTAGTTCTTCACACCTTACATTTAGATCAGTATCTGTTCTTGGTCTTTTCGATGGTATATCTAGACAGAGTCGTAAACGTTTTCTGTCTTGTCTTCTGGATTTGGATTCCGCTTCTTGAGCACGAAAATCTGGATCTTCCCTTTTTCTTTGCATAAATAGACGGTTAATTTCACGATGACTTTCTTCCGGATTAGACAACTGGCGAGGACGGCCAGCGCGGCCTTGAACAACAGTCCCGGGTATATTCTTCTGATATTTAACGATGTAATACTGAACAGTAGAGCGTGAAATACCAAGCCTACGAGCTATTTCACACTGCGTGAGTGGTGTGTCAGAAAAATAAAGCGATATGATTTGGTCTTTAGTCTCTTGAGAAAGCACCATAGTCTCAATCAATCACGGTTAATAGCTTACTTTATTTACTACTATCAATTATCATCCACGACCTTTTTTTGTCTAGATATATTACACCTTTCAGCTACATAAATTTGTTTAGAACAAAAAAGTTATTTTTATTCTAAACTATCGTCCTGGCAACCAGCGAAAGAAAAAGAGGAAAAGAATCTTCGTTGCCATCCCCGCAAACACCTTGATGGAATATACGTAAATAATTTAATTACTTTTAATTCATAGTTATTAATACAAAACTATTCGTAAATCTTTTGTGAAAAATTTCTCGAATTTATTACTTCATCCTTTTGTAACTAACGTAAAGCTAAATGTATTTTTGCGTATACACTAAAACAATAAAGATTTTTCATGTATTTTATTGATCCATATGATGCGAATTTCAAAAGTGCATATGCTTACTTTATTTACTACTATCAATTATCATCCACGACCTTTTTTTGTCTGCCAAAAACTATTACCCTCTTTAGCGGAGGGTAATAAGGTTTTATAGGGAATCAGTTTTGAGAAGGAAATACGGCCCAAAAATTCCACTTCTTTGTGAGACACGATGGTCTCAGAAGTATAAAGCATATCAATGTTTAAGGATAATTTTTTGAATATCATTAGTGGATTAAGTAAATTAGCCTTGGAAGGTGGCAAAGGAAACACCAGGAAACTGGCATTTCAACTTCACTCTGCTGCCACAAAAGCCCAGTTTATTATTTGTTTGCATTTGACTGCTAAATATTCAAATTTATTGGAGCCAGTGGTAAATACTCATCAGTCAACCAGTTTGGACTTACTCCAGTATTCAGAGCACATAAAACGAATACTTTCGCTAATAAAATCCCATCGACATGAAGTCCAGAAAGTAACTTCAGAGATTGACGAAAAAATTGAAATAGAATTAATACCACCGAGATGTGTCGAAAGGCAACAACATCGCTCCAACCCGCCACCGTCTAGCTCTTTGGAATATTGGCAAAGAGCTATAATTATCCCTTATATGGACTCTTTCTTCGTTGGAGCAACGTTTCTCAGAAAAACATTCAGCTCCTTTCTCCCTTTTATTTTTACATCCCTTTAAACTTTAGAGATACCTGTTGATGAGTTTAAGAATAAAACTAGAAAATTCTCATCCTTTTATCATCTTCAAAACATAGAATCTGAAGTTGAGTTGTGGTATGCTGCATGGGCAGAAAAAAAACTCACAAAATATCAATTGAAAGAACTGAGAATGGCAGATTTAATAAAAGAGACAGACATTTTTTACCCTGTCATAAAAAAATGCTCTGTGCATATCTATTGCTCAGCCTTGTACTACTTCTACTGTAGAGCGCTCATTCAGCACCTTAAGAAGAGTGAAGACCTGGTTAAGATCTTCTATGACAGGAGAGCGTCTGAATTAGTTATGTTTAATGGGTATTCATAAAAAAATAATTAAGGAGAAAAAGGCAGATTTGGTAAAGGAAGTTTTAAAGAGATTTTTGCAAATCCAAGAAAACTTCTTTTAGTATAATATATATATATACATAATACAGGGTGGTTATAATTAAACTTTCCCTATAAACAGGGTTCTACAGCTAAAATATGTGAACGGATTGTAACAAAATTTGGCATATAGACTATACATGAAACTCGCTCAAGGAATATCGGAAAAAATATGTCCACTAGGTGACGTCTCGCATGAAAAAATATGATATTTAACAATGAAAATGGATACTTCGAAATGTACAAGCAATGCGTACATACAAGCGAAATAATTTTAAATTTTGGAGTTGTCCTTTTTGTCAGTGATCCACTCGCGTGGTGAGCATTTTTTTTTTTCGGACTTAAACCGATTTCGGAGTTGGGTTCGAACATAGGTTTATTTACATATTAAACACACATTTGAATTTTGAAATTTTAATGTATAGTTTTGATTAAATTTCCATATGCATACATAGTCTTGTTTTACTTTTTTTTCTGAAGCATAATCAGTGAAAATTATTTCCTTTTTATATTCTTTCTCTTCTGCTTTCCAAATTTTAGCTTACAGATTTTATGATCACTTCAGTTAAGTTCAAAAAAATGCTGTTACTGATAAGCTAAAGGAAAAAATTGTGAAGGTAGTATCCGTTTCCATGAATATCCTACTGAAACTCCATAGCGAACAGTGGTCGAGTGGATGAGACACTGAATATTGGAGGATGGCTAAATTGTGCAGGTCCACAGTTTTGGCTTCTCTTGTGGATTTTTATCTAATGGGAGTTCTAGGCGTAATTTCTCCTGATGTATTGTGAATACGAGTAATAGCTCTTAAAATGTCCTCCGCCTAAAGCACCCCCTGTAATACGCAGATAGCTTTCGTGTGCCTTAACCAAAACAAATGAAGCTCCATAAAATCTAGTACTATTACAAAAAAGTTTTTTAAATGTGTTTTTCTATGTTCACAGAAATATTCTTTAGAAATATTTCTGCTACAGACCATTTGCTGCTATATAAAAACACAGTTTTTCATGGTAACCATTTTCTAAACTACAAATGTTGAAGGGTATTGAATATATAAGCAACAATCTTGGGGGACAGAAAATATGCTATCAATGAAGGGGACAAACATACTATTATCCTTCTGGGAAAAGAAGAAAGAAAAAAAACAACGTACTGTTCGTTTGAGAAGTGCCATTGTGTGTGTTTAAGTGCAAGTGTGTGCGGTAGGGGGGGGGAGAGCAATTGGACTCCATGCTCTCTTTGTCCTGACCCCCCCCCCTAATGAAAATCCTGGCTACGCCCTTGGGCGGTCCTGTAGATAAACTATCCAGTCGAATGGAACCGAAAGGGGAGGTGCACAACTAGATGTTACAAAAATCCTAAATATAAAGTTTCAACATTCTACGCCTAATAGTTTTTGAGATATGCAAGTTTAATGAATTTCGGCCCTTTGAGCGTAATGTATTTCGAATCTTTTGGGCGGTCCTGTAGATAAACTATCCAGTCGAATGGAACCGAAAGGGGAGGTGGACAACTAGATGTTACAACAATCCTAAATATAAAGTTTCAAGATTCTACGCCTAATAGTTTTTGAGATATGCGAGTTTAATGAATTTCGGCCCACTGAGCGTAATGTTTTTCGAATGTTTTGGGCGGTCCTGTACATAAACTATCGATTCGATTGAGACCAAAAGAGGAGGTGCACAACTAAAACCACACAAAATGCATGAATATAGATTGAAAACAGGAAAATCCTACCCAAGTCCCTAAAATCAACAAAAATTGAAAAGTGACTCAACGCGCTCGCATAGACAAAAAAAACCCGTGATTGAAAGAAATAGCACTCTCAAGTGCTAATAAATTTCTACATGCACAATATGTCTCTTTTTTAGTGTTTGCTTTGGTACTCTGCAATCAGGGCCGGACTGGACAGCTGAAACGGCCCGGGCGATTCGACCAGACCGGCCTCCAACGTCAGTTGCGCACTCAGAATATTATGTCTAGCGGAGCGGGGATGCACAAATACAATTGAAGTTTGTTACCAAGGTGGCTCTCTATAACGTTAAGATATTCTGTACGTTCAATCTGAAAGTACCTAAAGTGCAGAAGCTCGTTTACAACGTCACTGCGTCTTCATTGAAATCATTGAAATTTTTCATTTCAATGATTCAGTGGCATTTCTCTACTTTTAAGAAAGTTTCACTTTGATTTTTACCTTTAGAAGGTGATAAAAACCAGGAAGATATTGGGTAAAAAAGGCAAAAATTAAATTACTGTGATCTAGCATGTTATAATTGTTAAATATTACATATAATCAGTTGCGTATTCAAAGGGGTTGGGGATTTAACTCCCCCCCTACCTCCCTTACCACTAAATGTAATGAGGAAAATTAGGCTGCTCATTACTTTTTTTTCTCACGTATTGGGGGGGGGGAGTGTGCATAACAAACAGAATCTTTTCTCTACAAAGTTGTTTAAAATTACAACTAACTTTTTTTTCATTACTCTATCATGATAAAAACTCTTGAAAATAATCTGAGACTCATTTATCGCAAAAACTGCTTTTCCGCGTAAGCAAACTTTTGGAAGAGTGAAAGTGGTCCTCTTTGCGAGTCCACAAAGACACGCTCACTCACGTGTGTGTGTGTGTATATTATGTACATGTAGTCAGCTCCGGTTATAGTGAATCTCTGGAGACCTGCAAATTTCATCCACTATATCCGAAGTTCACTAATGCCGAAGTGTCCCAATAGTGAGCAGATATACTGTATGTGAATCGGGACTAGTGGTTTGCGTTCAGTACAGCCGAAAGTTCACTATATCCGGAGGTGACTGTATAATATATATGTGTGTGTGTTTATATAAAAGCAATCGAAAAAACGAATTCCCCCCCCCCTCCCTTGAAAAGATTCTGGTAACGCTACTGCATATAATAATGTTGTATGATTCTGTATATTACTTGATAAATTGTTACGGTTGCTTACATGAGTTTAATTAAAATATTTTAATTTAATCAGAACATTTTAGCTAATCAAACATAAATTATTTTCACATGCTTTAAATGCTCAATTTATATTTTTATCAGTAGATACTTCGAAGGTAGGGCCGCGCAGGCCTTGGCCCACATGTGGGCTGTTGCGCCAATGTTTAACTTTTAACTTATAAACTTATAGATCTTAGATATTTTATACTAGACTTCTCTGTTGGGATAGTTTAAAGTTTGATATATTGATTAGAAAATTAATCAGGTAAAGACCGTAAAGTAAAACTTGAATTGAGAAATGAAATCGTGTAATAACTACATTTAATTGTCTACTATTTAAAGTACTTCCTTTCAAATTCCAATACGTTAATGTATTATAAAAGTAGATTTTAGAATATTCATTCAAATTTCCTTTTTTAATTGTCTTCTCTAACTTAGTATCAGAGTGCAAAAATGTTTATACACCTGACCTAGATATTATTTTAACAAAGCTTTAAATAGTCAGCTATTCTTTTTCATGTTTGCAACAAAAATATTTATGCTTTTTCCTAAAGTAGATGTAACACGTCCCTATTTTTGCCGGATTGTTTTTTTCCAGGTTTTTCCTAATAGTGGCAAAAGCGTGCCAAACTTCCATGTTTTTTCTTTCTTTCGAATGGCGGGTCAGCGGCCTACTGGAGGCGTGACCATTACGAGGGCCGCAGATATGGTCAAGGGGATGAGATGCCTATTAGACAGACCAACGGTATCCCCTATGAGTGGTCTCCTAATTTTGCACCAGTTCCAGATTAGACACCCGGCACATGAAATCGGTATTGTTTTTGCATTAAGGAAATTGGAGCCACGAGCAGATTTTATGTGCAGCAGCTCCCATCAACAATTTTACAATTCATACCGTGCATTCGTTTTACAAATATGACGAATGCTACATTATACTTCAACTAAAGTTAAATTAAGACATATGACTCCCCATCCCCATCCCCGAAAAAAAATTGTGAATTTAAGTTACCGTCTATTATTTTATTTTTCTCACTGCAATAAAGGCATATTATTTCTTTTTTTTTAAAAAGCACATTTTCTTATTCTGACAGTTGTTTTTAAGACAATTTTGAGGCATTATGGGTCTGGTCTGGTATGACCTAAGTCCTTATAAAGGTCTTTAAATAGTAATGTTTAAATTTAAATGCTCTGTTGAAGGGAGATGCGGATCGTCTAGTCGGCCGAGCGATCGCCGGCACCAAGCTCGAGCTTCCATAACATGTTGTTCTAACGTGTATTTTGTGTTTCTAATGTGTTCTACGAAGCTCATTGCAATTTCAGTAACTATAAAGATATGAAAAGGAAGGGTTTGTCTGACGAAGACCAAACGAATTTTCGGTCGAAACGATCGTTACGCCTTGAAGTAGCCTTTCATGTGCGTTTTTTTCACAAAGTTTTTATTTATTTTAACTATAAAGATAGTTTAGAATAAGGAACCATTATTCAGCATACAATATAGCTTGCACATGTTGCGTCACAACCTTGCGGGTCGCTGTCGTGTCTAGGCCATCTAGAGCACCGACCCATGCGGCCCACATGACCGCCGGCCCATCGGGCGATTGCCCGACCGCCCGATGACCCAGTCCGGCCCTATCTGCAATACATAATTTTCACAATACAGTGTCATTTTCTTTAATCTGGCAAATTTCTTAACACGCACAAATGCATAGTGTCTGGAATTGTTTGGAACACTTATGTAAGTACAAAATCGTGCCGAGAGGTAGTACTTAGGGATGGACGCGAGACGTGCGAGACGAGAATCGGGGCTGTCTCGTCTCGTCTCGCAGTGGTAAACCTCTGTCTCGTCTCGCGTCTCGTCTCGTCTCGCAAAGAAATTGCTGTCTCGTCTCGCGTCTCGCGCGAGACGTCTCGTGAGTCTCGCAAAATTAAGGACTGCGATTTCGTTACCATTTTATACTAACTTATTATTGGGATTTTATTGAAAATTAATATTAATAATAACAATTACTTACATATAGCCACATTAGTAGATATATTAATAACTATATCAGCATATATCGGCATTTGAAGTAAAAGAAATTGAGATTTAATCCGTATATATAATGTCACACCGAAAATATGTATTTATTTTTATTTACTAGCTGCGTGCCCGTTCTTCTCACTGTAGTAAACGAAAATTTTCCTAACATGAGTAATTTCAATTAATTCCAGTGATGTGGAATCTAAAATAAAAGCAAAATTATTTGACTCTTGATGTAGTTTGCGTCATGAGTATTAACCTGGCATCATTGCAATATAATGACTCAAAAAACTACGTCAGTGTCATTCGCGATCAGAAAAATGAAAAGCTTAGCGGTTTGCAGAGAACTCCCGACTTTCAGAATGTGTTATTTCTACATCATACTGTAGTTCTACATCATACTGTTCAAGTTGTAGCATTAAATACCTCACACTACATGAAATGGACAACCGTTTGTTTTAAAATAGCTGCGCACCCGATCTTCATACGAGAAGTAGCGAATATTTTACTAAAATCATATCTGCATGAGACAAAACATTTTTTTTTTTTTTTTTTTTTTTTTTTTTTTTAAGTTCAAGTAATCTTCTCTTGAAATTACTGCGGGATATATTAACACAAATTAGAATTACTTATCGTTCGATTGGTTGTAAGATAACCCTTGAAAAATTATAAACAGAACACTTTTAGTCTTTATTAAATCTCTACTATTTACTTTAACATCAATTTCAAGTCTCTAAAATATGTGTAATTTTTATATTAATGAAAACAATATTATATTAACGATAATTATAATTATTTGCCTAATATTTCCAATAACATTACCGTGTGTGCATTTTTAGATTTCGTTATAGTATCTCAGTTGGTTAACCCATTCATGCCTAGTGTCCCTTTTTTGGGACGGCATTTTCGCTATTAGTCGAAGGCATTATTTATTTTTCCTAGTCTTTATTCATGAGTATTGAGCCTCAACTCTATAAAATATTTTAACATGACCAAGCAGGATGTTGATATTTCGATTTTTATGCATAATGATTTTAAAAGAAATCATACCTTGTTCAAGAAGGTGACATCAGAAATTTATCTATTATTTCTGTTATCAGTAAAACTCGAAGAAAGTCGCAAAAATATCCAGGCACAAATGGGTTAATAGACGTCTTATTTTTTTGTTTATATTTTAAATTACTGAACAGTTAATTTGTTGACGACTATCCGTTTGTACTTTTCCACAATAATTTTTTGCGATAGTACTAAAGTCGTTATGGTCGCCCTGTTTACAGAAAAAATATCCAGTGTGGATTTTTTAGAAAAAATGAAAAGACATCTAACAGGCGAAGATAATTTTAGAATAGGAACCCAACTGCAAGATAAAATGATGGGGAGGAAAAAAAATTTATAAAAGTTTTGCAAGCCGAAGGAAGGGAAAACATGATAATATAAACGAAAAGAGAAATAGTTTTTTAAAAAATTGCTTGCATTTCTTTCCGTCCGATATTAATATATAAAAATAAAAAATGTCCTTTTAATCTCTTTAAAATAGGCCAACAATAGGGATTTAACCGCCCCTAGAAAGTTGTTACCAGGGTGGGCGCCCCCCCCCCCTACGCACGCCGCAACGTGCGGGAAAGTTTGAGGATAATATCGGTACAAGGATATTTCAACCAAGGATATTCAACCATATTTCAACCTACTCAGACTAATCATCAATGCGAATGCAAGTTGCTCTACTTCTAATCTCTCTCTGGTATACCCGAAACCCGATTATCACAGGGGCAAGGGGGGGCGGTATTCCGGTGCCCCTGTAGAAAAAGGGGGCCCATATATATCCCGATTATCTAAATTATAAATTCATATGTACTGAAATAGTAATTGTGGGGAAAAAACTGAATTTTCTCTATAATATAGGTATTACCTAATTGTCTATCACTAGATCAAGTTAGAGATATTTTTTGGGGGTGATAAATACGATTTGATTAAAGTACAAAAACTACAGTTAACTGAAATGCAATTTTCGAGTACAACAGCGGTCAAAACTGGGTTAAAATGCTTAAAAAGGGGGGCTCAGTAAAGGGGCTTAATGCGTAAAAAAGGGGATAGTAAGGGGGGCCCCAAACTTAATTCCCCGGGCCCCGTCTAAAAGTGGTCAGATTTGAACATACCGTACCGCCTTTCCTATTTACTTATTATTTTTCTTTCAACTCTTCTCTGTTTTCTTTTTTTTTCCGCCTCTTTCTTTATCCTCTCCTTTGTGTGTTTTGTATATCTCTCGTCTGTTCTAATTTTAAATGTTACGTGTTTGTGCGTATTGTAGAGTGCTGATAGTATACCAGGACCGAAAACGAAGGAGACGCAAGTTAAACGGTAGAGGCTTCAGGCAAGTTGTCGCTTTTCAGATCGTATTTATGCGAGACGAAAAAAAATGCGAGAATTCTCGCGAGAAATCTCGCGCGAGACAAGACTGTCTCGTCTCGCGTCTCGTCCGCAAAATATTTTCTTTCTCGTCTCGCAAAAAAAATGCCTGTCTCGTCTCGCGAGACAATGCGAGAATTCTCGCGTCTCGCGTCCATCTCTAGTAGTACTGCATCTACTGCATTTAGCAGCAGGTGTTTGCAGTTCCATGACAATATTTTCAAAATGTCCCCCTTTCATCACAATTAAATGTGGGAGACTCGGAATGACATTACCACACACTTTCTGCAATTTCTCTCTTCTGGAATGGCTACACACTGAGCCCCACCTGGCCAAGTGGATAAGGCACTGAACATGGTTAACAGCTGAAGTGTGTAGGTTCTTCAGTCAGGCCCAATGTGCAGCTGTGTATCAAAAGCGCTAGAGTTGTGGCTGGATTTCTTCTGAAGTAATGTGAATAAGCATAAGAACCCCACCCCTTCCCGTAGTTTTGCTGACCAAGGCATCCCTTCCTGTAGGCAGATGTTCCTCGTGTAGTTTTGCCATAATACTCGAACAATTGATCGCTGCAACTTTGTTACCAAGGTAGGATTTTGGCAGTAACAACATCCTTCAAATGGGCCGCAAAGAAATATAATCACGTAGATTTAAATCCAGCGAGTAAGATGGTCAATTCATACCCTTGCCGGTTGCACACAAGTAATCAAGGTAATATCGCGATTGTCAAGGACCGAACAATGTTTCAGTTTCATTTGTCAATAACATTTTATGCTAATATAATAAAGTAATCCAAAAAAAGTTCCAGGTACTAGACATTCGTTCACTGCTAGAATATTTTTTTTTTTTCTAAATTCATTTTTAAAAACTGATATTCCTTTTCGGATTACCCTGTAATTTCTTCTCTCTCTCCTCTCCTAATATCTTTGAACATTTATTCTCGCTGGTATTCTGACTGTTTTCTTCTTCTGAGTGGCAACTTGCTTTGTGTTCTTTTTCTTTCCTGTGTCAATGACTGAGCTTTTGAGATAGGCGGACCTTATGTAATACACTAAATGATCATAGTGTACTTTTTTATGTGTGCGTTATATGAAAAATTCTTTGCAAATTTTGACTTAAAATTGTGTTCAGTATTAACCATCCACTGTTATTTTTCATTTCCACTGAACAAGATTCTATTCCTTAGTATCTTTTAATAGCTCTGCAAAGTTGGGTATTCATTTATGCTACACGCCATGTTTTCTATGAAAATTTCCTTTTCTTATAATTATTTTTTAAAAACTTCTTTATTTATTTTCTTACACATTTTACAACTCTTCTGTGCATCTATAATTGCTTCTTGCTGTGAAAGATTTTACATTCAACGCTGTCGGATGTTTGAAATGTACCAGGATTTGAATGCAGGTGAGAAGTGTATAGTTAAAAAAACGTGATATGTCCACTTTGGAAGTCCCAGAGCAAGGAAACCTGAAAGTACATCTTCGTACTCACCCAGGGGAAAAAACTTATGTGTGTGACTCATGTTAGAAAGCTTTTTCTAAAAAAGAAGCATTGACTAAACATCTTCGTATCCACACAAAAGAAAAACTTATGTGTGTGACATATGTAAGAAGGGATTTTCTCATAATCACAACTTGAATACACATCTTCGTACACACACAAAAGAAAAACCTTATGTGTGTGACATATGTCAGAAAGGATTCTCTCAGAAGGTACACTTGAATATACATCTTCGTACCCACACAAAAGAGAAATCTTATGTGTGTGACATATGTAAAAAAGCTTTTTGTCAAAGAGAAACACTGACTAAACATCTTTGTATTGACACAGAAAAGGGAAATTAAGGGTCGACCTAAGCACAAAATGCTGTGTGTGCTGAAAAAACCGAAATCTAAAACTAATAAGAGGTAGTAAATATTAAATGTGAAAATTAGGGTTTTAGTACCTACTCATAATTCTTGTATTTTTAAATGATTTATTTTAGAACCCATTCTTTTAAGACTTTTTCAAACTTCAATAGGCGTACTGTTCTGTACTTGCGTAAAGAACAAACTCCTTAAAAAAATTTTAACTCAGTTTATTGTTATGTCAAATAGAAAATAACAGACACATATTTTAGCGACAACAAAAGTTCTTTGATTTTTTATTCCTAGAAAATTTATTTCAATTTGAATATATCAACAGATGAACTAAACATGTGATAGTGACTATGACTCATTTTCTACAATTGTTCACTTCTGTTCACAACAATGGAGGGAAGCGGTTGGAGCCACACTCTTCACTGTACTTTGAAGTAACATTTTATTTGTTGAAGAAAAGTTATTAACCCTCTGACTGCTCAATTTTCTAACCAAAATCGCTTCAAAAATTGTGTAATTTTTTTTTCATATTTCAAATCTATATACATTGGAGAATTGAAATGTGCATTTTTTCTTTCTAGAAAAGATTTTTAATATAGATTTTTATAATGAGAAACTAAGCTTCAGAAAAACCCATTTCAGATGTTATTACATAAAAAAAATTTTTTTAAATAAATTTCAATTGAATGACAGTTAATTTCCGTTTATTACATAATATAAGAAAATGCACCGCCGCCTAACGCTTTGCAGGTTTATTGAATCAAGGTGCAGATTCATCGCCGTCTGAGGAGCAGTCCAAAAAATCTAAATCACTATCACTATCCAAACTAAAATCTCTTTCAGAATCTCCTAAATCATCCGGAATATACACTCTGTCCATTGCTGAACGATTTCTACCGAATTGAAATAGAATTAATACCACCGAGATGTGTCGAAAGGCAACAACATCGCTCCAACCTGCCAACGTCTAGCTCTTTGGAATATTGGCAAAGAGCTATAATTATCCCTTATATGGACTCTTTAGTTTCTTCGTTGGAGCAACGTTTCTCAGAAGAACATTCAGCTCCTTTCTCTCTTTTATTTTTACACCCCTTTAAACTTTTAGAGATACCTGTTGATGAGTTTAAGAATAAAACTAGAAAATTCTCATCCTTTTATCATCTTCAAAACATAGAATCTGATGTTGAGTTGTGGTATGCTGCATGGGCAGAAAAAAAACTCACAAAAGATCAATTGAAAGTACTGAGAATGGCAGATTTAATACAAGAGACAGACATTTTTTACCCTGTCATAAAAATGCTCTGTGCATATCTATTGCTCAGCCTTGTACTACTTCTACTGTAGAGCGCTCATTCAGCACCTTAAGTAGAGTGAAGACCTGGTTAAGATCTTCTATGACAGGAGAGCGTCTGAATGAGTTATGTTTAATGAGCATTCATAAAAAAATAATTAAGGAGAAAAAGGCAGATTTGGTAAAGGAAGTTTTAAAGAGATTTTCTGCCAATCCAAGAAAACTTCTTTTAGTATAATATATATATATACATAAATACAGGGTGGTTATAATTAAACTTTCCCTATAAACAGGGTTCTACAGCTAAAAAAGGTGAACGGATTGTAACAAAATTTGGTATATAGACTATACATGAAATTCGCTCAATCAATATCGGAAAAAAATATGTCCACTAGGTGACGTTTCGCATGAAAAAACATGATATTTAACAATGAAAATGGATACTTCGAAATGTACAAGCAATGCGTACATACAAGCGAAATAATTTTAAATTTTGGAGTTGTCCTTTTTGTCAGTGATCCACTCGCGTGGTGAGCATTTTTTTTTCGGACTTAAACCGATTTCGGAGTTGGGTTCGAACATATGTTTATTTACATATTAAACACACATTTGTATTTTGAAATTTTAATGTATAGTTTTGATTAAATTTCCATATGCATACATAGTCTTGTTTTACTTTTGTTTCTGAAGTATAATCAGTGAAAAATTGTTTTCTTTTTATATTATTTCTTTAGATGTATTCGGTTTTTTTACTATTTTCCTCTTTCTTTCTCTTCTGCTTTCCAAATTTTAGCTTACAGATTTTATGATCACTTCAGTTCCAAAAAATGCTGTTACTGATAAGCTAAAGGAAAAAATTGTGAAGGTAGTATCCGTGTCCATGAATATTCTACTGAAACTCCATAGCGAACAGCGGTCGAGTGGATGAGACACTGAATATTGGAGGATGGCTAAATTGTGCAGGTCCACAGTTTTGGCTTCTCTTGTGGATTTTGATCTAATGGGAGTTCTAGGTATAATTTCTCCTGATGTATCGTGAATACGAGTAATAGCTCTTAAAATGTCCTCCGCTTAAAGCACCCCCTGTCATACGCAGATAGCTTTCGTGTGCCTTAACGAAAACAAATGAAGCTCCATAAAATCTAGTACTATTACAAAAAAGTTTTTAAATGTGCTTTTCTATGATGTTTGATTTTCCATCATCCGGATGAATACCGTTTTCATCGACCAGATGACCTAAGAATTTTATTTTATTGACTGAAAATTGACATTTTTTCTAATTTAATGTTATGCATGCCTCTCTGAGTTTTCTTAAAACAGCTTTCAAACGTTTATCATGTTCTGTTTGATCCTTCCACCATACTAAAATATCGTCCATATGGCAGATTGTTCCTGACGTATTTTCTAAAAGGTTTGTCATTCGTCTTTGAAAGTGTTCTGGTGCTGATGAAATGCCGAAAGCAATCTTAAGACCCGGAATCTGCCAAAAGGAGTCATAAAAGTTGTGAGGTAGGATGATTTTTCTTCGAGGGGAATCTGCCAAAATCCGGAATTTGCATCTAACTTAGAAAATATTTTCGCTCCTGTTAACAGATTAAGAGAATATTCAACAGTGGGGAGAGGGTGGTACTCTCTTAGTACACTCTTATTCAGTTGAATTAAATCCACACATATTCTTACATTTCTATCATTTTTTTGTTCTACTACCATAGGGGAACACCATTCTGTTCGTGTGTGTACCGGTACTAACTACATCCATTTTTACAGTTGCAAAAAATTGTGTTTAGCAGTTTTTCCGGTGCAGGTTTTGAAAATGAACTGGCTCCCTACACTTTATCATTGTTTGATGACATTGGAATGCATAACACTCAAAAGTCTGATATTTACGATTATTTCCAAAAGGTAAATATTGATATTAACAACATAAATGCGACATACATCATTGATGGAGGATATTTATTACACCGTGTTTTGTGGGATAGCGAAGAAATATTCAATGTTATCTTAGATAAATACATTCAGGATGTACGTCGACATTTTGGTCCCAGAGTTACTGTCGTATTTGATGAATTTACGAGAAATATTAAAGCCACAGAACAACGTCGTAGAACTTCAGCAACATCTTCATCTTCTGATATTTTATTTGATCAATCTATGACAATTCCTACCAGTCAACAGAAATTTCTTGCAAATACTCACAACAAATCTCGGTTCATTTCAATGTTGAAAGAAAAGTTTACTGTTGAAAATATTTTGGTAAAACAAGCTAATAATGATGCTGATGTAATGATAATTGAAACAGCAATAGATCAATTCAATTTTTAAAAAATACAACTATTGTTGTAGGTAAAGATGTAGACTTACTCGTATTACTCACTGCTCGAACTCCAATCGAAAAAACTATTTTTTTTTAAACCTGGAAAAGCTCAACATCAATCGGAAATATATTCATCGAAAAGTTTATCTACTTTTGCAAAGTGTCAAAATCATGTACTATTTTTACACGCAATAACTTGCTGTGATACGACATCTGCATTTTTTAGGAGGGGTAAAACAGCAGTTTTTAAAATGTTCGAAAAAGAAGACTTAGTTCAATGTGCTGAAGTTTTTAAAAAGAGTAATGCAACTCCACAAGAAGTTATCAGCAACGGAATTCGCTTTCTTCTCTCTATGTGTGGAGCTCCTAAAAAACTACGCCCTTAGATAAGTTTTGATATGTATGTTTTGTTAAAAATACTCGAAATAAAAAACAAGTGCAATTCGCTTGTCTTACTCCAACCTCAGCGGCTGCTCATCAACACCTTTTACGGGTATATTACGAAGATCAAGTGTGGCTTGGTTATCAGCTAGACCCAAAAGACTGGGGTTGGACGTTGGTCGACAATACATTAGAACCAGTTCAGACTTTACTCCGATCGGCACCGGAAAAACAGCTAAACGCAATTTTTTGCAACTGTAAAAAGGGATGTAGTGCTAAATGTGGTTGCAAAAAAGTTGGACTGTTTTGTTCTCTAGCATGTACAAATTGTCAAGGCCGGTCGTGCTCCAATGTTGAATCACGAACAGTTGAGGATTCGTTTGATATTAACGGGGAGACATGCGGTGTATCACTATTGAGACAATTTACTTGCACCCAGCATAAAGAAGAAGAACAACAAAGAGAACAAGAAGAAGAGGAAGCATAAGTATTAGAGAATTATGAATCAGACGAATAAATTTCCCTATTTTTTTTTAATTTACACCACTTTTTTCATTTTCAACCCATGCCAATATCTTTTATTATTGAATAGTTTCAATTTAAACAGAATCACAACAGATCCGTGGAATCGGCCTACCGGGGAAACCACGTTAAACAAAACGCGAGAAGTACGCTACCTCAAAGGTGGCGTGGAAACGTGTGCATAATACGACGATTACAACTCTTCCAACTTTTTGAATCGTTATATCTCAGAAACGGTGGCTCTTAGGATAAAAAGTATATAGACATTATTTATAGCTAATTATCTGATCTACAGTTATTGTCTGAACTAATTTTATGATAAAATTTACCATTTACCTGAAAATCGCGAAAAACGCGGTTTTGTGACCTTTGACCCAGAGAAGATTTTTTTTCAGGTATCGGATCGATGAGGACTTTTTAGGTTCCATTTATAATGGTGTTATGAACAATCCTACCAACTTGCAGCTGGGTGTGAATTTTTGTAACTTCACTCCTATTTTATGGTCTAATTTGACCGGGCTATATGTATATTTGGAAAAATATAATAATTATTATTATTATCATTTTCCAAGTGTTGAAAAGAACGTGCAGCAGTCAAGGCTTTGTAGCATTAGATCCTGCGCATGCGCACCGAGGTCTGATTGATTATATTGACTGGCAACGCCAAGCTGAAACACCACCCTCTAGATAAGTGAGAAAGCCTGAATAGTGCAACAAAATTTTCGCGTGACGTCACATAATCGGTCAGTTCATACACAGACTACTCTATTAGTGTGTGTTGGAAAGTTATGAATTACGTTTTTTTATCTTAAATTTGTGGAATTTACTAATTGACTGTGATATATGTCTTTTTATTTTATAGAATACTAGCCGCCAAGGCGTCCAGCTTCGCCGCCCGATATTATTTAGTTCTCTGCTTCACGGTTGGTTTACTTTGGCGAAAGTTGCCAACAGTGGCTTTGTGCTACTGTTAGGTGTCTAAGCACATCTGCATACTAAAAAAACTACTCTAAAACTTCTTCACAGTTGAATATTTCAGAAGCAGGTCATACTATACTCTCAAAAATTATTTATTCAATTCACGGAAATTTTGCAGCAATCAGTGCGGCCGGAATATTCTCGTTAACTGACGAATATCCGTTTCTTTTTCTCCTGTCAATTAAAGGAACTTATTAGCAATTAGTTTAAGTTTCTCGAGACTGAAACCTTCAGCTTTCATGAATATACTTATTTCAGCTAGAGCATACTGAAATCTAATTTCTTCAGAATATTGGGAAAATGAAATCTTCAGATAGGGAATCTTTATGCTGAGCCCAAAGTTCAGGAACATTTTCCACTTCTCCAAATGCACCAGGGAGTGCGGAAATTATTCTTTGAAAAAGGAGAGATAAATTAGTGTATAAAGACGAATTTTTCTTAGAGTGTAAGGAGATAGCATGAAAGAACGGATTCTAGGCTAATGTTAGGCCTCTAAGCATAGCTGTATACTGTAAAAATTATTCTAAAACTTCTTCATATACACAGTTGAATATTTCAGAAGTAGGCAATACAACAGAAACAGCGTCAAAAGAACGGACTCTAGATAAGCCTACATACAATTGTCCATGACTGAACACTGGTTTAGATAGGTCTAAGCAAATTTTATCAAAAGTTTGGCCTTGTGACTTATTTATGGTCATAGAGAATGCTAGTCGAATAGGGAATTGTTTGCGTTTAAATTTAAAGGGCATATTTGCATCTGATGGAGTCAAATAAATTCTAGGTATAAGTTTGATTGTCATCATTCTCTATCTTCTTTGCTTCTATGATGTTGCGTTGCAAACCGGTAACAATTAGGCGTGTTCCATTACACAGACCTTTAGAAGGAGACAGATTTCTTAAAAGCATGACAATGGCTGCACACTTAACATGGAGTTTATGAGGGGGCATTCCTGTTGGAGTTAAACGATTTAAAAACTCTTCAGGATATGTCAGCGTATCCTGCAGATCTTCGCTAATCACAGTGTCTACACTTTCATAAGTAACCTCAGATCCTGGTAAACAATTTAATACACGCTGATTATTTTCCATGGATAATTCATTAGTAACAGTTAGAATAGCACGAATTTTAAGCTGTTGAGGAGTCACAGTTGCAAAATCTATATCATTATAGAGTTGCTTAACGGGATCTTGAACAGGGGGAAAACATATTGATGGCAGTTTAATTTTCGTTCCATTTTTAGCTTCTCCAACATCTAAAAGCCAAGCTGAAAATTCTCTTTCAGTCGCCAGACTTCGCATATTTTCTTTGAGGCTCATTATTTCAAACACAGACCAGAATCGGTGTTTCTTTAAGCAGCTACCAACTGTAAGTGATCTTGAGCCTCTTAATATAACTGGCAGTACTTGTCTAAAATCACCACCAAGTAGAACAACTTTTCCACCGAAAGGTTCTCTGCATTTTGTAAGATCTTGAAGTAATCTGTCTACTGCTAGGAAGGCATAAATATGGGTCATTGGAGCTTCATCCCACAATATTAATTTTGTCTCTAGTAATAATTTTGCTTCTTCCGAATTTGGTTTTAAACTGCATGTAGAGGTTGCATTTAAACTTAATGGGATTTTGAAAATCGAGTGTGCTGTTCTACCACCTGGTAACAAAGTCGCAGCTATACCTGTTGATGCTACAGGAATAGCAAAATCACCCCTTCCTCTAATTGTGTACAGAAACGTTATATAAACAAAAGTTTTACCTGTTCCTGCAGGTCCATCTAAGAAAAAACACTTAGGACCATTAGCATCATTTTCATAAATTGCAGAAAGAACACTCTCTACAACAGATCTTTGTTCTGCATTTAGTTTTTCAGTGTTAACGCAGGCCTTAGTTTTTTCTTGTATAACATCAAATGAAAATGGGCTGCTAATATTTGTTATTGAGCTTAAAGGTGGGAGTTTCAGTTTCTCCAGACTGAACCCTTGAGCTTTGATAAATGTACTTATTTCAGCTAAAGCATACTGAAATCCAGTTTCTTCAGAATACTGCTGAATGAAATCTTCGGATACGGAAACTTTATGCTGATCCCAAAGTTCAGGGACATTTTCTACTTCTCCAAATGCCCAAATTATACAAAAAAGCACTCTCAAAAAACTTGGCATATGGGTTCTTGCTGCATCGGCTAAAGTGTAATGCCAGTGTTCATCTCCCTCAAGAAAACCGAGATGTTTGCATGCCATTTGGAAAGTTTCGCACACTATTCCTCGAACCGTTTTTAAGTCATCGAAGCTCATAGCACCAGGTTTATGCAATAACAACATTCGTAGATAATATCGCTCAGTATCTTGTATACTAACAACTGGCATTCTTCCAATTATTTTGTGTCTCATTCTTTGCCTTTTTTCCCATCTTGTTTCGTTACTGTCTAAGACATAGTAAATTGGAATGTCAGGGTAAGTATAGCTTCGAGATCCTTCATCTGTGCAGTTCAGCTTAAACCATGCAGTTAAAGTTGTTTCTTTGACTGAGACTCGTAAAGTAGCCTCCTCTTCCCGGCCTTCTTCATAAAGTATGGGCTGTTGTTCTGGCAAATGGACTGCTAATCTCTGCACAACATGGGATTTGTGAGACATGGGGAACTCGTTCAAGCGCCACATTGCCTCGGGAGCACTTACATACCTACCATCAAGAAAGGTTAAAATTTCATCATGATAGACAATATTATCATTTTGCAGCCTAACAGAAGCAGCATCATGTCCTTTATATGCATATATTTGTACAAATATTTTACACTCCTTATTGAAGCACATACTTCGACATTAATATGGGCATTGAATTTTTTCAATAGCCAAGGATTGTATGGTACATCCCATCGATTATCGATATCATACCGACCAACTTTCACTGGTTCTATGACCCTTCTTCTATAAACAGGATACCCATTAACATTTTCTTTAGTTCTGTCAATGTTTTCTTTAGGATACTGTTTGCAGCCGGCATTTGAATCCCTCATGCATGGAGAGTTTGGATTCAATGTACCACATGGTCCATATTCCATGTATCATACATTTTGTGACAATATCGAATAATCAGGTAACTCTGCACTCACATACTTGTCAATATCATCATTTGTTCGTATTTTTGAAGCTGAGTCTAACGTTAATAAAATGTGTGCATGAGGTAACCCCCTATTCTGAAATTCAATTACGTATATATAAGCAGTAACAACACCAAAAATGTTGCGTTTCAAAATATCATCTAATAATTCAGAGAGTTTCATTTTGAAAACACGAACAACGATATCTGGTCTGTTTTCAGGTCGCTGAGGATATTCAATTGCATTTGAGATTTCAGGCCAAGTAGGGTTGCAAGTGAAAGTGATAAATAAATCTGGTCGTCCAAATTTACGTACCATAGCCATTGCATCTTGGTAGTTTTGCTGCATATATCTTGCACTACCTGGAAATGCGGATGGCAGTATCATTAATTTACCTGCTCGTAAATTTGCATTTCGATCACGGGTCTCTAGAGCATCTAAAAGACCACTGTACAGCTCTACTCTCAAATTTTTTTGGTTCTGTACCATCGCCCCCCTTAGTGCACCTGCACGATGGAATGTGCGAACGGCGACGGAGTGTCTAGAAGGACAATGACAGCGCTAGACATCGGACTCTTAGCTGAAAAGAGCGATTTTAAGCTCCTTGCTTTCAAAAGGACCGACGAGGCGTGGGAAAAGCACCTGCCCTAGTTGAATCTGACCGAAAGGAGCCGCCATGACGTACGGGCAGGCTAGGCCAATAAGCTGTTCAGGGGGCAGGTTGACCCCCAGATGATGTAAGAAGCCCGAGCAAGGGACCAGATACCTTTGAACGGAGAGAAGAAAGAGATGCCCCTAGACTGCGCGCTCCGAGGTGTACGGGTTTTTTTTTGCAGTGAGAAAAGTTCAGCGATCAATGAACTTCCAGCCGGTCTGAGATGAGACCGCATACCCTGTACTAGATTGTACTTGTACCAGTAATTGTTATGTTTAAAATTAAATTCTGTTAAGTTTAACGAGTGATTTTATTACACGCTACCACACAGATGATAGTGTTTGCATACAGAATTAAATCTAGCTGTGACGAGATTATTAGAGCCGCTCCTATTAATCTGAGACGACGTCACAGCTAAGATAAAATGGTGGCATTTCGATGGGATTAAGAGTTGAATGAAAAAACTCTGACCCAGCCATTAGAAAATTGGACTTTTTGTGACTCGCCGATATTCCATTGTTCAAGTCCTGTGTCGGGAGAAATAGTGCCGTGCGGAAGGAAAGTCTACGGAGCCCTGCTGTGTCCGGAGTTTCCAAGTGGTTTGCCGGAGAGCAAGCGAGACAGAAGTTGAACGGAATCTTCTAATCCTGACGGAGGAAGTGGTTGATATCATCGAAAGCATCTACGGAAAGAGTAAGTCCCTTTTATACTGTTGGATATCATTGTATTGGAGAGTACTTTGTATGTATAGGATTAATGATTAGCAGTAGTCTTACAGGATTGTAAGAAAGTAAAATATGTGTGTAGTATTTTAAGGTTAGTCAAAGTTCAATTAAAATCGAAATTTGTAACTGTTTTGTGCATTTAGAGTAATATTGAAAGAGAGTATTATTCTAACTAACAGAGGAATTGTTTTTGTGTAATGTGATTTCGCATGAAAGGTTGATAATTCTTTACAAAGCCAGAAGGTTTTAATTTTCACTGAATAATTAAAAAGGTTTTAGTTAGTTTATTGTATATGCACAAAAAGAGGAATTTTAGAATTTGTTAAATTGTAGGTAAACTTGAAACTTTATTTGTGTCATTAGGGTAAATAATATTTAGTGTTTTCTTACCAAATTGAGTAGAATTTGAGACAAACTTTGAGAAAAATTAAGTATCATTGCATTATTCATTTCCCAAATTTATATTGTAGTATTTTTGATAGAGCCGTGCTAGAAGTTTTTAAAATGGCATTCGTAAAGAAACTAAATAAAACTATCAAAAGTACTTTGCTATTATTAGCAGAGGAGTTTGACACTGACGTGACTAGTCAAAATAAAGTAAGAGAAATTATACAAGCTATTACGAACGCGTCAGACTATGAGGAGCGCGAAGATTCGCGAAAGGATTGATGAGAAAGGAAATGAGCGATGAGATTAGAGAAAGCAGAACGCGAGAAAGCTTTAGAGAGAGCAGAACGCGAGAAAGCTTTAGAGAGAGCAGAGCACGAGCAAGTAAGGCAATACGAACTAGATAAACTTAAGTATCAAACTGCGGCCGAAACTAATAGTAATACCTCTATGATCTCTGTGCAGGAACCAATCCCGAAGAAAGCCAGTTTGAAAGATCTTGTTCCGAAATTTGATCCAAAGCAAATTGATATATCTTTGTTATTGCTGATTTTTGAACGTCAGGCTAATAGGGAAAAGTTGGAAGAAGAGCATTGGGTGTCCCAATTAATTCCGCTTTTGCCCCCGGATATCACCGAGATCATCTTAAAAGAACCGAAGGAGAAGGCAGACAATTTCCAGCATATAAAGCAGGTGTTATTTAAACGCTTTAAACTTAGTGCTAGAGCGCTGCGAAATAAGTTCGAGGGTCACGAGCGAAAACCGAATGCGCCGTGGACGGACTTAGTCTATGAGTTACGGGGATATCTAGAAAGTTGGCTAGAAACTTTAGAGATAACAGATTTTGAAACGCTAAAAGAATTGATGCTCACGAAGCAGATAAAAAAACGTGTTCCTTTGGATATTCGAGAACATTATGTGGATGTCTGGGACGAGATAAATGAAGCTTCTAAACTAGCTGAAATATGCGACAAATTTGAAGCGGTCCGGAGACACATGAAAACTTTTGAGCCCCGAACTTTTGGGAGAAATTCTTTTAATAAAAGTTATAAGAACGTGCCGAATCAATCCAAAGTTATAAGGGATCAGAAGCCGGGAAACCTCGAGAAAAAGGTTGTTCCAAAAGAGTCCGCTCCGAGTAAAGAGAAAAACTTTGATAGGCAAAGAGAAATAGTGTGCTATTTATGTCGAGAAAGAGGTCATATTAAGCCCAATTGTCCGAAAAACCCTGATAGACAGAATCACCCGGTACATAACTTAAATGCAGAAAGTATATTAGGAGAGAGTTTTGAACCGTATATTGATAAAGCATTTATTAATGGAGAACTAAGGGAATATCTTAGAGATACCGGGACGTGCATAGATTTGTGTGAGAGCGAGATGATTTCGACGGAAGATTTGTTGCCGGATCTCGTCTGGATAAACAACCGCTGGACGCCGCTTGTAAGTGTTTGCCCTTAGCTAAGATTGTTTTCGAAGGAGATTTTGGAAGGGTTGAAACGAAAGCTGCTGTGAAGCCCGCTGAGCTTAGTCAAGGTTTATATTTAATGGGAAATCGAACAGCTAAATTAATTGAGGAACAGAAACTCAATGTAAATCCGGTGAATGCGATTATTACGCGAAGTATGACACGACGTAATTCGGATGTAAATAGTGTACAGAGCGCACGAGAACAAGATAAATCTAAATGCCCCCAAGTCGAGAACGAAACTTCTAGTCTTTCGAACGGGGTCGAGGGAAATAACAATGAGAGTGAAGGGAACGCTATCACGATGGAGGAGAACGAAAATACGGTAATCCCTTCGCTGGACAGCTCGGAAAAGTCGCCCCTCGCGAAAATCACTGCAGAGGAGTTCTTATCTGCACAAAAGAGTTGCCCGGCGCTAAAAGAATTGTGGGAAAAGGCGATTACAGAAGAGAAGTCAGAATTCCAAATTCAAAACGACCGACTAGTTAGGATTACGAAGTCGAAACGAGGGGAGGAGAAAAAACAGCTGTGCGTTCCTACGGTGTTTAAAGGAGAGATTTTAAACCTGTGTCATTCTTCTGTGTCAGGTCATTTGGGAGTTACGAAAACCAAATACAGAATTCTCGCCAATTTTTTCTGGCCCCACTGCTATAAGGACATAGAGGACTATATTAGGACGTGCGATCCGTGTCAGAAGGTAGGCAACAACAGAGAAAGGAAGAAAGCTCCGATGAAGTTGGTCCCCATAATTTTGGAACCTTTTAGGCGTTTGTCGATCGATGCGATAGGCCCGTTAATTGTTAGCGAAAACAATAACAAATATGCAATCACAGCTGTCTGCCAGGCTACGAAATATCCAAACGCAAAAGCAGTGAAGGATTTAACTTCGAAATCGGTGGTGCACGCGCTAATTCAAATTTTCTCTGAGACAGACTACCCTCGCAAACTTCAATGTGATTTAGGCAGCTCGTTTACGAGTGAACTAACGACGTTGTTTTTTGACAAGTACGATATAAAAGTGAGTCATTCTTCAGTTTGCCACCCGCAAAGTAATCAGGTGGAGAGGATGCACTCTAGCCTGAAACGAGCTATCAAAATATTATGTTTGGAGTCCAAAAGTGAGTGGAAAAGAGTTTTGCCTATGGCACTCTTTGCCCTACGTACGGTTACCCACGAAAGTACGGGTTTCAGCCCCGCGGAGCTCGTGTACGGAAAGAATCTCAGAATGCCTCATACAATTGTGTACGAAAACTGGATGAACGAGGAGGAAGTTAGCCAGAATGTTGTAGATTATATTTTAGAATTAAACAGTAGATTGAAATTATGTCAGGATTTCGCAGTAAATCGTATGGCGGAGTGTCAAGAGAAGAAGAAAGTATGGTATGACAAGAACGCTGTTTCACGTAAATTTAAAGTCGGAGATCTCGTGCTAGTGCTGGCTACTGCAAAGCCCCATAAAATGGCGGTAAACTGGATAGGACCAGGTGTAGTTACGAGTGTGATATCCGATACGAATTACACGGTTGACATCCCGGAAAAGAAAAATAAGAATACGATCTATCACGTGAATTTAATGAAACCGTATTATAAGAGACCCGAATATGTTAATCTAATGATAGAGGGATTCGGGGAAGAAATTGAGGAGGAGGCGGATATTCCATATCCTTTGCCCGATCCGACTCAGTTCAACTTCTGGGAATTAGTACGGGAAAGCAATTTGGAGAGTAAATTATCCACTGAGCAGATCGGTGCTCTACAAAATTTATTGGTTAAACACCGGAATGTATTTTTGAGTGACCCTGACACCACTCCTCTGGTTGAGATGGATATAAAGTTAATAGATGAAAAGCCAATAAGATCTAGGCCCTATCGCATGTCTCGCAGGCAAACAGAGATTCTCAGGAATGAAATAAAACGCCTCTTAGAACTAGGAGTGATAGAAATGGGACAAAGTGACTTCGCCGTCCCAATGATCCTTGTGGAAAGTCCCGGAAAAGATCCTCGTCCGTGCATTGACTATCGGGAGTTAAATGCAAAAACTCAGATTGAATTTTTCCCTCTCCCCAACATCGAAGAAGTCGTAGAAAAAGTTAGCGCAGCGTCTTTCATTTCCGTTATGGATTTGACAAAGGGTTACTTTCAAACAGTGGCGCAGAGAGGGAGGGGGAGCAGGGGAAAAAACCCCAGGGCCTCAGCTTGTGAAGGGGCCCCGCTTTTGCTGTTTATATGATATTGTGTGTTGTCAATTTTGTAAAAAAAAAAGTCCAAATTGAGATTATGTCCCCGGATGTTTCAAATTAATTTTTGATTGAAAGCCAGATAGAGTTTAAACCACCCACTTGACAAAAACTAGGAGTGTTTCTGATTGAGTCTTCTTTTGCAAAAAAAGTAGACATTGAAGGTGTTATTCAACAGTTTGCCATGACTAAAAGTAGAAAAGATTTATTTAACAAGAAATCATTTTTTTCCCGAGACACATTGTTAAATAGTGGAAGAAAAGGTATAGCCAGAGGAGAGACTATGCATCCACCCAACCTCCGAAATTTTGAATTTTCCTGAACAAAATGTTAAAGATCAAGACTTTCTATGAGAAATTTTGAAATGTCCACTTTTTTGGCCTACTGAAATTTTTTTGGCTGCCTGCTTGCATGGAAGTATGAATAAAAATATTAATTTTTTCAATACTCAGGAAACATGCCACGCAAAAATGTTAACGTTTCAAATACAGTTTCTCTATGGAGATGACGAAACCTCCAAAACAAAATGTGGGTATTTTTTAGAGCACGGATGTTTATTAATAAAGTATAATACTCTTTTAAATTAGAAATTTTAATTTTATTAATTATTTTCCAGTTACTATTAATTTAAAGTTTCTTTAAATGATTCATAATTTTAATAAGGAATAAATGATTGATCTAATACGACATCAAACGGATTTCTGGATAACAAAGGGACCCCCAAAGATTTTATCCCCGGGGCCCCGACTTGGCTCTCTGCGCCTCTGCTTTCAAATACCTCTTTCAGAACAAGCGCAAAGGTAAGCAGCGTTCGTTACGCCTTTCGGAAGTTATATACCGAAAAAAATGATGTTTGGGATGGTCAACGCCCCCTTCTACTTCTGCAAAATAATTAGCATAGTATTAGGAGGCTTAGAATGTTTTGCCCTACCCTACATAGATGACATGGCAATTTTTTCTAATGATTGGGAGCAGCATATTAGACATCTTGATGAGGTTCTAAAAAGGTTAAGTGAGGCAGGTCTTAAAGTTAAGTCGACAAAGTGTAGGTTTGCGCAAGACTATGTCCGATTTTTAGGTCACGAGGTAGGCTCCGGAAAACGATCCCCGAGTCAGGCGAAAATCCAAGCTGTCCAGGATTTTCCAACTCCGAAAACTAAAACCCAGGTGAGGTCGTTTCTCGGGTTATGTGGGTATTATCAGAGATACATAAATCAGTATGCTATTTTAGCAGCGCCTTTAACTGATACTCTAAAAGGGAAACTGAAACGAGAAAAAATTGAATGAAGTGAAAGTTGTGAACGTGCATTTCAAGCCTTAAAAGCAGAGTTGACGAAAAGCCCTGTTTTGTATGCCCCTGATTTCTCTCGAGAATTTTTAGTGCAAACCGACGCGAGTTTAATAGGTGCAGGTATCGTTCTAGCCCAAGTATTTGAGGGGGAAGAACATCCGATTGTGTACCTCAGTAAAAAGTTCTCCAAGGCAGAACGGATTATAGTACGATCGAGCGAGAATTGGCAGCTATAATTTATGGCGTAAAAAAATTGAATCATTATCTCGATGGACAACCGTTTATTCGGCAAACGGACCATAATCCCTTGGTTTACTTGAATAAAATGATAGGTACCAATTCCCGGTTAACCCGATGGGCGTTGTGTTTACAGCAGTACAATTTTAAAATTGTTCATAAGCCCGGGAGAAAGCATGGGAACGCGGATGCTCTTAGCCGTGCCAATGATTACGAACAAAAAAGAGAAAAAAAAAGGCTTGTATGATTTCTGTTTACAAATTGTATATATTTCTATTAATTGCAGTTTGCAAAAGTGTTAGTATATGTGTATATTTTAATTAATTAAGTGTAGTATTGAAGTGTTTAGAATTGTGCGAGTTTCCGGTAGTAGCATCACGTAATTTTTACAGGTAACTTTTCATTTATCGAAAGTTCAGAAACGTAAGTTGTGCATCTTAAGGAAAAAAGGTTACTCTCTGATATTGTGGTGCTTAATAGTGTAATTAGGGACTTGCGTGCCAAGCTTCCCTGTTTTTGTGTGTCCTGCATGGTCTTCCAAAAAGACAAATTTTTTATTCCAGTGGTATCAAAAAACTCTCCTGAGGGGGGAGGAGCTGTACCATCGCCCCCCTTAGTGCACCTGCACGATGGAATGTGCGAACGGCGACGGAGTGTCTAGAAGGACAATGACTGCGCTAGACATCGGACTCTTAGCTGAAAAGAGCGATTTTAAGCTCCTTGCTTTCAAAAGGACCGACGAGGCGTGGGAAAGGCACTTGCCCTAGTTGAATCTGACCGGAAGGAGCCGCCATGACGTACGGGCAGGCTAGGCCAATAAGCTGTTCAGGGGGCAGGTTGACCCCCAGATGATGTAAGAAGCCCGAGCAAGGGGCCAGATACCTTTGAACGGAGAGAAGGAAGAGATGCCCCTAGACTGCGCGCTCCGAGGTGTACGGGTTTTTTTTTGCAGTGAGAAAAGTTCAGCGATCAATGAACTTCCAGCCGGTCTGAGATGAGACCGCATACCCTGTACTAGATTGTACTTGTACCAGTAATTGTTATGTTTAAAATTAAATTCTGTTAAGTTTAACGAGTGATTTTATTACACGCTACCACACAGATGATAGTGTTTGCATACAGAATTAAATCTAGCTGTGACGAGATTATTAGAGCCGTTCCTATTAATCTGAGACGACGTCACAGTTCATTCGGATATAATTTAACCGCGAACCTTCTGTTTTAACATATGCATCAACAATATACTGTTGAAACAGTTTCCTACTACTGTGCAATATGCTAAAACCACTACGAATTGAAAGTCGGTATGCATAGGATTGTAATTGAGTTACCCGTATTGTTACGAAAATCGCCAAATGGGTGTATTTTCGAGCAGTCCAATCAGCGCAGTAAACAAAAATAACTCTATTTCGGGCTCGCAGCTCAATAGCTCAAAATAATACAAGAAACTTTAACATGCGCTAAGTAAAATCATAAATAAGCACAACAATAACGCTATTCATTTCACAGAATCAACCGTGCGCTTCAAAGTCTATCACTCAACTGAACTCCCCGGACTGACTGACTGATGATAGGTTCTTGGAGGAGTGCCCTGGGCACTAGGCCTTTAACTCCAGTATGTAAGATCTTTGTAGGGTATTTTCAGTCTTGTAATGAGTCCCCACACAGGACGGGTTGAGTTGAATATCAGTCAAGTAAAGTAAAAAGTGTCCTGCATGAACAGTCCGGCCAAAAAGATGTTAAATAGGGGAAGGTTTTTTTTTTTTTAATGCCGTAGTATGAAGTACGTTATTGTGGAGGATCAAATATGTCAAGATAAGGGGAGCATTTGGCGAGAACCGCCTTCGGTCTTTTGCTGTTAGATGGATCACGAAAGTCGTAATCCGGAAGTTCGGCAAGAATGTCGTTATTGATACTGGATATATTATGGTAAAAGTTGACGGCAAGTCTGTGGATTGTGTGCTTAATCGGCTCAATGGCCAGGTCATTTTGAATCGTAGTGTTTCTTAGGAAGTGGTTTCCCTTACGGATTTTTCTAAGTATTGCACTTTGTTTAGCTTGCAGGGATTTCATGTGCGATTTAGCTGCAAAGGCCCATACGGGGGCTGCGTAAGTAGCGATAAGCCTGATCATTGTTTTGTTTATGAGCGTTTGTTTTGCTTGCTGAGTTTTTTAGAATAAAGTATAGGAGCAATCTTTTTGGCGGCAGCCGCCATGCGGTTTCTAATTTTAGTAATGTGTGGTTTCCATGTGAGTGACCTGTCCAATGTAATTCCCAGATAAATGGCAGTGTTTCTCCATGGGACGACATTGTTTTTTACGTATATGCGGGGAGGGTTATGTTTTCTAGAGAAATGAATTGCTTGGCATTTATCGTAGTTTAATTTTCCAGGTATCGAGCCAGGTTTCGAGAGCGTCAATATGTGCTTGGATGCATCTTGAGAGTACTGTGGGGTGGTGAGCTCTGCAAATAATCGCCGTATCGTCGGCGAACAGAGCAAGTGTGGTGTACGGATTTCTAGGGATATCGTTTACGTACAAGTTAAACAGTGTAGGTCTCAGGATTGACCCTTGGGGAACACCACTATTTGTAGGAGTGCGGTTAGAATGAGTATTGTTTACACGAACCATAAATGTACGGTCAGAAAGATAATTATGAATTAAGTGAATTAGCGAGTCTGGCATGCCGTTTTGTATGAGCTTGTACATGAGGCCTGTATGGTATACTTTATCAAACGCTTTTGATATGTCTAGGAGGAGAATACCAACTTCCTCTTTTTCTTTCATTGCTTCAGCGATATGTTCTGTGACTCTAAGGAGTTGGTGAGTCGTACTGTGTTGTTCTCTAAATACAAATTGTTCGGGGATAGTAATATTGTTTCGAGTGAGGTGTCCTTGAATGCGGTGGAGTATGACTCTCTCCGCTAATTTACTTAAGGCGCTTAATAAACTAATCGGTCTGTACGAGCTAGGTGCGGTGCTGCTTTGATTTGGCTTGGGTATAGGACAGACGATTGATGTTTTCCAGGCTTTGGGGAAGTATTTTAATTTGAATATGTGGTTAATCAAAGAGGCCAGGAAAATGAGAGTACGTGCAGGCATATTTCTTAGCATGACGTTACTAATTTTATCGCTTCCAGAACATTTTTTAATTAACAGTTTTTTAATTATAATAACCATCTCCGTCGGTTTTGTGGGGGAGATTTCAGTTGTACAAGTAGTGCGAAGGAAATTATCGACAGTCTCCTTTATATGAGAATCCGTATTTGGGTCCACTGCAATGTTTTTGTGGAGGCTAAATTGCTTTTCATATGTTCTAGCCAGTGTATTTGCTTTATCGTAGTCGGTTAAGGCGTAACTGCTGCCTTCTTTGAGGGGAGGCATATGCGATTTTTGGTTTTTTAGTTTTTTCAGTGCCTTCCACACTGAACTGTCTTCGGGGTTAAGGCTAGTGATAAAATTTTCCCAGTTTTCATTTGAATGGGCTCGTAGTAGTACTCTAGTTTCAGCTCTTATTTTGTGATAGTTTTGCCTGTCTATGGGACTACGAGTGCGTTGGTATAATTTCCTGGCAGTATTACGCTGCCATATTTTTTATCTAATGTGAGGAGGGAGTTTGATAGCTCCGTTGTTGTTGACCGGTTTAGATGAGTTGTGGTAAGCGGACGTTATTATATCCGTGATGCGAGTAATCTCGCGTTCAATGTCTTCAGCATTCTGGATATCAGGAAGGAAAATAGGTGCGCTTAGCAGTCGGTTCGTGTAGTCTATCCAGTTTGTTTTTAAGTGAACATTCTGAGGATGCCGAGCAAGTTTAAGTTAATGTCAAATTGCACTGGGAGATGATCGGAGTCAAACCGCTGTAGCACAGAGCTTTGGATTGTTTGATTCATGTGTTTGCATAAAGCAAGGTCTATTATGGACGATGATCCGTTAGTGGCGTAATGAGTAGGAAGGGGTGGAACAGCCATACGTATTTTGTTATTGATCATAAATTTAAGAACTCCCCGGAGAGAAATCCTAGCGTTTTTATAGAGATGATGACGTCACCAGAATTGCGGAGGAACTTCTGGAACAATCCTATCAAATTGAAAAATGGTCTCGAGACATGAATTTTCTAGAAGCCACCATTTGTCACCAAGGTCGCCAAATCCGTCGCCAAGACGATCGCCAAGTTTGTCGCCAAGACTACAGGGTTACTTCCACAGGTTTACCATTACCTGAGGACTTCGCTATTATGCCTGTGAAACTAGTTTCACGGCGGCGCATGCAATACGAGAGCAAATTAAGTTTTTATTTCGTAACACTGCTCCCCTCTTTAAAAGAACTGACGACCCGGCAGTCTTATCACACAGCATTATGATCAGTAGCACCATATGGAGCTAAACGATTAATGTGGATGACTTTCGGTTTTGAATTGGGCGACTTCTGGACTCTGTAGATAACATCGTTCAATTTCTTGACAACTGTATAAGGTCCTTCCGAGTTCTGTTGCAACTTAGGACTCAGACCTCTCCTTCGTTTCGGGTTATACAGCCAAACTTGATCACCCTCCTTAAATTGGTGATTCGTTGCTTTGGCGTCGTAACGAATCTTCATTCGGTCACTCGCCAAATTGATTCGCTCTCTGGCAAACGAATGAACTCTTTCTAATCGTGCTTCTAAATTACTCATGTAATCATTCCGTGAGGAGGGCGTATCACATGGTCGTCCAAAAACAATATCACTGGGTAATCAAGAGGACGGCCGAGCAACATCTCTGATGGAGAATATCCGATCGTCTCATGAACCGCACTTCCTTAAGCTAGGAGGAACAGTGGCAAATATGTATCCCAGTCGGTTTGATTCTTCGAAACAAATATTGAAAGATGATTCAAAATTGTTAGATTGTGCCTCTCGACCATGCCATCAGACTCGGGATGTAACGGTGTTGTTCGAGTCTTCGTGATTCCCAAATATTCGCAGAGTTCCGAAAATAGTGCTGAATTAAAATTTGTACCTTGATCCGAATGTAACATCATAGGCACTCCGTAATAAGAGATCCAGTTTCTAACGAGTTCTTCCGCTACAGTTGAAGCTTCCTGATTCGGGATGGCAATCGCTTCTGGCCATTTGGTAAAGTAATCCATCAGGACTAAGACGTATCGATTGCCTTTCGATGTTGTAGGCAGGGGGCCTAGGATATCTAAAGCTACTCTTTCGAAAGGCGCGCCAACGTTATAGCGCTGCAAACGACCCTTGGTTTTTATTTTAGGTCCTTTCCGGGCAACGCAATCGTGGCATTCTCTACACCATTTTTCAACATCGGCACGAAGTCGATCCCAATAAAATCGCTCCCTGGTTTTATTTAACGTCTTCATCACTCCAAAATGCCCTCCACTTGCACTATCATGAATCTCCCGCAGAACATCTGGAATTCTACTACGTGGGAGAATTAATTGCCATCGGCTTGATCTTCCGTCATCGCTCTCCCATTTCCGATATAAAACACCGTCCTTAAGATGTAAAGAATCCCAAAGAGCCCAGTATCGCTTTGTAGCGGGACTCTCTGGCGCGATCTCATGCCAAGACGGTCGATCCGCGGAATTTAGTTTCTTCTCCAAAATTGGCCTAATATTGGAATCTTCTAACTGTGCTCTCTGTACTTCACTCGAAGCCCACCGATCCACAGTCGTTGCAGTCAAAACCTTCACGAAAGTATCCGTCTCCGTCCCGTACTTTTTCTCGGCTTTCACGCAGTGTTTACAGTCCTCTTTACAAGGTCCTCTGGAGAGAGCGTCTACATTTCCGTGCGAAGTTCCTTTGCGATACTCGATTTCGAACTCATACTCCTGCAGCCTTTGGATCCAGCGAGCTATCTGACCCTCAGGTTCTTTAAAATTCAAAAGCCATCTCAAGAAAGCATGATCAGTCCGGAGAAGAAATTTCCGTCCATAGAGGTAGTGATGGAAATGCTCAATAGATTTAACAATAGCCAGTAATTCCTTACGAGTGACACAATAATTCCTCTCTGGCTTACCCAAGCTCTTGCTGAAGTAAGCAGTAAAGTTTGCCCGCGCAAATTTACAAATTTTATTGTAACATAATACAGACACGTAACTATCTTCAAAATGGTAACCGACAATTTAATTTACACAATACACATACAGACTTAGACTCTAGCCATTTACAAGGTGGCTAGCATCAGTCAGGTCCTTTTATATAATAATAAAAATTCAATCTTTAGAAAAAACGCGCACACTTATTTTACTTACTAGCCCGTGTTCTTTTAACGGCTCGCTCATTTATTAAAGCAGCGGGTGCGTTTATAATCTTTACTACTCCCATGGGGAAAAGCACATCCACCACAGGAGTGGCGATGTTGCTGGAATAAATAAACTTTTTCAACTTAAATTAATGAGAGTCTTCAAATTTTAGTCTTGATAATGCATCAGCATTACTATGTTGACTGCCTTTCCGATATGTATTCGTCATGTTATAACGTTGCAGGGCTAAAGCCCACCGTGATAGCTTAGCACCATGGGGCGCACTTCTCGTTAAATACGTCAGAGGAATATGGTCTGAAACTATTTGAATTTCAGATCCAAATATCCAGGTGTCAAATTTCTTTAATGCTTCCAGTACACAAAAGGCTTCTCTTTCAATGGTCGCCCACTTTATTTGACTCGTGCTTAGTTTTTTACTGAAAAATGCAATAGGTAATTCTTTTCCATTGTCATCACGTTGAGCTAAGCATGCCCCAATTGCAGTGGCCGAGGCATCTGTGTATAATTGAAAAGGTTTCTCAAGGTCTGGAGTGTGTAAGGAAGGCATTTTTATCAGTTCCTCTTTGAGCTTTGTAAATGCTTTATCCGCCTCAGAACTCCACGGTATCTTAATTGGAACGCTTTTCTTCGTCATATTTGTCAACGGTAATACGATTTGTGAAAACTGAGGTATATAGTCACGATAGTAACTAGCCAGCCCAATCAAACTTCTCAACTCTTTCTTAGTGGTGGGTCTTGCTAACTTTCGTATAACTTCAACCTTTTCTGGATCCGGGGAATGTTGTCCCGATCCAACTACATGACCTAGAAATTTCACATGGGGTTTTCCAAATTCGCACTTTCCCACCTCATATATTAAGTCATTGGCTATTTTCATAGGATACACGTCTGGTATAGTAAAATAATAATCTGAAGTCGACAAATAATCTGACACTTCCATCTTTCTTGGCAACGCACTTCACAGGATGAGCCCATTCGCTATCACTGTGTTCGATTAAACCCATGTCTAACAGTTCTTGAATCTGTCGATCCACTTCTTCTTGCAAACTAATAGGTATTCGGTATGGTTTAAGTCTCTTTGTTGTACAATCTCCTGTAACCCTAACAGAGTGACCTTCTACCCTAGCGCGGCCAGGTTTAGCACTAAACACACCTGCACATTTTTTAAGTGCATGAAATGATTCCTGTACTTGCTTATTTGTTAACTTGGCATTCCCAAGGTGTGTTCTAATATCTTCTATGCTTTTGCTTTGTGCATCAGTAGGTGAATAATGAATTTTCCCGGTCCCGAAATCTTCGTCTAACTCAAAAATCATACCAACATGATTTACTCTTTGAATATACGGACGCACTTTGTTCACATGAAGTTCTCTTATACTTCCGTCTTCCATTTCAACCTTTACAGAATGTGGTCTGGTAATCTGAGTAACTGTTCCGGGGCCGATCCAGGTATTTAAAAGCTTATGCGAGGATGACGGCGTCAATACTAAAACTTTATCGCCCACTGCAAATGACTTTTCTTTTGACCGGAGGTTATATCTAGAGACATATTCTTCCTGAGCTTTCTTGCTATTCTCAGAAGCGAATTCGTGAGCTCTTTTCAAACTCTCCACCAAGTTTTGCAAATATTCCGTAATTGGACGTGAGGCGGTCGTTGGAATCAGTCGTTCACCTGTTCAAATATCTTTTAACAACGCTAAAGGTCCTGGAGGTAATCTTCCATATACCAATGGATAAGGTGACAATCCGGTAGTGCTGTGAGGCACTTCTCTATATGCAAACATAAGATACGGGAGGTGAATGTCCCAATCTTTACCACATTCTTGTATAATTTTATTCAACATATCCTTCAGAGTTCTATTCTAGCGTTCGACTGCTCCCATACTCTCAGGATGTCCTGGAGTGGAAAAGCGAGGTGAAACGCCTAACAAGTTCTCAAATGCCTCAGTTAACTTGGAGGTAAAGTTTGTACCTTGATCTGTACAGATCATTTTAGGAAATCCCTTTTGGGTAAATATCTTCATTAATACACTTAGACTCTAGCCATTTACAAGGCGGCTAGCATCAGTCAGGTCCTTTTATATAATAATAAAAATTCAATCTTTAGAAAAAACGCGCACACTTATTTTATTTACTAGCCCGTGTTCTTTTAACGGCTCGCTCATTTATTAAAGCAGCGGGTGCGCTTATAATCTTTACTTAAGCTATGACACTTTCACCGTTTTCTGTTTTCTGCGAAAGCACGGCTCCCTTATAGGAGCCGTGCTTCCTTCATTACTGGCATCTGTATCCAAGATAAAGTCTTTGTCAGTCCGGGGATATGTCAAAATAGGAGACGTCGTTAACGCCTGCTTTAAACTAATGGACGATTTCTCGCATTCCTCTGTCCAATTAAAACTTGCTTGGGCTTCAGTCAATTTATGTAAAGGTCTCGCTATTGTTGAGAAATTTCTTACAAAACGGCGATAATAGGTGCACAGTCCGAGAAAACTTCGCAGTTCATGTACCGTTTCCGGACGAGGCCAATCGACAACTGCTTTAACTTTTTGTGGATCAGTCTTAACTCCGTCTGCAGAAATAACGTGACCAAGATAAGTAACTTCCTTACGTAAAAATTTGCATTTCTTCGGGTTTAGTTTAAGGTTAGCATTTTGTAATCTAAGAAACACTTTACAAATATTATTTAAATGTTCTTCAAACGTTTTTCCCACTATAATAATGTCATCTAAATATCCTAAGCAGGCCTCAGACGAAAGTCCACGTAATACAGTTTCCATTAGTCTTTCAAAAGTAGCGGGGGCATTGCAAAGACCGAAAGGCATTACCTTAAAGTGAGAGTCCTTGTCCGGTGGTAAAAGCTACTTTTCTTTATCTTCAGGTCGAATTTCGACTTGCCAATACCCGCTCTTTAAGTCCAACGTAGAGAACTACTGGCTTCCATTCAAAGCATCTAAAGTGTCATCTATTCGCGGGAGGGGATAGCAGTCTTTCCTCGTAATATCGTTTAGTTTCCGATAGTCGACGCAGAAACGTGTCGATCCGTCCTTCTTTTTAACAAGAACGATAGGTGAGGCCCAAGGCCCCGACGATTCCTCTATTATGCCACCGTCCACCATTTCTTTAATCAGGCGTTCAGCTTCCTCTTTCTTTGCAAGAGGCAAACGTCTTGGATACTGCTTGATTGGTGGATGATCACCTGTATTAATTTTATGTTGTGTCACATTACAGTGGCCCACATCAGCGTCACAGGTAGAGAATAAATTTTGGAATTCCTGGAGTAATTTTTGCACTGCTATTCGCTGTTCCTTACTAAGTCCTTCAAGATTCTCCAGCATTAGTTGAAAATGATGACTATTAGAATATCCTTGCGGACGGGCGACGATATCCACCACTGGTTCACACGTCGCAATAACGGCCCCTTTTTCTACAGTCTTGGGCTTATTGTCCAAATTCAACACTCGAATAGGTATAGCTTCCCCTCTTAAATCCACGAGTGCGGGGGCCACCAAGACCCCTTTTAAGGAGAACTGGCTAGGAAAGTTCGTTACGACATACCGGAAATGTCCAGAGGCTTCAGGAACCCCTTGGATAAGAAATTCAGATCTCGCTAGTATAGTCGTCTTCTCTTTCGCGAATATAGAACATGACTTTGAATACTGCTCTCTTCCTGAAAACAAGGGAATTTCTACCCTCCTGTCCGTATCTCGTTCTTCTCTTAAGTTAAATTTTTGAAGGAAATCCAGTCCAAGGATACAAGGGTCAGTGATGTTAGCCACGTAGACCCTGTGCCGGAATTTCTTGGATCCACATTCAATGGATACGTCCAGTTTTTCTTGTATCTCTGTCTTTTCACCAGTAGCGGTCTTAATAGAGCCGCTTGGAGACGTGTAGAGCAATTGTTCCTTCAGTTTCATGGCGAAGTCCGATTTTAGAAGAGTGACATTCACACCCGTATCCACTAGCATCAAACAAGGGATACCACAAATAGTTCCTTCAACATAAAGTCCAGTTTCTCCTCCGCTAAGTGCGGAAACTTCCAATTTCTCTTCAGGGGCTTTATTCGGAAAAGTCAGCCTCCGCCCCGCAAGACGCCTAAGACCTAGTTTTCCTGTTTGGGGAGAAGTCACGTCGCATTCTCTTTGCACGTGTCCCCTTTCGTGACATCTCCAACAGGTCACGTTCGGATTCCTTCGGGGAGAACCCCTTTTTCCAACAGCGAGACTATCCGATAATTCCTGGAGTGCCTTGAGTACAGAATCCAGTTTATCATCCTTTTCCTTGGCGGCGTTTCCCTCTATATCCACAGACCTTACATGCCTGAGTGTTTTCGAAACGGTTCTCGAAGCTTCATATTTCATGCTATACGCCAGAGCTGCCTTCAAATCTTTCGGGTCTACCAGTCTCGTAGAATGTTGTGTATCTTCGTCCCTGATAGCGTCGACGAAGTACTGGGCTGCTAAACTTTCTCAAACATCTAGGGGACATTCCGCGTAAGCTAGGATCATCAATCGCTCAACATCGGCGGCTAATACCTGTAGACTTTCTCCAGGCCTTTGTCGACTTGCTTTCAATTCAGTCCTATAAAACTGGGTAAGATGGCTATTTCCAAATCGAGATTCGAGAGCCTTTTCGAACGTCGGTAGGTCGTTCAACTTGTCATTCGGTATTCCTAGGAGAATCTCCGCAGCTGATCCTTGCAGAGAGGCCAGAAGTTGACTGGCCTTGAAGCTATCCGTCCATTCATTTGTAGAGCTCACGACGTCAAACTGAATCTTAAAAACAGTCCAACCCAGACAGCACAGCAAACTTGCAGCAAACTTGCAGCAAGCTTGATTTATCAAGTCAATAAGCTTGAATTGAGCTTGAAAATTCCAGTCGTGTAAGCTTGATGCAAGCTTGAATCAAGAGTTCTAGTTTACACTTGCCCAGCTTGCATTAAGCTTGACATTTCAAGCTTGAATCAAGCTTGACATTTCAAGCTTAAAAATTTTTCCAAAAAAAAAATTTTCTAAATACACGGGGCGCCCGCGCCCCACATACTTTATTTTTCCGCGCATTTCCCCACTCTCTGCTGTAATTTTAAGCTGTTTCCATCGAGTGTCCGTGGCTAAAATAGAACCCGGGACCTTTCGATTAGTAGCCGAGCGCGTTAACCATTCAGCCACCAGAGCCTTGTGCAGCTATGACTAAAGTTTGAAGTGAATTATTAAGCGGTTTTCTGGCCAGATTGATAAGTGAGTTATGTTATTTGTTTTTTTTGTTTTTTTTTCCATGGGATGCATCAAAATTAAAATAATTTTATGTATGATTTAGAGACTCTACTAATAGGGAAATAAACATAATGTAAACTTAAGAGCAACACATGTTTTAAAACTTTCGCAACACTCATGAGCAATACTGCCGCTGGCCAAAATCGAGACAAACGACTGATTTTGAAATCAATTTCGTAGTATAATGGTATTTTATTTTGAAGAATTTCCATATTTGGAAATATAGAATGGGTTTACTTACTTAACACAAATTTTGTGTTAAGTAATCTGAAATCAAAGAAACAGATAGTTAAACGTTACTTCGAAATGCTATATCACAGTTGCTAACATAACATGTATGGAATACAAACACTTTAGTCATTTTTGTAAATATTTCTTATAATAACAAATAATTGAAAAATTTTGCTATTTTTTAACGCTAAAAATTCTCTTTACAAATGTGGTTAGTTATTTTCCTACATATATTGGTATGCTATATCGATATAGAGCATTTCGAAGAATTAAAAATAAGTTTAAATTAATTTATACAAATGTAAATTTGAATTATTTTCATTGTTCATACTTTATAATTAAAAAAATTATTTAACTTCTGAAATTTTTTTTATCCTTTGTAATTATATTTTAAAATTACAAAAGTGTAAGATGTAAGATTTTTGGGCCCTAAAATCTGTAGGCCCTGGGCAGTTGCCTCGTTTGCCCTGCCGGTAATATGGCACTGGTAATAAAAAACCCATCCCCGTTAAAACACATCTTTTACGAACTTTCAACAGATTTGAGGACGCTAGACAATTAATGTCCATTCTCTTTCACAGATGGCGCCATTACCGCACTTTGCAAGTCAAATCCAGCTTAAGCCAACATTGCATTGCCACGCCAAATCTCAAGCTTGATTTAAGCTTATGTGCTGTCTGGGAAGATGTTTGGCCGTCAAATGTTAAATGCTTTACAGTCGGTCTAGAATTAATAATTTCTCCACCTGCCAAAATATTGCTTGGCTTCCTCTCAAGATCAGAAAGTCTCTTTTCAAAATCGCTGATTTGCCCTTTGACGTCGCCAATTTGTTCTTGCACATCGCTGATTTGTCCTTGCACATTGCTTCGTACTCCCTCGATTTTTTCTTATACGTCGCTGATTTTTTTCTTGTACGTCGCTGATCTGTCCTTGCACTTCGCTTCGTACTCCCTCGACTCTTTCAGGAACAGACTGTATTTGAGTCTTCATTTCTTCTTGTCCTGAACGCATTTTCTCTTGTAGATTCTCTAGTCCCGAACAGATCTTCCCCTCCAGACTCTCCTGTCCGAACGACATCTTTTCTTTCAGACTCTCTTGTCCCAAAGACATCTTTGACATATTTTCTTTCAGACTCTCTTGTCCCAAAGTCATCTTTGGCATATTTTCTTTGACATATTTTCTTTCAGACTCTCTTGTCCCAAAGACATCTTTCACATATGTTCTTTCAGACTATCTTGACTGGAACGCATATCTAACATCATAGCAAACAGTTTTTCTATTTTATCTTCCATGGCTGCCCTGGTTAATGGCATTCAAACAGATCCTGACCCCACTTCCTGACACCAATGTTACGAAAATCGCCAAGTGGGTGTATTTTCGAGCAGTTCAATCAGCACAGTAAACAAAAATAACACTTTATTTCGCGGCTCGCAGCTCAATAGCTCAAAATAATACAAGAAACTTTAACATGCACTAACTAAAACCATAAATAAGCACAACAGTAACGCTATTCATTTCACAGAATCAACCGTGCGCTTCAAAGTCTATCACTCAACTGAACTCCCCGGAGAGAAATCCTAGCGTTTTTATAATGACGTCACCAGAATAGCCGAGAAACTTCTGGAACAATCCTATCAAATTGAAAAATGGTCTCGAGACATGAATTTTCTAGAAGCCACCATTTGTCGCCAATGTCGCCAAGTCGCCAAGACGATCGCCAAGTTTGTCGCCAAGACTACAGGGTTACTTCTACAGGTTTACCATTACCTGAGGACTTCGCTATTATGCCTGTAAAACTAGTTTCACGGCGGCGCATGCAATACGAGAGCAAATTAAGTTTTTATTTCGCAACAGTATTCTTTTAGCCGAACGTCTATCTTCAACATGTTTTATTCCATCATACCATCCACTTTCACCTCTAGGGAACAGCAAAGGATAAACCATAGGGTCACAACAGTGGTTCATAGGAGATATATTCCTACAGTTATCAGCCTTAGGATATATGCAAATGTCTCTATTTGGAGGAGGCTCACCGTCATCTCCAACAAATATGGCAGCAACTTCAGCTGTAGATGTTGGTGAGTTATACCTTCGCATATCTAAGTCTGGTTGTTCCATAAAAACCATTTTAACATTTACAATTGGGTTGATTTGTATTAGTTCGTGCATTTGTAAGAATGATTCAGCAAAGGGATTAATACTTCGCAATAAATCATCCAATTTTTCCATAACAGTTCGAAAGCAGTCTTTATTATTTTGCATGCGATAATCATTTGCCTCACTTGAATCAAAAATATAGAGTTGTCTATATGTAGACTTGTTGCGTTCGTTTGAATATAGTGATGAAACCAAGTGATAAATTTGACCATGAATTCGGAAACAATATGGTCCATTTTCAAGAGGCGATTTTATTTCAGCTCCCATTGATGCAAAGGCTAAAGCAGCATTGTATGACCTAATATGCTGTCTAAAGCTCTTCGCTTCGGCAGAATCACTACACAGTAAATCTTTTAAAACATCAGGTGTCTCATAAAGCGATGGCAGTGACACTTTACCGTCATGGCAGCATCGCGTAATTTTTTTGCTGCTGTTTTCTTCATCTTTCCAATAGACCGCTTGGCAAAAACTGCAGCATTCTGTCAGGTTTCCGCAATGGTGTTCTGCAACATCAACATGATCAAGTTCTTGGATGTCGACAACCATTGCTTGGGCTTGGCGTTCGCTTTGCCGGCGAGTGTTGAGCCTAATTATTCGCTGATTAACAGTTTCACTTTCGCGCCTCTCTCTTAATAAATTATTTCGTCTTCGTTTTCTTGCTTGGGTTTGTACAGAAGTTTCATTTCCTTGTAAAGCTCGTCTTCCAGCATTTCTTAAAATAATATTATTTTGCAAATCCATCGGTTATTAACAGTAACAAAAGACTATCTGGCCATTCGGTTAATGTTTACATTCAGCCGTTTTGAATTTGTTTTTCATAAAAATACTGTATCAAGTGATAACGTGCTGTGCAAATATATTTCCTAATTGCAGCACCTGCAGGGTTTATGAAATTAGTATTTAGTGTGCATAGTATTCATTCCGCTCAATCAGCTCCATGGATTTACTAATTTGTACTTTTCTAGTTTATTAACAACAATGTTAACGTGATGTTTTCATTCAAACTGTCACGTATGATAATTAAATTAACATAAAACCATAATAAATTTAGCTGTTACCATTAAGCAGTGTATCAATACTGTCGATTTCAATATCATCGATTTTGGTACAGCGTACGTTAGCGTATATTCAAAAAATGTTTTCATTCAAGTTGTCACATGTTGATCAAGCTGTCACATGTTAAAAGTGGTCTAAAATCGGACCACTTTCGGCCGGCATACGATAGCGTATTATATATAAATAGAAGTGTTCATAAACCTTTTTACAACATTTTAATTCTGTACTTCATAAGGATTTATTGATATTTTAACTTTTTTTCCGTGACTTCTCGATGTTTGGTAAGTTAAGCCTACGTTTCTTTTCCCGCGTTAAATCGTTGTAAGAAAAAGAAATGTATGGGTAAATTTTGATAGAATTTATGTGTGATTAAAGTATAAGTATCGAAGTAATATGCTTGTCTCTTGTTTTGCAAGTGTTCCAAGATTATTTTGTTTTTGAAAATTGATGCTTTTTAATGTGATAAGTTAATGTGACTTGCCGTTCGTTAAATGTTCAAGAAGCATTTGTCGATTTATAACCTTCTTTAAATATTTAAGCCTTATTAGCTGAAAACTAAATTAACTGTCAACGCACGCTACATATACAGCAAAGTCCATATTTTATTGATTAGTTAATTTCTTAACAACAATTTGCACAAGTTATAATTTTAAAGAACTTTTATTTATCATTACTTTGAATGTATTTCTGTATAAACTGATTGATCATGAATTAAAATATCTGAAAAATTAATATTAAGGCTTGTTTTCCAAATTCTTAATGTTCATTAACAAAATTGAAGGTTGATTCCTACTTTAGGACCCCCACTCTCGCCAACGTAAAAAATCGCCGCGTTTTGGCGAACCTTCCTGTAAATAGTCCGTGATCGCGCATGCGCACAAGTTTTAACGCTTCACAGAGAAACTGGATGAAATGAATGTGAACAATTCAGCATTAAACGCACCAAATACGGAATTTGACGATAATTATTAAAAATTCATTAGTTGGCAAGTAAAATAAATGAAATGATGTACTTGACAAGAATTTATGAGCAGATTCTTTAAATTTAATGTATTTCCTTTATTAACAGCGGATTCGTGAAATTTTACTTTATTTTAACCAATGAAGTATGTTCAATCACAACAATTTTAGGAAATGGAATCAGAAAAATTAATGCATAAATAAAAATACCTATGTATACTTTAATATTTAAAGTTACCCTAGCAACCAAATTTCCCGTATCAGATTTATTTGTGCTTGACAATGCTAATATAAATGAGTTGAAATCGTCTGCTCCTATTAATACGGCTCGAAAATGCGCAAAAGGATACTAAACCTTATTGTTGCCTACGTAATACTACATATTATGAGTATTTCGTAGGCAACGGCCTTATCCTTAAGATCAAAACTCATGACTGATCATGTGCAAAATCAACTGGAATACCGGTTGATTACTGAGAAAAATTTACGAATAAACCCTTTGCCGTATGGCTGCAATATAAATACATAAAATCGTAATGGCAACTGTATATCAATATTTATCGTCGCGTTGGCGAGAGTGGGGGTCCTAAAGTAGGAATCAACCAAATTGAAATTTATAATTCAACTTTTACAATTAACTTTAACCTCATCTTCGCTTTCTACTTTTTAATGTACAGATTTATTGTAGTATACACAGATTAACTAACATTTACTTGTGCTCTAAATTTATGTTTAATTGTCTTCAATATATCTCCCCTACTTTAATTTTAGCATGATTTTTCCAACTGAAGTTTCCTACCATCCAACTGCAACAGTTTCAAGTTTCCTAGGTGTAAATCTCCTAATGGCTGAAGAAAAGCTGGCTGAGCACTACTTGATTTATGTGTGTGCATTTAATTCACATAACCAAGTTTTACTTTTGCGGCTGCTTTTTCTCTAATACTGAAGTTCGCCTGAACTCTTTCTTACTTATGAATTCTTAGATTTTCTGTTTCGATTGTAAGTATGCATGCATCACACTTGTGTTATACATTCTTTTTAAATTGCTTTACTCTAGAATGTTTGTGTTATGAGAGAGAGTTTTGTTTTCTTACCTTTAAAAGATTTATGTTGTTTTTGATGACCTGAGTTCTGTCGGGTGGTGCAACCCAAGCATTACAGGGACCACCTTGACTGTCAATTTCCTGTAATGCTTGAGCGAAAGAACCTGTAGAAATAGTCTTTCCCTGTGATTGCATCACCACAAATGAAACATTTATTCCTGCAGTTCTCCATAAGTGAATTAAAATTTTTAAGTTAATGTAAATAATAAATTTTTGGCAGCAGAGGAGCACCTTGAGTTTTTTGATGATATGCCATTTGACAAGAACATGTTCTTCGTTCTTAAGTATTTATTCACTATTTTATTTATTTATTTACATTTTTGGGGGGTAAGTCGTAAGTATTTATTTTTAGTTTGTGATACGGTATACCACTGTTGCATGAGGTACTTAGCATGCTTGGAGATGTTCAAAGAAAAAGAGAGAATTTTGAAAAAACGGTTAACAGGTTAAAGAACGATAAGTATTTGTTTAATTATTTTTTTACTTAAATTTTTAATTTTTTTATACTTATCGGATATTTCTTTTACGTAGTTTCAGCTCCAGCACAGAGATTGCGGTGCTTGCCAGGCGCATAGCTACTCTGTCGCACCAAACGGCGCGGCGTCTTCGTCGTAGACGGTGCGACCCACCTCGTCAAGTACGGCAAGGGCAGATGCTTCGCTGGCAGGCCTACGATCGCCCGCTGGTGCTGCAACTACCGACACCTCCGCGTCCGTACAGCGCTAGCTGCAACGCCATCCAAGAGTATTGGAGCCGGCACAGGACCCATCCTGACTGCTAGAAGGAGATTTCGAGAGACTAGTGCGTGGAAAGGATCCCTTCCGAGGTTACCCGGACCGGATGAAGAACCTATGTAAAAATTGCAAGTTTCCCAAGAATATTAAATTTGTAAACAATGTAAATAAAGGCAAAAGCCAGGTGAGACCGGACTTTTAGTGCAGTGCCTTACTGGCCTCACTATTGTGATTGTCTTTCCAGGATCGCCTTATACATACAAAATATACTCATATTCAGAAAAGGTAAATATTACAAAATTTATTATTTTCTTGTTAATTTATAATTTCTTGTGGATCTTAATAACTTATATAATTATAATGATTGAGGAGAAGGCAAAGAAAATGAATTATATAAATTATTAAGCATTAAAAATAACACTTTCTATTGTGGGATACGAACCCTCAACTCACAACACAGATTACGCCGGTCAAATGAATCGTCGTTGAATCCACTTGACGGGTATGCCTGTGAATCATTTGTTCTATTTAGGACTTAAAAGAATTTTTTTAATTCGGGTTTCGAACCCTAAAACATATTGCAACCATATAGTTTGTATGTTTCGTTTAAGCGTATGGCTGGTGTCTTCACTAAAACACAACTATTTAAGCATAAAAGCTATAAAATAAATAGATATGCGTACGTTTATTGCGACCAGGTAGTACAACACATTTACCCAAGCTCACACATAAATAGGTAAATATTGATGTTTACTCAATAATGTTTATAAGTATAGTTCTGATGGGGGTTCGTGCATTAGTGGTTCATCTGGCATATAGCTTTTTGTAGAGGCATGTGGTCGTGAGTGGATTTTTTGTTTAGTACTACATACGACTAAAGGTCAATGTTGCACTGAATAGTAGGAATTCTGAACCATGCCACGTTGTTGCCATTATCGACTTTAGATTGAGTGTCTGGCAAGCCTGTATGTTGTGAGAATTGCTGCAAGACCTATGTCAAAGCAGTAAGGGCAGCTTTATACGTCTGCATGGTTAACTCACTACACCGATTTTGGTTATTTCGTCATTGTTCATTAAATTTTGCAAACTTGTCTTCGAACTCCTCCTTACATCTAATTGGGTCCTCTGCATCCCAACACAACTTGTTACGAGCCTTGTACGATATCAATTCCTCTTCAGTGAGGATGAGGTGTACAATGGCGTCATGAGTTGCGTTTTGTATCAATTGTTTAACATCATCATTTAAAAAATTTGTGGCAACTGATTGAAAACTGCTTTACTTATAGAAGGTTGGTCTGACTGTGGGGCGTCTGCAGCCGATAGTCCGTCCGTCTCATACCAATTGTATGAGGAAGGAGGAGTGAAGTTCATCCATCGTTGGTGGAATTTGTGAAAAAGGAGGGTAATCGTCCATAGGGTTGCCGTGTGTTAACTTATACTATATGCTCTCCTTTACATGTGATGCAACATAAGATGGCATGAAATCGGGCAGCAGTGTAGAACATTTAATAAGATCAATTTTACTCCGGGAATTTGCGGAGTGTGTGAGGGTTCTGCCTGCTCATTCTCAGACTTAATCATGCTTCCTACAAAATAAAATAAAAAAGAAAAGAAAATATTTTGTGCAATTCTAATTATTTTATCTGATGGCAGGTCTACTATATGAGGGACATCAGTTTTAAGATTAAAGTCAGTGTCTGGATATTTTGAATTATGTAAATCCTCTCTTGTCGGATCACCTAAAGGGAGTTCTTCCTGTCTAGTAAACTCATTATCATCAGGTCTTTTTTTACCGGGTAAGATGTTGTCGGGAACGAATGAGGCAGGAGGGGGAATATAGGGAGGGGCCATGGGCGCCGGCAGATGGGGGGGGGGTAAAGAAGACTACTTCAACGTATGGTTACCATGTTGGAAAGAGCAAGAAAAAACACTGCATACAAAAATCCAGGGGGAGGGCATTGCCCTATGCTGCCGGCGCCCATGAGAGGGGGTAAGAATCGTACAATCGTCGTAGAATAGAATTGCCAAGAATAGTATGCAACTCCTGATTCTCGGCGTCAATACTCACCCGTATAACCCTTGTGGATCGGTTCTGGTTCTACCAGACATTCCATTTGCTTATCTAAAAGACGTTTAACTATTTCTTCTCTATGAGCGGTCATTTTCCTTAAGCGGAAAAAAAGTCTCACTCCAAAATTAGTGAAATTATCACCGGTGCCTAGTTATAACAGAAAAGACTACCTCAATGTTTCTTTTTAATCTTTGTATTGCTTATTATTGTTCCCTTATTTGTTAATACAATGCTTTAATAAAACTTTCTTTCATTTGTAGTAGTTCCCTTGTTTTATTAATTCCACATTTTGTCATTTTTTTAATATTATACATATATCTATATATTTTTTTCAGAGAAATTCTTATCAAACGATTGTTAATTTTTAATGATACAAAAACATTATCAGATGTCCTCTAATAATAATTTACAATGATCGATCCAAGAGAGCGATGGGGAGCTTCAATAAAAATAAATAAAAACTTGCTTTAAAGTAAGATTTTATTTTGCTTTAATGTACATTTTATTCAGGCCAAATAAACTTTTTTTTAAATTAGCACTCCTCACACAAAAAAAAGTATTGTCCACTGGAAACTTACTGGCATTTTCAAATTATTGAACATTAAAGGGGAAATCAAAGCATAGAATTTTCAATTGTACACCCTCCAAAAAAAGTATTCGAGCAAGAGAGAAATTTCCCACGTTGGTTTCGTATATTAAAAATTATTTATCATAGAATATGAGTTAGGTTATGTGTAAGTATGTCTTTCCATATTTCTATCAAGTTGTGCGTTTTTCAAAAACTCAATTATTATTCCCAAATCTAAAATAGGAAATTTCTCTCTTGCTCGAATACTTTTTTTTTTGGAGGGTGTACATGGAATAAAAATTTACAAAACCAACTGCCATCAACCCTGTAAGATTCCCAGATCCGCACAAAGGGGCAGACTTGGTGTCGCCTTTCCAGACAGTTTGTTACAAAGGAGCCCCCCTTCAAAGAGTTGCCAAAATGCATCGCTCCTACGTGAGCGGCACCTGAAGGTGCCTTCTAGCGGAGACGTACAGGCGCCATGTAAGGACCAATTGGGAATCCTTGAATCCACCCCCGTCTTTAGATATAAAAAATAAGGAATCTATGAAAAGATGAGGGGGGGAGAGAAGAACCGGAAGAGAGCCCGGAGGAGTTGGCAGTTCAGAGCGAGAGCTGAAGAGGTGAGGTCTAGAGAGAGATCCTCCGCCGGCAAATTTTTGAAGTCCGATCGAAAGACTGTAGGGCGCTGCCCTGTAAACTGTTTTTTGCAAGTCCGGTTGTGGACTGAAGGACTCTGCCCGTGTGAAAGGACTAGTCTTCTATTGGATGTCCGACGAACTCTTATTTACTTGTATATAGCATCATATTTAATCAAGATTGTTTTAAAATTGTAAATAAATAAATTATTATCCTGTAAACGGAACTTAGCTCTAATTCTCAAACGTTACCATTCCACACTCAAGACGTTACAACCCTTTGAGTCAGGGTTTTGGTCCCTCACACAAACCACCGAAAAACCTAGGTTCAAACAGGATCTATGTATACTATATTATAAAACAAAATCCTCATTCCGCCCATTAATATGAGGAACTATCAGCTTTATTTGAAAGCTTCAGCTTTACTTTTTGTGTTAGATAGGCCGTTTAATGAGGAAGGTTGTAAGGTATATAACAACATGGTACAACATTAATATGCACGTGTATCGAATAAGGCAATTCTTCACAAAAATCTTTTCAGCTCAAACCACACGAATTTGTATAGTTGTAAAATAAGCGGGGTTTTTTTAAGTGATCAGATTATCAAATCTTTGTAATTTAAGAAGTCACGTGACTCACCATCTAGATATGAAGGTGTTTATATCCGATAAAAGAAGATTAGTGAAAAACGTGAAATTAACTTCTTTCCTTTCAATAATTTAAGTTACATTTGAAATCAAAACTGGCGTCATTTCAATGTCACGACTTAAAAAAATCTACTTATATAATACGCTAACGTATGCGTACCAAAATCGACGATATTTCCACGCTGCGAATGGCGAGAGCTAGATGTAAACATGAGTGCAATAACAATAACACATGAACAAAATTCCAAATTAAGAGTTCAATGACGTCAAATAGAGCAAGCCTATGTCACGCAGTAGCTAGATTACAAAATAATAATGGATACACAAAAATGCAAGGTATTTTGGACTTTGCTTTAAAACATCGAATTTACAATGCTTGGCACATTTATCGCCCATCTAAAAAATGGTACCATGAATTGGGCTAAAGCATATTTTAGTCATTTGCTGCTACAACATCAGTTTTTATGATGACACCCACAATGTGTAGCAACTCTAAACTAAATAAATTTAGGGCGAGATTCAAGTGAAACGCGCGCGATCGAGTTCGAATCGAACGTTTTTCAGTCCCCAGTTTTCAGTTCAGTCCCCAGAAATCTTCCAATGAACAAACCTATCGCGCTGTCACGTTATCAAAATACGATTGGTTTGTTTCAGTTGAATAAGAAACATTGATATATTTCGAAGTTTCCCCTGTTGGATGCGGAAAACGTTCGAATTGTGTTTCACTTGAATCTTGCCTTTAATGACAAATTCTGTTAAAACAAAGAAATATGAGAAATTTAGTCAACACGGTACTGAGTATAAAGAAGAGTAAGGTATGGGGTGGCGAAGCTGGCTGCCTTGGCGGCTAGTTAAGCATTATAAAAATTTTCCCTTTCTTTAAATCATTTGTTATTTCTCATTTGACTTTAAACCAAGAGTAATTCTATGGTCATGGGACAAAATTCTGGGAAGGGGGGGGTAGATTACTCAAAGATGAAATCAGAATCACCGGTATGTGATTCTCATTAGTCTTCCAACAACCAACTCCCCCAAGATGTTTGTCTCATGACCACAGAATCACCCTAAATATATAACCATATCTATGTTATATATTTAGTCGGGGTTCGCATTTACTCAGATTTTTTAATAATTTATCCAAACTTTATTGACTGTGATGCAAAAACATACACACATAATGGTTTTTGCATATGCAAAAATCCATATTTCTCAAGATAGTGGACTTTCATCAGACTTCAGAGAGATCCCTGATAGTGCATCACATTAAGTTGATTAGATCTAATAATTTTCAACTTCAACATTACGAAAAAATATCACTCTCCAAAAAATAAATAAATAATAATGCCTTGATCTTTTAAAATTATAGCTCCAATATTTTTCGAACTGAACCGGTGTGTGCAGGCAGGGATAACATGAGTTGGCCAATTACAAAACATTGTATTATAATATCCATTTATGATCTTTTGGATTTAATGAGTTATGCATTTCGGAAACTCATATTATCGTTTACCTTTTTAATAGATAAGTTTTCAAACTTATGTTTCCTATGTCTTCCCATTCAGAAAAAAAGAAAAGAAAATGTAGTTTAAAATCATAAATGATTAAAGTATTTTGCTATTAGTTTTAATTCTACAAAATAATGATTTAGAAAGTTTATAAAATAAATTTTAAAATTACCAAATTTACCAAGGGAGCAAGCTGTCATAGCGTCCTTTAGCTACACAAACTTCTAAATAAAGGTTCAATATGTAGGTCTGGAACAGAAGGTCTTTTCTTAAAAACATTGCCAACCGGCAAGAAAGGCCTTAGAAACTGAAAACAAGCTTTCAGCCTCATAGGCAATTCCAGCAAGTTATTAAGGCAAACGGCACCATCAAAGTAGCTAAAAATGATTCAATAAAACACAGTCTATTTGTCATTAAATGTACAAGATACATTAATAAGTGTAAATTCTCTAACAAAAACAAAAGAATAATTCCTCATATAACAAAACAATACAAAGTATTACCGTAAAATTATACTGCTTAAAAAATTAATAAACAAATTACTTAATATATATGAACATGTAGCGTAAGTGGGTGGACGCTCTTGAAATATTAAAGAGTAGTAAGCATCGAAGTTCCTTCATGCTCAGAAAAAGTTTTAAAATGGATGTCTTTTTAAACAAAGTTAAGGGGGCACGTACCCCATCGTGACGATAAGCTTATAGTAAACAATAACAAAAGTTTATCTCACATTGATGCGTTTATTCATTGAAAATATACGTATACACAGTAGAGAGATATCAGTGGTGGGAAAAACTACTTTTTTTTTGTAGCGCGCTACAACTACCGCTACTTTTCGAAAAATGTAGTTAACTACAACTACAACTACTTTTTGACAAATGTAGTTAGCTACACTACTTTTGAAATGTAGTCGCTACTTCGCTACTTTTTCGCTACTTTTAAGAGATAAATTTTGCTAACAGATTCAATTTGCATTACATTCATATTTAAGGATATTTATATACTAATTAGAGAAAACTATCGATATCGAAAGCCTTGGTTTTCTACTCGCGTCCAGCGTGATTAATGACCTCAGCGGGTGTCTCTCGCGTCCAAAGAACGCGTTTATTAAAAGGTGGTTTCCTTGTAGCGTTGAGCGCCGCAGGTTTGGTGGACGCACGAAAGACCCCGGGCACCTTTTCGCCTTTAATTAGAAAAAACTATTGCTCTAATAAACAACTACCAGGCGAGTATTTGAGCAGGGGGAGGCGGGCCCCCTCCGAAAATGTAAAGCAATTATTAAAAAGGAGCTATTTTGAAACATTTCTTTTAACTTTAGAACAATAAAGTTTAAAATACCGAATCGTCCCCCTCCCCCCGAAATGGAAGCCTATATATACGCTACTGGCAACTACTGCTAATTATTGAAGTATTGCTGAAACTAATTAAGTTTTAATACCTCTATGATAAAAATAAATTGGGAAAGTGAGCTCTGAAAGCATGAGAAAAATCATGAGAACTAAAAAAGTTTTTAAAAATATAATAATAAAATGGATGTTTGAACGGGAAAAAAAGGCCCGTTTTGAGACCCCTTTCATGTTGTACAAACATTCTAGTTTCTTGAGCACAAATCAAAATTAATGAGTATAAAAGCCTTTTTTCATGACTTACCAAATTAGTGATTTATGACGAATGACCCGTGTGAACCATGTAATATTGTATAATTGTTTTAATTGAAAACATCACATATGATATGCATATTATAAAATAATGAAAACAATTACTAATTAAATTCATGATATATCTATTTAAAACATTGCATTAAAAAAATCCTCTATATATGTTAAAGAAATTTTAAAAGTTATTATCATCAACACAACTTTTTCTTTGTGTTAGGTATAAAAGAATTTTATAGAATTATATTGTTATTTTAAGGCTAAGAGAGAGATAAGTCTCTAAGGATTTTACAAACTATTAATTATTAATAGAAATTCTCATATTTTCGTATTAAATTTTGAAAATTATTACACAAAAAACCTAATAATTTAAATATAATAGACACTTTAAAATTTTAACGAAAGAAAGAATTTCAACATATTCATGGAAGACTGCCATGCCTCTAGTATAAAATAAAAACCACATAAATTTATTCAAAAACATGTTTATTAAATTTTAACAAGGAATGTAGGAAAAAACGCGAACGGTAAAAACGCGAACCGGAAAAAACGCGAACCAGAAAAAAAAGAATATCCCCCCCCCTCAGAATAATAATTTTTATTTAAATATTGACTTGAACTTATTTTGTTTTGTAGTAAATACGATAATGGTATTTAATCAAATATTGGACTGCCTCAAAATTCTTTTGTTTTTGAAGTAAAGGAGCCACTTTTTATATTTTGAGAGCATATATCTTCATATTAATCAGGAAAATGTACAATATTAAATAAAAAGGAATTAATTGCTTTTAGCTAGTCAAGCTACTTGTCAAGGTCATGAAAGCCGTGTCCCTTCCAAGAAAAAAATAGGGGAGATTCCCCGGACAATGGGGACCGGGGACTATGGGAGATAACGTACCGGAAAACGCCTAAGGCAAGATGAACAAACAGGGTTTTTTTTTGGTTGAGGTTCGTACTGCACAGATTTTACATTCAAGAATATTATAACCAGAAAAACATTTAAGAGCTGTGCGGTCATGGGCACACTCAAGGAGGGGGCTATGGGGGGCTAAAGACCCCCCCCCTAAACCTGGAGTGTTAGATGTGAAAAACTTTGAAAATTGTCACACGAATTATAATATTTTACCTTAAAAAATTGTCTTCAAATTATTTCTAATTTTTTGTGTGGGGGGGATTAATTAAAAGTGGGGGAATGTTGGTTTTTAAATAAATACTTACAGTTAGTGTATAAATTACCAACTTTTAAAGTTAGAACTGGAAAGATTAGATATTGGTTGAAAAAAAGACTATGATAAGATTGGGCTTGTGTTCTATGGGCAAGTGGTAACGAATATTTTGAAGTTATAATGGAGTTATAGCTATAATCGAGGTCACTTATAACCGAGTTTGGCAGTATTTGTAACCCCAGTCCCCACCCTAAACCAAAATCCTGAGTGCGCCACTGTGTGCGGTAATAAATATATTTTATCACAGTTTAAAAAATTAATTTTTATATCAATTATTCTGTTGAGAAAGATACAATCATTGTATTGAGATTTTTTTAAAAACAAAACATTCAAAATTATTTAAAAGGGTATTTTTAGTGTTAAATAGAAACTCAATTGATTTCAAACGATTTATTTAAATTTGAATGAAATTTAAACTCGTAATCATTTGATTTTTCTCCGATAGAGTATTTAAATCATTTTTATTTCCTAATTTTATGTGATCTAAACTGTAATAAATTATATAAATGACATTAAAACATATACAAATTAAAATCAAAATATTTAGTAGATTAGAGCCATGTGCCTTTAATTAACTGAAATTGATCACAATTTTTTTTTAAAGAATGAGGGGGGGGAGTGTTTGCCTTTACACCTTCTCACCTTTAAAAGGGGAGGCTTTAAAAATGCACGAGATTTAAAAATTCTCCTGAACATAATAAAATAGAGAAATAGTTTAATTAATGAATTATTAATTTACCCAGTTTAATTAATTAATTAATAATTTAACAAACTGAATGTTCAATTTGTTTGTATTCTTAGGACAAGGACCAGAACTAGTCATTCCGCAACAAATTGCAGCAGTTGCGAAAATTTTAAGTACCATCTCTCACCTACCAAGATCACCCTAAAAAAGAATATCCTATCACACCGTTTTAACATGCACGTTCTCTGTAATAAATTCTGACCTTCTGTTTATTCCTTACCAATCATGGCTAATGTAACTGGCTTTCTTTTTATAAGTGCAAGATTTTATTTTGATTCATCATAACCTCCATGAAGTTATGATGAATCAAAATAAAATGTTGTACTTATAAAAAGAAATTATAAAATTCATTCTGATTCATCTTGTTAGGTTTTCGGTTTTAAATTATTAGAATAATGAATGATTTATCAGTATATATTTATGTATACATATATTTGTTTTTTAAAATATTCATTTTAAGCATGAATACTCTTATTTTAAAAATGCTTTTTTTAATTAAGTCATGGTATTAATAAGTCAACAACTAATAAAAACAACTTAAAATAAACTCTTCAAATTAAATGTTAGTGTAATTGTAACTTTTCAAACAAATTTTCATTTCTGAATGCTAAAACCCCCTTTTTACAGGAAACTTTTTAAAAATGATTTAAAACTTATTTCTTAAAATATAAAATATTGGCTATTTATAACACTGATTAAAATTAATGGTTAATTTGTTTTCTTAGAACAGTTTTAATAATTATATTTTTGCTATTATTGATATAGCAAAGCTTATTGCCCCCTCACCAACTTTGATTAAACATATCTGTAAGCCTTCTTAGAAGAAAGAGGGCTGTATAAAAAATACATGTTTCTATTTATTTACATTTAATATTCAGAAAATTTTATTTGATACCATAAAATAACTATGTAATTTATTCTATATGTCTATGATCAACATTTAAAGAAGGAAACTCTATAGGTCAGGGTTTTTAAGACAACCTCGATAACAGTGTTTGGAAGTGATTATGATTTTTATTTAATATTAAATATATTAAACTTTTTACTTTCACTGTAAATTATCATGAAAGTTATTTATGTGGCAGATCTACACAAGGATTGTTTGCCAGGAGAGGTCAGCTCGCGTCACTGAATGTGTCGCTTAGAGCTACATATACGTCCTTCCCGTAATTTCCCGCCAGAATTTGGAACCTCATCAGAAGGTGGGGGACTTCTGAATATTGGCACCCCTCGGAAACTGCTAGCGACCGCCGAGAGAACTTTCGGAACCACGGATTTAACGTGCACGTACGCCGCATGTACACGGTGGTCTTTAGTGGTACGCCGGTATCGAACCCACAACCTTCCGGTTATGAGTCCAACGCCTTAACCACTGGGCTACCACGGCCCCTTCTACACAAGGATTGACTGCTTAATTTAGACATGCCTTGGATGGAGGACTTTTTTGAAGGGTCCTAACCCGAATTCACATTACAGATGGAGAAAGTGGCCGCGCGGTAAGCCAGAACCCTATACCTATACATTAGTCTTTTACTAATTGGGATGAAATTAGTAAAAATTATTTATTCTACAATGTGAAAGGTACTTAATTAAATTTTTTAAAAATTTTTATTAGATAAATTTATATCTTATATAAAGCTCTCTTCTTTATAAAACTTACAGCTTATTAAACTTTTAAGATAAACTGAAAAAAAACTTGCTGAAATACGCAAGACTGATAAAGTATAAATATTTAGAAGGATAACTTATCAAATATTGAACTATTCATATATGAATAAAATACAGCAAGAAAAAAAAAGATGCAATAAATCTATTATTACAATTAATATAACTTGATGTAAAACTGTGAGAGTATTATTAAGAAAAGGGAAAATACTATTCACTTTCGCTCAACGAATAAAACATTTTTACATAAAATACTTTGCATTGCATTAAAAATAAAAATAAATATTTTAAAGAAAACCTAGTATTTAGAAAGAATTTAAAACCACAACCTATTGGGAATGAGAAAAATTGTTTAAACGAATCGCTTAAAAAATAACCTTGTTTAAATTAAGCTAGTCTGAAAGTGAAAAGTAGTGTTTTTTTTTTTTTTTTTTTTTTCAAGAAAAACAAATATTCTCTCAAGTCACAGGCTGGAGTTTCTTTTTGCATTTTTAAGTGGAACGGTTAAAACGACCCTTCAAACAAATGTTTAAAATAAAAAGATTTGGGGACAGAGGAGACACCCCCCCCCTGTAACCCCCTCTCCTCATTGCGATAGTTCATATGTACAATATGCTTAGAAAACTTGATAACAATAGCTTTTTTAGACAAGGATTATCCCCGCTCCCAGACCAACTGAAAATTTGGAGGGTCACATGAAGATTTGAGGGGGTCACATGTCGAATTTAAGAGCAGAAAAGGAAATTTCTTTTAAATTTTAAAACAAATGTCCGTTTAAAAATTTTTGACGAAGTGGGAGGAAAGGGGGATACAGCCCCCCCTCTTCGACCCTACGCCTATGGTTCGAATGTATTGTAATCTTAGGAAAACCTATTAACAATAGCTTCCTAAGGAAGGCTCATCACTGCTCCAGAAACTGAACCTACCTACTGAAATTTTGGGGGTGCACAGGAAACATTTGAGGGGATCATATCGAAATTTTAGAGCAGAAAAGAAAAGTTTCTTTAAAATTTCAAACATGTTTATTTTTTAAGAAATTGACGAAATTGTTCGGGGGGGGGCAACCCCCCCTGTGCCCCCCTCTTCGACCCTACGCCTATGGTTCATATGTATTGCACTCTTAGGAAAACCTATTAACAATAGCTTCCTAAGGAAGGCTCATCACTGCTCCAGACCTACTGAAATTTTGGGGGTGCACAGGAAACGTTTGAGGGGGTCATATCGAAATTTTAGAGCAGAAAAGAAAAGTTTCTTTAAAATTTCAAACATGTTTATTTTTTTAAAAATTGACGAAATTGTTCGGGGGGGCACGTGACCCCCTGTGCCCCCCCCAACCGACGATAAGCCTATAGTTCATATGTCAAATGAATCATGTTGGCGTTTTTACCGTTCGCGTTTTTTCCGTTTGGCGTTTTTTCCGTTCGCGTTTTTACCGTTCGCGTTTTTTCCGGTTGGCGTTTTTTCCGTGGGCGTTTTTTCCGCACACCCTCTGTCCCACAGCAAATGACTAAATCTCGTTTCCACCTGACAACTGAAGATTTTGCGCCCCCTCCTATTTTTTAAAAATGCAACTAGGTAGCTTTCATATACCATTTAGCGCTCATATACCATTTTCTTTTCTTCATCATAATATTTAAAAAAATGCTAACTAATGGATATAAATTTTCAATAACGCATTTAATTTCTATTTTATTGATCTAGTCTTAGAAACCATTATCATTGTGTTAGAAAGAAGAACAGAAAATAAGTCTCGAAGCCTTTTTATTGTTACACAATTATGATATAGATAAAGGAAATTTAGCTTAATAAAAATTATTATTGCAGCATATATAAATTTAATATACAATAAATGGAGAGATTTGCGAGGCCTTTATTTTTCAGGGGCTCACGGGCCCACACGCCCGTGTGATAATGAGACTCTCGAGGCCCCATCAAAATAACCTCTGTTCAACTTTGGACCTCTCTTACCTTCCTTTTTTTTCCGGCAGATTGGTGATTCTACAAATAATACTGAGAACGATAAAAAGAAAAAAGATGCACAATGTCAGGCTTCCGCTTCAGGCAAAGCAAACCCCCTCCCCCCCCCTCGTGTGCGTGTGTCCCCTGGGAGGGGGGGCGGGGGAGTGATTGGGTGTCTTTCAAGCATCAAGGCCGATTTCCAGTTGCGTCTTTTTCCGGACGCAGCGGGGTTTTTTTTTTAATGGTCAAGGCATTGTAAAAGGGGGGATACAGTGCAGGGTCGAAGAATTTATTGACTTTTAATGACCACCGCCAAAGGATAATGGGCCACATTCACGTACAAACCGATCGTACGACCAGTCGTGAAAGCTATTAGTGGTGGGGGGATTTTCGTCACCGGAGCAGCGGATATTTGGCCATAAATCTCAATTTGTGGCTAAAGTGGGAATGTTTTGGGTCAAGGGGTCAGATCGGATGTTTGACGATTTTGCGTTCGACCAGTCGGACACTTCAAAGGCACCCGCTCTAAAAGGTTGCTAGTTTAGCCAGATATAGCAATTCAGCGACTTAGTGGCGATTTTTTTTTTTAACGTGGCCTATTTTGTCAGTAGTTGTACAATAATTGATCAAATTAATTTTAAATCAAAGGCAAATCCGCTTGTAGGGGGGGGGGAGGCACCCCCTCTGAAAAAATGTCTGGATTGCACTCTTATTAAATGTATGGACGCCCGTATTAGTACTTTTGGTAAAAAGCGGGAACTTACCTTGGTCTTTCATTTCTGTAATTAATAGAGTTCATTATGTTGTAAAAAATATTTACTACACCGACGACTTAACGAGAGGGTTCTTTGAGTCTCTACCCCACCTTTTATGGGTATCCACTATTAAATGTACCCACACAAATACATGCATACATATAATTTTAAAAAATGCTGGAATATAAATCTTAAGTTTTAAATTTCATATAAATGAGTAATTATTATAAATAGTTCACTGGATAAAATTAAAAAATAAAACATTAAATCTTTGTTTCTTGGGATATGTCTTACAGAATCATTTACGATTCGGTGGCTAAAGGTGCAATTATATAATTATTTATTCTATTTATTTAAGAGTATACTATGCTTTTTCATCACTGTGTGGTTTTATTATCTTATTTTTTAAAGTTTATGAAATAATGTAACTTAAAAGCAGACTTTCAAATTATATGCAGCAAGCATTAAAATTTATTGCCTATACTAATGTTAATCAGTAAATGTAGAAAACTAATCGGAAAAAAATTTTACGTGAATATTCTTATAAATAAATAAATTGTAAGGACTGAAAGTTTCTCTTCAGGATTTTGTGTGCAATAAAATAAATTTTTCTATGCTGTTCACTGCTATTCATAAAATGTTAAAATGTTAAGTTAAAATGATGCCATAATTTTACTTATGTATCTGTATATAATATGCATTTACAAAAGAAAGAAAAAAAAAAAAAAGCCTTTCCAATTACCGAACAGTTTGAGTAGAATGTTTGCGTTCTTAATTTTTTAATTTATCTTTATATGAAAGTGCACAGTTTTACAGCTCTCCAATTTGGAAGAAATAGAGATCCACACAAGTCACAAATAATATTCAAGTTTTGGTGATCTACCTGTTAAGGATCACCAAATCATTAGATCAAATAAAGAACTTACATAGTGACTTCAAATTTACTGGATCAGCGTGAAATGTATACAGTGTATTTTCCTCCCCCACCCCCAATTTAGCTTTCTTATTCTAGCAATTAATATTCGGTCAATATCCCTTTAGTTTAAAAAAGTATGGTAAATTTAGATTAAGGAAGTCTTAGATTTTTAAGAAAGATAAAGCTAAAGTGCATTGCAATAATCAAAGTTTGAGCGGTTTTTTCTTTAGTTTTTTTTTTTTTTTTTTTTTTTTTTCTGATGGACACTTCTCCTCCTCCAAATGTATTCACATAGGAAGAAACCTTTTTCGCTTTGTGTTCTTTGACTTCAACTGATCTATCGAAGATACTTGTACCCTTGGGAAAATTCATTAGTACGTTCAAGGCGGCAAGTTTCCTCAAAGAATGAACCAACCATTCTTATCTGTAGCTCTGGGAACCGCCGATTGAGACCCATAAATATCTCCTATTTCTTGTCTATTCTCAATGACTTTCGACTGAGGTGCAATAAAACAGAACTCGATATAGGCGATAGGCCCAGTGAGTGCTCTATTGTTGATGGAAGAACCGGAAATTGATATGCAAATACGGAACTGTCTTGTCACTTTCACTGGAGACTTTGTAAAGACAGTTGCAAAGAAATTTTTGGTCGTAAAGGTGCTTATTTTGAGAAGAAAAAATGTCCGACTACAGAAAGCAGAAGGAAGAAGAATTTATAGAAATCTATAAAAATGAGCCATGCTTATGGCAAATAAAAAACAAGGAATATCATGACAGAGTGAAAAGAGATGCGGCATATGAGAAACTTGTGGAAAAACTAAAAGAAAGCACGATGCCAACTAACGCAATCGCTGTATCCATCGCCATTCCGTGCCAAGTCTGAACGCAAACTGTGAAATGTTTGATCGTGTGGGCAAATGATGAAGGCGTGGAAAGTCAGTTATTTATTGCTATCCCGGTCATAAAAAACTCCCACCACGGTCATAAAAATCGCCCGTAACTAATTGTTTGACCGACGAATTGGTATGTGAATGGTGGCTTTAACGCGTGAAACCACAAAAGCACGCCCACCGCTCAGTGGGGGCACTTTTCTCCGCAGTGCGTCTTCAAGATTCTGAAAAATATATTGGGTTCCCATTATAGCGTACTGAAACGCACTAGTTATGCTTGGAGTCAGAAGAGAGAGAAATTGCACCACGGGATCAATCGCCGGAAATGATGACACGGCAAAAGTAGCTTCCAAAATTCGCTACAAACTACTGTTTTTTTGTAGCGCGCTACACGCTACACTACTTTTTAAAAAAAGTAGCGCGCTACACTACAAACTACAAAAAAAAGTAGCGGCTACTGTAGTTTCGCTACAAGTAGCGCGCTACTCCCCAGCCCTGAGAGATATATATACTAAGTATGAATTTAGGCTTAAGATTTACATACATATGACAAGAATAAAAAACACTAAAAAAATGCAGTATAAACATTAAAAGCAAACAAATTTTAGGTTTAAAGAGATACGTGTCCCGCAGTGGTCTGGGCGCTAAACTCCGTTCCCATAAGAACACGGCAAGTGAAGCAGCATCCGGCTTGGCCAGTGCTTGGGAGGGACTTCCCCCCTCTCCGCCCGTCCGCTGTGGAACCGTATACGCTAATGGGAGCTGGTGCACGTAAAATCCGTCGTGGCTCCAAAGTCCTCCAAGTTGTTAAACGATACCTCTGGGGGTGCCGATTTCAGGGGGTTGGTCCCTCCTCTGGAATTGGTTCAAAATTACGGGACCCCGAGCTAAGACGGACTTCCTCCCACTGGGGCTCATTGAAATGGAAGCCGCTCCTTCAGCCCATCGCCTGCCTATATAGGGGGATCTGTCACCGCAACGCGGTGACAGATGAAGCTAAATAAAAGAAAGCATGCTGGTGTTCCGTTATAAGCCGGTGGGTGTTGGGGACATTTCTGAGCGGTTATTTAAAAAAAAATAAAGGTAAGTGCGCTTTTTTAACGAATCTTTGCAATGTTTAAGGTTTTTAATGTGAATTTTAAATTGATATTGGATGTGTTTATGTTTTCATAAGTGCTATATTTACGTGCTATTCTAATCATACTGACTTTATAAGAGGTGTACAACTAGGTTGTTTAATCCACCGATGTTTTTTTGAATTGAAAACGGGCCAGTGTTTGCCCAGTTTACATTAGCTTTACAACTAGGTTGCTGAATCCACTGACGTTTTTTTAGTTAAAAACGGTCCACTGGTTACACAGTTTACATAGCTGTACAACTAGGTTGCTGAATCCCCTGTATTTTTTTTAGTTAAAAACGGTCCACTGTTTGCTCATTTTAAATTGCCCGTTACTGAATTTGCAGACGTTCTTTTGGTTAAATATGGACGTTGTATTTTGTTTTAATGTTTTTGTAAGTGAAATATATGTGCAATTTTAATGTGTTAAAATACTTTGCTGATCGTGCAAAATGGTTGGCGACGGTCGCTGGAGGTGCGCACCGGCTTGTATGATTTTACCAATACTTCTCTACGTGAATAAACTTCTTCAAATCGACCGGTTGTGTGACGTCACGAAGTCCGTGTCGAGGCCTTCTCACTTTTCTAGAGGGTGGTGGCTGAAATCGCTAATCTGCTGTAGAACCCCGTTTTCGGCTTTAACAATCGCGGTTACTAACCTTCGATCTCAAGACTGCATCTGAAGATAAAGCAAGGAAAACAACTTGCACTTGCACGATAGCTTGCGCATGTCCTTGGACAGGAAAGATATGTTTGAGATTTAAAGGCATATTGTTTGGGGTTTGTGGGTGCGTGAACGGGGATTAAAGCAATTCATGTTTGTAAATAAATCGATGTTGTATAATGTTTACCCTTTGTGTTGAAGAAAAAATACCTGATTTTCTTAAGAATGAATTGTTTTTGTGAAAATATTTGTTTACGTTATAGCAATGTCTTCAATAGTAAAATGTAGATTTTGTGAACCAGCTATTGACAACTTCAGTATATTAAAGGTATGTATATTTGCTTATTATTCTGTAACAATTTTCCATGTAGCATGACGTGTTTTACTTGTCCTCACGGACCCATCCATTCATGTAGAATGTATTATATATTTGTTTTCGAATGTAATCATACATGATGCTACTAACATAAACATGTTTTTAATTCAGTACCCTTCTCATAAACGATTCTGAGTCACGATAAAAAAAAAGGGGGGGATCAAAGCTCTGTAAAACTTTTATAGAATTCTCTACAGTTTTTAAAAGATTTTCGTAAAAAATGTTTCCTTCTTCATGCAGCAATTTGTCAAAAGTATTTGTTCATTTAATCTACTCCAAATAATATACACTGAAGTGCATTAAGACCACCCACACATTTTTCAGTGAACTTGTCTGTATGAAATGGAGAGCACGTAATTAAGTGGGAATGGTATTTAACTGTTGCTGAAGAAGGTAAGGCATCATTTTTGCACTTACATTTGTGAATGATGAAAAAGGTTGTTGATTTAAGCAAATTTGGTAGAAGGTAGATTGTAATAGCCCGAAAACTCAGAACAAGTATCTCAAAAACTACACAACTGGTTGGTTATACAAAGTCTGCAATTGTTAGTATTTATAAAAAGTGGATTAATGGCAGTGAAACCAGCGACAGACACCAAGATGTTGGACATCCACGCATCTTCAAAGAAAGAAGATGCTGGATACTGTCTCGCCTAGTACAGCAAAATCGGCGGCAGACAGTAACTCAGCTGACAGCCCAATACAATGCAGGTCCAAGTACGAGTGTTTCAGAACATGCAATTTAGCAGATACTGTTGAATATGGGACTGCGGAGCAGACATCCCACTTCTGTGCCTCTGCTTACCAAGCATCATGGTCAACTACACCTACAGGGGGCACAGGAACATCAAGACTGAACTCTGGATATGTAAAAGAAAGTTGCCTGGTAGGATGAATCCTGGTTTCTACTTCGTGACATCGATGGCAGTCTCTACACCATCTTCCAGGAGAACAGCTGCTCCCCTCTTCCCAGCAGCTCAGAGTTCAAACACCACCATCTTCCAATATCTTGACTTTGTGTGGCCACTGCTTAGATATTTGGAACAATCAGTCTCCAGTATCTACCAAGAACTTGTGGCATCCATGCCAAGATGAGTGGCAGTTGTTTTGAAGGCCAAAGGAGGTGTAACATGTTATTGATATGGTCATAATGTAATAGCTCTTTAGTGTATATCAGGGTCATTCTAAAATTTAAATACCCTTCTATGCCCCAACACTCTCCGATTTTATGTTTTCCTCAAATTTGTTCCAAACTAAAATTTAAACACCAAATAAGATGAGGGGCAGATGCAGAAAAACCATCTTGAGGGGATTCCGTTTTCCATTAGAATGATACATTGAAATGGAATCTTTCCCAATTATATAACTAAACATGATGTATCACAAGTAAGCAAATATGTTGGCTGATGCCCGGTCCATGGAGAGAAGACTCAGTTCCAGTGTGGGAGGAGGCAGATCTGTCCCCTCTCCCACCTATACCAATCAAGTTAAGGCCGATGCTAGTGTTGACTCTAGAAAAAAAGGGCCACTGGGGGGTGAAATTTTCAAAAGGGGCACCCTGTTCTCAAAAAGGGCACTTTGGGGTTCCACGAGAATGTACAGGTAGATAAAATATAGAAACTGGTTTGAAACGATCAGATCCCCGAAACTTTAACATGTAGAGTTGTAATATGTGTTCTGACTTACACTGCATAGTAAGATTTTTTCCAATTTGTCTTAGTCCCCCCCCCCTTCTTTTGGAGAAAATATCCAGTAGAAGTATAAGTAAGTGTAAGCGAAATAGGAAAAATAATTTGTTGATAATATTTTGGTCTAAACAGGACATAAATATGTGAATTAAATCTACATAACTAGAAGTTTTGATTTAAAAAAAAACTTCTAGCATAAAGAAGTTTTAATGTAAGTAATGTTGAATTTTCTGCTTAATTTTTTTTCTCAAAATTACGTGACATACATGTTTATTATTTATAAGAATAGTACATTTATTGAAGAAGATTTCAGAAATTTTTAGCCAGACATGATTTGTTAGGCAGTATGGGGAAGGCAGAGGGACTGTTAATTTTTGTTCCTCCATTTTATCACACTATCACTACTGGACCACAATTACTGGATCTCATTCATATATAATATTTCACCTATATTGGTACAAACTTTTAAACAGAAAAGGACTGTCAGTGTAAGTGGATTAGGGTAGATGCGTTTAGCATGTAATAAAAATAATAAAATTTCTGCAATGCAGGATGTATAAAATTTAATTATATAAATCAGAATTTTATTTAAATTCTTTTGTTTGCAATAATTATTGAATGAGTACCAAGTAAAGATTTTGAAAGTTACCCTTATTACTATTAGACATTATTAAAATTGCATCAACAATTTAACTCATCCATCAATTGATAACTACAGAAATTGGGGAAATTTAATTCAGAACACAGAAGATTGCTGGAAAAAATGACATAGTCATGCAAATTTTGTAATACATCCTATGGTTAGAATGTAGAACACCATATCAAATCAAATCACTGAAATATATTTGTTATTCCTCTTTCACTTCTAATTTAATGCTTGCTCATTCATGAAAAGTGAATTTAAGTTTTTTAAAAAGTACTATTTCTTTAAAATAAATAAAAATAATTAATACATGTAAGTTTTTTAGCAGGTATAAAATTAATATTTTTTTTTTAACTCACAGAATTGTCCAAAGGTACGTATGAAATAAAGTTTAAAATATTTTCAATAATTTATTTTTCATAAAGTTTTATTTTTAATTTCTTGTAACATACTTAAAAAGGTCTCTTTAAAAACACTAAATTTTCTTTCTTAAACCTTGCTTTAATCTTTTTAAAATAAAAATAGTACTAATCAATATTTATTTTAACTATCAAATGTTTTTAATCAGCTTAATATAATTAAAATAATCAACATCCTGGTGCCAAAAGTACTTAAACAAATTATCTATTAATAAACCTTCCAGAATTCTTTTTCTTTTTCAACTGAAAATAAGCTTAAATTGATGACAGTTTGTTTTATGAATAACCTAGCTGTTAACTTATGACACAATTTGTTTTCTGAAGACATCCTTTTCCAGAACTAGCTTTGTTTTGCTTTTATTATTTTTTTTCCTTTCTTCATTCATTAAAATGTTGAGAATTTTAAAATCGGAAGGTGTATAATATGAATATTTAAAATACCAAATCTTGTCAATAGTCTGATTTACTAAATTCTGCATTTACTCCACTTTTATGTAATTAAAACTGTGGCGTAATAAGTGGGGGGGGGGGGTTCCGCCCCGGCGGCAAAAAAACAAACATGATGGCCGGCAGGACACTTAGAAATAATAAAGTGGAAAACTAAAGGACCGAAATGGGGGCAGAATGCTGAAACTTAGAAAGAATGGGGCGGCAAACTGAAAGACCGCACCGGGCGCCAATAACCCTAGCACTGCATTGCTAAAGCAAAAGATCATTATTATGCTCTGATTTTGGCAAAAGCATAATGTGTTTCAATTGCTGTATTCCCAAAACGTCGCAAATCCCTCGATTTTCAGATGGATTTGAGTAGATAAAGCCACTGAACATGGTACACGGCTGAAGTGTTGAAGTTCCCACGTTCGGCGAGCCCCGCCCGCGCGACTGTCGGTCTGGAGTTTTGGTCAGTTTCATCAAGATGTACGCGTCAATACACATTACAACTCCTTAAAAAGTCACCCAACCAAGGCACCCCCCTTAGAAGATATCCCTTGTCTAGGCTTGCCATAACAAACAAGCAAATCCCGCGAATTTTCGAATCGCAAAACGTCGTTTTGCTAAGGCATTCTTTCTGTATCATCTGTAATTATATATGATTAGTAAATAACTGTTATACATTACGAATAATATGTACTAAGAAAGCCGATTAAAAAGAGCAAATCGTTTAGAGGGGGGGGGGGACTTGCTAGTGTTGCGAAACTATTAAAGACATCGAGAAGAGCAATAATTATATACAGCTGGCGACGAACTCTGGTATAATGACTGTTTGATAATTCCCAACTACATATTTATCAAACGTAGCCACCGATATTTGAGGATTGACAGATGGAATCAGAAATTTTTAGATAACTTGAGAAAATTTTGAATTTCCCAACCGTATTTTCTTCCCCCAACTCCTAAGTGAAATGCCGATCGGGCTTCTCGCTTGAGTCAGCAAAAACAAAACATACAAGAGGGGCCTTTTCGGGTTACTCGGCTGTTCGGCTCACGCAAAAGAAAACAAAGAAAAGGGCAGTAGGAGTATTTCGATCTGAAAGAGTAGAATATTTGAAAAAAGCATTTTAATAAATTACATTTGTGGGAAAGATCGGATTTCATAGATGGTTTTTGTGAAAGGGCCGTTTTCAATCGAACCTATTTTTATGATGGGATTATTGTACTCAATCGTAACCGTTTTAATTAACGTATTATCGTGATGGGCCGCAAATGGTATGTAGGAAATAAAAAGTGCTGGTTGTTTACTAATAATAATAAAAATGTAAAAGCAGGAGGGCGCATAAAGAAGAGAAATAGGGCCGCCCGGCGCTAAAAAGACGACAAAAGGGCCGCCGGGCGCTAAAAAGATAACAAAAAGGCCGCTGGGCGCTAAAAAGATAACAAAAAGGCCGCCGGGCGCTGCGCCCTGCCAAATTAATCTAGAGTCAACACTAGATGCTGATTAGCCACGTTTTCTATGTATTTCAATGGATGGGACACAGAGATTGAAAAAAACTCTTCTGATGCTCTCTCTACTGTGTGCGAGGCGGGATTTGCAGTTTAACATATTAATCTTTTGTTTCCAGATCCCGACTGGTCTTTAAAAAAGTGTAAAATTCGTCAGAAGAATGTCGCCTTACCTCCCATAGTGATGGCAAGACATGGCTTATCACCAACAGCCTTTATTCATGTTGTTGTTCACGGGCCTTCCCCACCAACATTTTATGGGGTTATCACACTGACGGTAAAATCCGAGCAACTTTCGGACTATATTCCATATCTGGTGTTTTTAAATACATATTCAACTAAAAAAAATATGTAAATTAATTTTTAAAAAATCCTTATTTGGGAAGAATTCTGGTCCCCTTACCGAAAGAGTGAGAAAACATTCAGCTGAAAAGAAAAATAAGACACCTTGACGCCTGATGAAGTCAACTATGCATCAAAAAGAGTTAGATCAGCATAGAAAGTATGAAACTGGGAAATTGAAAAATGAATGAAATGACAAAGTGTATCTGTATCTGAAGAACTATTCTCAATTTCAGTGACACTGCATATTTTAGGAAAATCTATAAAGTGCGTTATAAATGTTTTCACAAATTTTAAATTCTTCTTAGGAAAATGAATATAAAATCTTTTAATGTAGTAAATGTAGAAAAGGAAGCTCAGATGATTGAATGCATTTTCAGAAAATCCAAAAACTGGAAGTGGCTGATTTTAATAAACAAGGTGCTTCTTTGATAACAGGTCATCAACATGCATTTTGCCCTACCAACGATGTAATATCAACTTTCAATGTTTTTCAATTTCGGAACCGATGAGTGAGCGGTGCAATTATCCACCAACAAAGCAATTTTCTTATCTTTCTTCTCCATATCTTTATCTAAATTTTCTAACCATTCGAAAAATAATTTCGAAGTCATCCAGGCTTTTTTATTCGCCTTGTACTTTACGGGAAGACTTTTCACATTTTGAAACATCTTAATTTCACAGATTTCCCAACAACAAGGGGTGTAATTTTATGTGTACCAGTGCTATTTGCACACAAAAGTACTATCAACCTCTGTTTGGACTTTTTACCTCCGTAACATTTTTCCCTTTTGAATGAAAGTGTTTTACGGGGTAAAAGTAAAAAAAAAAGTCCAGCCTCATCAGTATTATAAATGTTTTCAGGTGCATACTTTTTAAAATTTCTTTCAATTTGTTCTGTTGCCATTCACTGGCATCACTTATTGGAGCCGACTTTTGTTCTCCATGAATTTCTTGGAAAGATATTACGTACCGATCATGAAATCGCATTAGCCAACCATTGCTGGCTTTGAAATTTTCATTTCCTAGCATTGCAGCAAACTTCTTAGCTTTTTCACATAACAAAGGTCTATTTATTGGAACATTTACTGCTCTTTGCTCTTGCAGCCATTTCAAAACTGCTGTGTCGATGTCTTCATTTGTTGCAACTTTCATCCGTTTCCTCTGAGGATTAATTTGATTTAAATTCACTGCTTCTTCAATCTGTTTTCTCTTTTTGAGAAAAGTTGCAATGGCTGATTGCAATAATCCGTATTTCTTGGCAGCATCACTTTGTTCTATGCCTTCTTTACATTCATTGATTACATCTAGTTTTTCCCAAAACAATAACTGTTTTCAAACTGTCATTTTAATTCATGAAATGAGCAATGGGGAAGAAAGTCTAAATTTTCTTGCCTCAGAAAAGCAGACTCAAAAAGAACTGTATAATCAAGTACAGAGGTCGAAACACTGCCTGACTAGACTGTGGGTATAGGTGGTGCCAAAGTCATATCGCATGCGGGCACACCCGAATTCTGTGCGCAAGTGATTGGTGGTTTGGGGGGGGGGAAGAAAGAATAAACAAAAGGAAACATCAGAACACCACAATAGGGTTAACTCGTTAGTTCCCATGGCTTTGTCCAGACGTGGCTATTTCCTTATAGGGAGCCTCTTGCCCCTAGTGCTTCTGGTGCTTCTCAGAATGGGAAACTCCACACTGTCAAAAATCTTTGATGAAAGAACCCGCTTTCTTTCGATGGGGGAAAGGAGTTTCGGCCTAGCAGGTATGAGATTAATGTGGAGCTGCGAACTAAAGAGTTAGAAAGCTTTTGTCAGTTGCAGTTGGAGAAATGAATAATGAATAGCAAACTTTTATCTACGACAAAAAGACGTTATCCAGAAAATATAGCAAGTATTTAAGAGGTTGAATCCACAAGGAATTCCCTGAAATACCCCATTTTGGTCATGTCATACAGTATTTGAATACCGAAATATCATTGTAGAGGGTAGAAAAAGACAATCAGTCTGTGAAAAAACATCGTTCTACAGAGGTTTATCGCTGTAGAGAATATTGTTAAATCGAAGGATGAGTATCATTATAATGTATGGAAATTCGCCGGGACCGCAAAATTTTATCGTTATACAGAGATTTATCATTGTATCGAGTATCGTTATAGCCAGGTTTTACTGTATATGGATTATCATCATCATTATAATTTATCAGACAGTCCAGGATGGGCCATTGCCTTCTCATGAATTATCTTCCAGTGAATTCTATTTTTTTAATTATGGATTTTAGAGTAAAATAATGTAATTACTTTTCCCATTAAAACCCTACCATCTAGCTCTTTCTTATATTTTTCTTGTTACCAAGTAATGTCTTTTGTCTTATTCTATGGCTAATCATATTTAATTATGCAAAATACAAACAGACATCACTCAAACATACAACAAAGTAGTAAGAACACTTAAAAAATAATGATATTTAAAAGTAAATTTAAGACTTGGTAAAATAATACACATAAATTTTTTAGAATACGTATATTTTTTAAAAATTATGGAGGTATGTTATTTTACAAATTTTTTATTAATTTTAGTTTAGTATATTCAGGACTGCTTGAAATAGATCATGTGTACAAATGTCATGCAAGAACTTGTTAAAATCTGAATGTGCTGATGTATTTTGTGATTACATTTTTATTTATTTATTTATTTTTTTTTACTTTATACAATACAAGAAAATAAACATAAAAATTCATCTTGTATAGCTTACGGAATTCAATTTATTTATATTCTCTTTATTTACTTTTATAGTCATATTTACCTGAAGATTATGAATACCTTGTATGTAGCTTAAGTTCCAATAACACAGATTTTAAGGCTCGCCTTAGAACTAATGGAAAGCATCAAGATAATGCACATAAATGGCTCGAAGATTTTCAGATGCAGTCAAAATGTACCATGCGAGTTGAAAGAACTTATCCACACAGTGGAACGAAAAATGTATTTAAGGTTTGTATTTTCTTGCCTACTTTACAAAAATTAAATGTTTCTTTTTATAAAGAGTATATTCAACAAATGAAGATATAGACTAAGAATTTAGTCTATATCTTCATTTGTTCATCAAAGGAATACTTCCCACAGTGATGTTACTGAAAAAATGAAACTATATTAATCAAAAGTCTGAGTATGTACGATAATTATTTGTAGCCAGTAGTTGTGTAGGACATTGATGATAAATATCTTTATCTGTCTTATGAAATCTTAAGGCTAAAACATGTTTTCCTGTCCACACATATCAGAAAAGGATAAAATTCTTTTTAAAAAAGACTAATGAAGCTTTAAAAAAAATGAATTAATAATTAGGGACATTTTCCGGTACTAATGGAGGATATGAAAGAAATTGAAGACATCATAGATGTTCTGCTACTTGTATAAAACATATATTTTAATTTTAAATGTTTACTATTTTTTTCAAATGGAGAGAGCTATATTTGAAAAATCCTAATTTATATAAAAGCAATTAAAATTTAAGAAATCATTAATTAATTTTAATTATATAATGAAGCTTAAGTTTGAATACATTAATGCAGCTAATAAATTCATTAAATTAACATTGTGTTAATTTTAGCTCATAATTTCTGATAGTAGTGTCACTTAAAATCACATGTCCCGTACGTAACTCAAGTAATTAGCTTTAATTAATCAATGATCAGTTTAAAAAAAATAATTTTAAAGTTAATTAACACATGTACATATTTCTCCATTTGCCCATTAAATTTATTTGTGAAAATACCTCATAAATTCAGAGCAAAATCCAAACTGCTGTAGGTACTTTAAAAACAACTTTTTGTGATGTCCCGTATGTAACTTCATTAATTATTTTTAAAAAAAAAACTATTTGGTCCAGCAAAAAGAAACTTCATAGGAATCTAGTTGAGGTGATATATAAAGCATTAAAAATAGTTGCAATCTTCCTCATTTATATTTTGATATTGAAAAATGTACAAGTATGTTAAAATTTTGCTTTGAATGCCCCATATGTAACACAGGAATACTGCGGAATGACCCATTTACAAAGACATCATGCAATCAAAATATTATTTATTTGCAGAGATACATTATTCAATCAGCTACTTATACAATTTATATTTCTTTTAACATCGATGGATCCAACTTACGAATGAAAACATGGAAATACCTAGAAAAAGCAGTATTGTTAATGCTGTACATATTTTGGAAGAAGAGGAGGGGGGAGGGAAAAACCGGATATATCAGGAATTCTGGATATCTCGGGAAAAGTATCACCCCAATTTTAATTTTTTTAATTTTGTCTCCTTCCTGTGTAGTCTTTCCACACACACCATAATTCTATTGCTGCAATAGGATAAAAATTACAATTTGTTGGCAGATTTTTTTAACTCCATCCCAGAGTTTGGCTGGAAGCCAGGATTTTGTTAATCAACTGTTTTCCAAGTTTAATCGCCAAGTGGCGACTGGCGTACAGGAATTTTAAGCTTTATGTGAAACATCCTTGCACTATAGGGACTTAAAAAAATATTTCTTGTAGGTAGCTATCCACTTTTGAAAACAAAAATTTCCACAAAATCTTGGAATCTCTTCAAAACTTGTCAAAACCTTGGAATTATCATGTATCCACACACATGTGCAGGCATCTATATTAACTGGCTCTATGCAGCATAACACATGCAATGTGAGGTGAACTATCACAATATCTTATGTGTACTTACAGACTGTTATGGCAATGCTTCTATCTTTGAAAACAAAAAGGTTTTCAGAACTAAAAATTTGAATTTTAATTGCCATATTAGCACGAATATAATGCGATCTTGAAATTTTTCATCCAGATAATTAGAAAAATCCTGTATTTAGGCCTCTAATTTAGCATGAGTCAGGTTTTCTACAGGACATGATCAATCAAAAAAATTGCATTATATTCGGGCTAAAACATTATCAATTTTCCTATGTTTAAATATGCTCTAATGGATACTTTAAATGGACTATCAAATTTTAGTTTCTTTTGAATTATCATAACTTTTCAACCATGTTAGAATCCAACTACAATACAGCTGCACATAGCATGAAATCATGCATAGCCTTCACAAATTTAAAAGTATAAAATATTTATTTATGTATCAAATACCAGTTTTATTTTTTCACTGGTCCATCAAACTTTTACAATATCTTTGAAATTTACTGAAACAGTGAAAGGTATAAATAAGTGTTAAATAAATTATATAAATATATAGTATAGGTGATAATTTTAATGTACAGTTGATCTGGGTTCTGTTCCCAGCTTGGATTTGGGTGTTAACTTGTCTGTCCATTCATAGGATGCAACTTTGGCTACCTTCTGTTCCCGTAATAAAATGGCCAACACTTTGGACCTTTGTGGTGGTGAACGCCTGATGGACAAGAGCCTGCCCTTTAAAAAAAAATGCGATATTAAACAAAATTCTGAATCAATTTATTAATGAATTCTGAAACAGAGTCTGCTTTAATTTTAAAAATAAGACTTTAAGCTATTTCATTTTTTATTACAGATTGACTTAAGATGCCAGCACAATACAAGACCACGCAGTGAAAAGGTACGAGAAAAAGAATCATGTAAAAACACAGATTGCCCTGCAAAAATGGGCATTACAATAAAAAGGGTTGTAACAGAAAGAAAAAGCAGGTACACTTTTTACTTTAATGTTTTTAGTGGTAATTTAATATGTCAATTTGTTTATTGCAATTACTTGATAATTTATTGGGAATGTTTATATATTTTAATAAATGATTTCTATTTCCTACTAATAAACCAGTTAAAGTTATGGGCAAGAGCGTTTCCTTAGGGCCACTACTAAAGAGCAAATTAGATATTTGTTTTCAGCATTTTTTGGATCATAAATATAGAGTTTATAAACCCAAATTAATCATTAGATAAACTTTTAATTTAATAAATAATTATCACTTTCATGCAAACTACTTTCGACTTTGCTTCCATTTTTTCTTTTTTACATTTTCCACTTTTTCCAGGTTATCTCTTTTTTGCACACAAAGTTAAAAATTGCAGATTATTACTGATTATTTTTAATATGTATAACAGTTTGACGTTTTTAAGGGGAGGAAAAAGAGAAAGTCTCTTAATAAAAATTTCAAAAGTTGATGTTTTTAAGAATTGTCCTACTAACCATGTTGAACAGAAGATTCAGTCAGTTGGTTCTAAATAAACAGGGGTGGAGGCACATTGCTCTAGCTGTAATATTATATATATCTGATTCTATAATATTTCAAGGCGCAGTGTAATAGAAGGTGGGAAAATTCTATAAATGGAAATAAAGTACCTAAAAATATGAATAATTATTGCAGAGTTTAATATATTAATTTCATAATTTAATTAAAATTTTTGTGAAATAAAATCTATAAAAAAAAAAAGTCAACCAGTATTTTTTCAAATACTTTCAGGTCAAAGGATCCTCATTTGCCTGATAATCCTATGGTGATCCAGATAAACTTTTGCCATAACCATGACATTTTAACTCCTGAAATTTTAAAGCACCGCAGTGTTCTTCCAGAAGTGAAAGAGAAAATTCTTAGTTTGTTTAAACTTGGTCACAACCCTACAACAGCTCTAGATATGCATAAATATGACCTCTTATTAGAGTATGGTGAAAATTTTGAAAAAATATCACCTGATCGAGCCTTGTTGCCTGATTCCCAGTTCTGTTATAGGTAAGTATCTTTTCTTTTTGATAACACAGAACAGTTTTAGTGCAGTTTCCATGGAGGTTGTTGAATTAATATTTATATTTTACTTGCTTATTACCAATCATTTGTACTGTTTTAGCTTTAAATATCATCTAGTGACATAGTTCCACTGTTCTGTGTAACTATGAAAATATCTTTTACTGGATTATAAAGAATATTTAAGAAAACAACCTTCATTTTTATTTTATTCATTTATCAAATATCAATCCAATGACCACTAAGTCATTAGACTTTCAGCTCTCCAGTATTCATTAACTTTATTAGTAATACATGCCAAGTCTCAGGATTTTGGCTTGAGTTTCGGGCTTTTTCATCCTACTTTGGGCCTCAGGATTTTTCATTTTCTCAGGTTTTTGAGTAAATCATACAGAAATTCCAACATTTGCTAATTTTAAATGTTTGTTATGTTATTTTCATTATTTATCTAGAAATTATAAAACTGTATGAGATTATTAGAAGTATTCTTGTCAAAGTATTAGATATTACTTCAATTTGATATTATTTTAAGTGTTATAAGGTATCTTAATGTAAATTCTATTCATTAGTAGTTTTTTATGTGTATTTTGACTGCTTTATATTTTCCAATATTTCTTTTGGCAAATTTTTAAATTTATTCACACTGCACAACTCATATAATGAGTTAATGCTAATTTTAAATGGACACGTGTGGCATTTATTAAAAGAAACAAATTATTATTGTTCATGTGCCTGTTTTCTTCTGAAAGTGTACATATAAGAAATCTCAGGCTTTTTTACATAGAAAAGCAGATCTCCAGCTTTTTGACTTTGGAAATTGGGTATGTCTGGAAATATTACTTAATGCAAAACATATGTAAATAAGCAGTTGACTTGACTTGTGAAGTGCACAAATAAACTTTCTTACATTTAATAAGATTAAACATTCTATGTGGGTATGAAAACAGTTGTGCTCACAGGGGATGTTCAAACTATTCACATATAGCTTATTTCAAGAAATATATTTGTGATTATGTAAAAAATTGATTAAGATTCTCCCAATCGCTAATTTCAGTGAGTGAAATTGAATCATCTTGATAAATCTCTGCAAAATACAACATAGTGTACATTGATCTTGTTTATGGTAGCTCGAAAAACATTTTCATCATTACTTCAATGTATATTTTTTCCTTGATGGTATTTTACACAAAGGAGCATTCCTGAACTCTGGTATGAATATTTATTTCTTTAATACACTTATATTAACATGTATTATACATATTTGCAATGATTCCAATTTGTTATAAAGCATCTGAATGATTCATTCACCATCCATTATCTCAATCTGCCCTGAGCATGAGCTAGAAAAAAAAGAAAGAAAGAAACCTCTGCTTGCTCTCATGACATTACCGATTGAAATCCCAGAATAACCCCTTGGTTTCCATCCCTCCATTCTCCGCCTAGAGAACCAAACTGTGAGGCTATTGTAAGTAGGAGGCAGAAGATGGAAGTGCGTTCCCTACAAGCATGTCCAATACAAATCTACATTCTCATTTCCTAGTAGTCCATACCCATTGTAAATATAAGGGGATCTCTTATAGGAGTCCTTTACAAACTTGAACATGCTTTTCCATTTTTCTCCATCATTAGGTTGCACCAAATTGTATTAGATAAAATCATAACTTTCTTAAATGAATCAGGCTATTGAAGAGCAACTTAATTACTTTCAGTTCACCATCAAGATTACTAATGTAAGGTGCCCCATCAAGAGGGCCTGAACTCTACATAATTAAATTCTTTGACCATAATTTTCAAGAAAATTACTAGAAACTAATTTTCAAGAAAATTACTAGTCATATCTAGAACAAGGGGGGGTCAAAGTATAGTAAATATGAACATTGGTATTTGCATATGTTTGCATATGAAGATGTTCAAAATATCCACTATGCATATCAAGGCGTGCATGAGTGCATCATGGAGAGCCATTAAGTGGTCATTTTGATTGCAGAATGTCCATTGTAGCAGCATAGACATTATGCTGTAGCAGTGTGTGAGGTTAGCCAGTCCATGTGAGCCTGAATGGCTTGATGTGATTGATGGCTATTTTGAACATCTTTCTGTATAAATGTATGAAAATATAAATGTTTTTCTTTATTTTTTCACTTGCATTTTTCTAGAAAATTATTAATTTTTTTCTCTTTTTTTGTATAAAAGAGAAAAAATAGAAGAGATCTTTCTTTCCTTAAATTATTTTAATTTTCTTGAACTCGATCTGAAATTTTAATCATATTGCTCTTTTACTAAAATATGCTTTGTGCAAATTGAATTTCTTCTATTTCTGTATACTTCTGATTGTAGGATTTCTTTCTTTCTTCTTTTTTTTTTTTCCTGTGTACATTTTTCTCTATTTATTCAAGCCAGGCTTTTATGTTATATGAATAAATAAAATTACTTTTACTAATTTCTGTCATTTAATCATTAGGCTGTATTACAAAATTGTGAAGAAAGAAACTGGGTTTTCTTCTAACAATGAGAATACTGAAACCGACTCTTCAGCTGTAAGTACATCCCCTCCAAAAAAGTCGTTAATGCCTCTGTCAAACTGTGAGAATTCAAGTGTTTTAAATCCTTCCGCAAGTGATATTTCTTCTGTGAACTCCTCTGAAAGAAAGAATAAGAAAAAACGCAAGTTAGAAAGCACAGTGTTTGATAAGAAAGAAATGTCCAAACAGATATCCACTGAGATGTACAAATTCTGCAAGGCTGGGGGCAAAGCTGGCATGTTGCAAATTGATGAAAATAACTCAGTTATGGCTTTGTGTACACCCCTGATGCTGCGTGTTCATTCATACATCAAACACAGTGGTGAAATGGTATTTGTTGACACTTATGGTGAACTTGATGAACCTGACAGCTGTCGCATTTACATGTTTGTTACACACAGCTGCATTGGACCTCTTCCTTTGGGATGCATAGTCACTACATCTACTACAACTTCTTCCATCAAAGCAGCTCTTGATCTGTGGAAGCAGATTTTACCTGAAAGTAGGTTTTTCAATAAGAGTGATGGCCCTGATATCTTTTATACTAATGATAATGAGGCTGAAAAGCAGGCTTTAAATATTTCTTTTCCTAAATCCCATACATTAATTTGTTTATCACATATCCTACAGTCTTCTTGGGTATTTCTATTAGATCGAAAAAATCCTATAAAAAAAGAACACAGATCTTTGCTGTTCTCCAAAATTAGATTGCTACTTTTTTCTCAAAGTGTTGAAGAGCTTGAACTGAACTATGCATATTGCATGGCAGACAATTTAGTCAAATCTAATACTGTTTTCTTAGATTATTTAAATCACTTATATTCTCATAGGCATGATTGGTCCCTTACCTATTGTCGCCATTTACTTCCTCGAGCAGATGATCTGTCTTTATTTTGGGAGTCGGGCATGATTATTCTAAAAGATCCAATATTGAGTCGGGCTCGTACATTTAATCAGTTGCAAATATTAGATTTTTTGTCTCGACTAGATGCATATTATGAAAGAAAGCTTATAGATTTAGCTAATAATCGATTTGATTCTGTTGGTTTGTCAAGGTTTCTACTTATTGATCTTCCTCAGGAAGCTTACACGATTACACAATATTCAGAAATTGAATACGAAGTTCATAATGATAGCAAAGACACGACTTATCTAGTTGATGTGTCCCTTGGTATCTGTGAATGCCGGACTGGGAAAACAGGTGCTCCCTGTAAACATCAGTTGCTAGTCTTTCGCAATTTTACTGTTCCTGTTTATGATTGCACACCTCCTAATACATCTGCCGAGAGAAACATCATCTTCTTGGTTGCAACGGGGCATGCAGTGAACAATGAAACATCTGAAAATGTTTCCAAGGCTGTCACAACCGCTATGCAAGAAGCAAACCAGAAGTCACTCTACATGACTTCACAAACTACGGATATCATTATCCATGATCTGGACCCTTGCCATGAAAGTGCTTTCTTCTTAGGTGACACAGGTGCATGTGATAGCATAACTAGTTCATCCATCTTAAATCAGCCTGTTCAGTTGCCTTCTGCTGCTTTAGTCCAATCCAGTTCTGTTTTGGAGCAGCACTCTGCTCAAGATTCAATACTTTCCCCACAAAATTTGCTTTCACAACTGGATCCTAGTTCACCCACATCAATTCCTTTAAACAGTGATCTGAGTTTGTCTTTAGACCAGCCTTTGCCCACAGATCCACCAATAGAATCTTCCGAACATCATGAAATGGAAAATGTCACAGAGGTTATTGATCACATTTGCAAAGAACTAAAGGAAAAAACTTCGAAATCACCTTCTACTTTCAAACCAGCCCTACAAACTTTTCTCAAAAACCTTGAAAATATTGCTTCTGATTCTTCTTTAGAATATGCCCTGTACTCATTTGGTAAATTTTCAAAGACTGCCACACCACTTTTCAAACGAAAAATAGCTGACAATAAATTAATAGGTTTGCAATCAACAGGTGAACTGAAAAAAAGGAAGGCTGATATTAAAATGATCAAAAGTTCACAAAAGAAAATTTGAATTGTGTTGCTGTTTTTAAAAAAAATTATTGTAGCGTGCTAATGAGTGCATATTTTTATTATTTATTGTAGAAATTAATCAGTATGAATTATAAAAAAGATTAGTACCTTTGATTTTTTTAAAAATGATTTTTAAATATTTTCCATTTTAAAAATGAATTTCTCTGTTTTGCATCATTATTATATTTTGTTTTAGAGGATGCTATCTTTTATAAAGTCAAATAAACAATTTTTCTACTGTATTTTCAGTTAATATTTTTGAATTTCACAGATTATTTAATTTATTTTTTGAAACTCAAGTTAATAAATTGCAAAATCAATGAAAATGTATGAGATTATGTTATTTAATTATTTCTTATTTTGATTACAACATACCTAAAAATCATGACAGTAAAATAATGGTAGTTCTATTTCAGGAATACAGTTAAACTCAGTTACAGTGATCTTATTTATAAATGCCAACCAGGACTAGAAATAAGTTGCAGCAGCCACAGTAAATGGTCTAAGCTTAGCCCAAATATCTGTGATGATCATTGGTTTTCATAGCAAGTTTTTCCGTGGGTATTTAAATCTAACGTAGTACTTTAGCATTTCTTTCTATCAGATGTGTTTTAAGATTGCATATGAAATTGCAGAAGGCTTACAAAGAAAGTGAATAATATTTTTTGTTTATTTGTTCTCTTCATTGCATTATTGATTCAGTTAAAGCTAAGCAAAAAAATTGCAACTGTGATTTATCGTTATTTCAAAATTTTTAAGTTTTTGCCATGAGCTGAATAGTTTTCGCTACCAGCTTCAGAATCTTATTTTGAGCCCTGGTGCCAAACAAGGGTAGAAGCTTGTGCTTTTTTTTTTTTTTTTTATTAATTCTATCCCATCTCTGCAATTTTTTGCATAGTTGCTAAATTGATCAGCCTAAACTCTCCAACTTAATTTTCATATAGACCTATTTAGAACTTCAACAAATATGTCAAATCAAGCTATTTTTTTTTTCAAATCTGATTTACTTATTTTATGTTATTTTCTTTAGTTTTGGCATTTACCATGCTTAAGATCACCTAAATAAAATGGAATATTAAATCTAGTTAGGTTTCAGTTCTATGCTGCTATAAAAAGATAGATACAAAACAAGCAAGCCATGACTGGAATTTAAGATATGATTTGTTAATCAAATTTAAAAGCTGGGTGGTTCTGTTTTATTATGCCCTGTAAACCTTTTCCTTTGTGATTTTAAACTTCTGATTTTCTGATTATGTGTGTTCTGTCAATACACTACAATTAAAATTGACTTAATTTTTTAATAATGATTTAAATATTTTTAAAATTATCACCCTTTTTTATTTTTTACACTTTATTAATCATCATCATCAACATTGGCACAACAGCTCCTTGTGGGCCCTGGCCTTCCTCAGAAGTCTTTCCCATTCCACCCTCTTCCCTGCAATGGACCTCTAGTTTCTTATTTTCAATTTGGCAAAATCCTCATCCAGGCTGTCCCTCCATCTTTTCTTAGGTCTTCCTCTAGGTCTTTTACAAAAAGGAGTGGCATTGAAGACCTTAAGAGCAGTTCTCTCAGCACTCATTCTCAGAAGGTGACCTGCCCATCGCATTCTATACACTTTATTAATACTTTATTCATTTATAGGGAATGTAATCCCGTACTGTTTTTCGTTTGCGGAATTTCAATACTGAGTTTTATTGATCTTTCAATCCCATGGGATTGGCATTTCATTCAACTAAGAATGCATTTCAACAGAGAAAAATTAGAAAAGATAACATTTTAAGTACTGTGAAGTTTAACTTTAATAATAATAATAATTTCTGGAAGAAATGGCACAGCCTTTACATGTTTAGAACAATATTTCAGCGTGTGCAGCATTTATACTGACGCGATGCTTATGTGCACTAAAAAAATTTAAAACAAGAATTTCATGGATATTATGAAAAAATATTAGCTCATCACTTTGGTGCTCTACAGAGAAGATCAATTAGTTGTTTTCTGTGAACTTTGTTGAGAGTATCTGCTGTCCATATTTTTTCCCTTACTGCCTTATTCATCCTAAATGAACCCCTAAGGATCTATAAACTCTAGAAGATAAATTTGAGGATGTGACAGACTCCCATGTATTTAAATCAGAATATGCTAAATCATTTTAATTCAGGTAGGGAAGTATCAGACTTCTGATGGTGACATTGTAATGGCCTCACATAATGTAAACGTTATTGCAATTTCTGTTAGCAAAACTAAAATTTAAAATTTTCACCTTTCTTTCAATTTTAATAGTTCTTTATTGCATTATTTAAAGATAACATAGTACAAGCATTACACATATGAACTTCTTTAGTGAGTAAATATAAGTAATTCAGTAGTACAAGCATTACACATATGAACTTCTTTAGTGGGTAAATATAAGTAATTCAGTAATACAAGTACATTTTCATAACTTCTTACCTAAAACTTATTTGCTGTTATGATTTGATTTTACTAATTTCACTTAAATGATATGCCATACATCATGGCACAGAGCAAGATTTTGCGAATGATACTTACGGTGATAGAACATTTCTGTGCAGTTTCATTTTATTTTTTGCCATTTTTTCCGGGTGCAGTATTTATGTTGATGCAGTTTTTCTTCCAGAAACTAGGGGCCAAGGCCGCTATGCTCGCATTTCGTTTGAAGCATTTGGCCCCTAAAAAGACTTTTGGTAACAGAAGCATTATGTCTTTTTTACAAAAATGTAAAAAAGACATAATTTCAACAAACAAAACCCAAACGTTGGATAAGATAGAATGTTACCGAGCTACACATTGCTTGGTTCTTGCATATTGCTTGGAACATAAAAATTTAAACCTCGCACTATTTGTAATTATGTGAAACCCATGGTACGCCTTGCGTATTAGCCAATTATGGAGAATTTTCATAATTTGGCGACTTGCGTATATGTATAGTTAATAATTAGCTCTAAGAAAACAGTAATTCATATGTTTTCTTTGATGAAAACTACGGAACAGGTAGGATAGCTTGCCGCCAATGGCGACTTTTCATTATTTGGCGATTTACACATGCTCACAACCTATAATTACTGTTCATTTAAGGTTCCCGGAAAACCATTATCCATATTTTCATTTACATCATTCTTTGCAGATTGGCGTACTTAGCACCACGAATTATACTATCTCGATACGCTGGCAAATATCCAAAGTGTACTATAACTGCTATAATGGCATAGTTAATGCTGCCAAATATTTCTACTGGTAGCAAATAATCCAGCTGGACCGAACCGGCTTTAAAATAAGCTGCATTTTAATTATTTTTCATTCTCAAGATATTAGTTATTCTGATTTGGAAAAACGAATAATCGCTAATTCTAAACTCCTGTTGTCTAAGCGAACTTACTATTTGAAAATTGTCAACTTTGTGTAACACATTTTGAGTTACTTATTTCATATACTTTTTAATTTGGTGTAAAATGGATGTAATTCTACTTTATGTGATGGATGTAATTCATGTTTGACAATTTCGCGTGATTCTACATAATTGGAATTGCTTTATTGCAAAGGAATGAATGGTTTTATGCCAAATCTGGCAACCATTATGTTTTATTTTTTCATTTTTTTATTAATATCTTCTAAAATAATTTTATTATCAAAATTTAAGTCACCTTATCAGGTACCTCAGAGTTTTCCGCATTCGGGAACATGTTTCTCGAAATTCAAATCCCCACGGTTTAGGAGAAGATATGTCAACAAGCTCTGACAGCAGCCTTTACTTTTTTTTAGAATAGAGAGATAACATTAATCTTCTTAGATAATTAATTAATACAATAACTTACAGAAATATGAGAATTATTGTCATGATATTCAAAATAATATACTATTATTTCTTAGTGGCTAAAAAAGAAGAATGTAAAAAAGGCAACATAAACGAATCACTTGTCTTCTTAGTATTGATCTAATTTTGATAGAAAGTACAAAAGGCAAAAAGGCTTTTTTCTTTTAATGAAACCTTGAGAGAGCCATACATTTTTGCATGCAGGGTGTCGTCCCCCGGCGACTAAAAAGCCAACTTTTGCTACTAATTTAAAGAGAAGGCAATTGGGTGACTTTTTTGCATGAAAAATGTCATTTTTATACTATTTTAAGTTTTTCGCTACTTGTACCTTACTTCAGTCAACTAATTTGAAAATCAGATTTTGCAGGGTGTCCAGCAGTCGAGAAATGTAGTTGAATTTTTCACTTTGGGAATTATGCTTGAAAATATAGAATTTTTCAGTCATCATTGGGAAATCTCTCTTACACCAAAGAACAACATAGCCAAATTGGCAACAGCTCTTCTGTAGAACAATTTTAGATGGAGAAAGAGGTGGAAACTGTTGATACAAACAAAATTTGTGTCTGTTTTACGGACGCTCATCAAAATTGAAATTGGTGATTACAAGAATGAGTCTTTCGTTGCCTGCACGCTCCCCTGAGATGTTTATTTTCACTGTACTACACGCTCATCAAAAGCCCAATTGACAACGCAAAAATGCCCGGTTTTTGAGCATTGAGATTAATTTAAATTAATCAATTGGGAAATTCAAAATTTGGGCAAGAGGCTGGGCAAATTCTTTGTGATCCCTGAAATGTTTTGAGTTGAGTTTTTGTAATTATAATCTACTACACAACAATAAATATTAAGACATTTTGCCTCTTATGTCTCCCCCTTCTTTCTATTTTGATGTAATAGCAAGATACCAGGGGGCATGTTGCCCTCCCTAGTGTGAGGCCGCTGCATACATATTGCGAAAAATTGCAGATGACCCGAATACGATAAAAATTGGAATCTAAAGCGAAACGTTTTTGTTCATTTACGGGGCCAAGAATTTGCGTGCTTTTGGAAAATTTGTTGGCAAATCGATCGATTCAAGTTATTTTGCGATTAAAAAACTTGAATTTTCGTGTTTTTGTTTAAATAAAGCATAAAAAAAATTTTTAGATTTTGTTAAATGAAAAACTTGTTATTTTAAAATATAAATTCCACCACACTTTTGAATTTTCAACCATGAATAAAGAGTAAAATCATTAAGACAGCTTAAATACTTATTCATACTAGCCAATTTTTACCAATTTTATGAGAAACACCCTTTTTTTTACCAATTTTAAGTGAATCTTCAGTTTCCTTTTTGGCTTTTTAATGAATTTTCAATTTTTTTTTTTTTTTTTTAATAAATCACAACCCATATTCTGTTTTCAGAAATAAGCTCTTGAAAATTACCATTCATGCAATCTTTCTGCAGTTTTCTTAACTTATAGATTACTTAATTGCCAGTAATTGAACACAGGAATCTATGGTAAATCGATAGATTCCCGTTTTTTGCGATTGCAAAACTTGAATTTTGGCATGTTTTTCTTGAAATAAAGCATAATAACATTCTTACACAACTTTTGCAAAGGGTAGTAGATTTTTATTGATTTAAAAAAAATTAATATTTTAGAATACAAATTCCACCGCACTTATGAGTATTCAACACATAGAGTAAAATCATTGACAATTCATACTTGCCAATTTGTATGTTTCAATTTAAAGTCTACACTTTTCACCAATTTTTACGATTTTGCACAAAACTCCTTTTTTTATTCTTTTTAATGAATTTTGAAGTTATTTTTATTTTAGTGGGTCATGATTTTATATTTTGTTTAAAAAATAATCTTAAATTTATCATTCATGAAAATTTCCGGCGGATTTGTTTATCTTATGATTACTTAATTGCCGGCTCCCCCCCCCCCCCCCCCCACTCAAAGAATCTACTAAATCAGCTGTTTGTTCATAGAAATTCTGGGTAGGAAAAAATTTTTGAGTATGCACCAGCATCCCAATTTCAATCTTTTCCCATCCGTCTTGAGAACTCCCTTTAGTATATTTTTATTTGAGCCTCCAATACCATAACAGTAAAAATTGATTTTAATTTTAAATTTGAATTATTCTTTAATCACTTTTAAAAATGTAAAATAGTAAAGAAAAAATTTCATTGGTGACTGTAGGTTCAAATATGAATGAAAATGATACAAAATAATAGTAATAAAAATGAAATTGAAATAAGGGATATTTTGATAGAAATATATATGCATATGCATATATATATATAGATAGATAGATAGATAGATAGATAGATAGATAGATAGATAGATAATCTAAATAATAAAAGACCTGTCCATAACAATTTCGGGATCGACTCATCGCTCCTGGTGCATCTGCCGCCATGTTGAAATTTTGATAAAAACAGCATTTTTATCTCTAACTAAAAGCAAAACTTTTTATACAGTTCGAAAGACCTCTAAAAAATTAACCTTTTTTAACTTGCAGCTACTTTCAACTCTAAATACTATCTAGCGAGATATCACACCTTCAAAAGTAAACAGAGAAGCGAAGACGATTCGTTCCTTGATTCTTTGAAAAAATATCACAGAACATAATCTCTCTCATAGATCGATTGGATGACGTCATATACTGGCAAAAATACTTCTTTTACATGTTTTATTTAATATTTAAGTTCTATTTAACTGATAGATTTTGGGCAAATTTATTGAGAATGTGTAAAATTTTGTTTGCACAACACTTAAACACCTATTTTTAGGAATTCTTTTTTAGAAATTGGCAACATCCTTTGAGATGAGAAAAATGTACTTGTTGCTGCTTGTGGAAGTAGCGTTTTTTTTTTTTTTTTTTTTTTTTTTTTCATTGCTCTCGAGTTTTATTAAATGTTAACAACCTGACATTTGTGAAATCCTATTTTAAAAGTGTTTGAGTGTTTCAGATTGTTTTGGTGACAGTGTTTGTTTAATTTTGAATTCGTTTAAAGGGATACATTTTGATTTCAACATTGTTGGATCGTAACTTTTATTTCAATTGTTTTGGGACATTTGTTTTATTTTTGTCACGAATCCATAAGCGTTTGCTTAAGTTTGAAGTGTTTAATTGAGTGTTTTAGATTGTTTTTGGTGACATATGTTTCTGTCATAAATGTTTGTTTAATTTTGAATTCATTTAACCAGATGAATTTTGATTTCAACGTTGTTGGATCATAGCTTCTATTTAGGTTAATTTGGTGTGATTTATTTTGTTTTTGTCATAAATCTATAATTACTAGCCGGCAATTTGTCCAGCATTGCTGGCCCGTGAAAATTTGTTTTAAAAAATTGTCGACCAGAGTGCAATAAGTGCAGTTATCTGTGTCAGTCAGTCTAATGACTATGTCTATAGTTTTATTTTTAAAACATCGGAGTCGTGTTTCAACAACTCAATTCTGAACTTTAGAATTTCTTCCTGTTGAATCCAATATCTTAAGAAAACAGAAAGAAATTCTAGAGTTCAGAGTTGATCTGTTGAAACACGACTCCAATTTTTAAAAAATAAAATCACAGACATAGTTGTTAGACTGGCACAGTTAACATACCCTTACTCATTCAGCTGGTCGCCGAACGCAAGTGGCCTGTAGTTGCTTTTTTTTTTTTTTTTTCTGAAGCGGCCCGTCAGCAGACTAGGTTATTGCCAAAAGCAGGTAGCCCTTAGGTTGCACTTTTTGGTCCCGAAGAGGCCGTCAGTGGACCAGCTGGTCACTGGATGCAACTGCCCACCGAAACGTGCAAAAGCATACATTGCATAGGCTGGACGTGAAGCGGTCAGACCAGCTGGTTGCTGAAGGCAGGCAACCCGCAGGTTGCACAAGCCAGTCGCGAAGCGGCCAGTTAGCTCTAGGTTGCACATTTTGGCAGCAAAGCGACCATCGACGGCCAAAAGTGGTCGCCAAAGGCAACTAGTTAATAAGTAAAATATAAAGAATGTTACTGGAAAAGTGACATACCCTGTAGGAAAAAAAAACAATTATATATAACAGCAGAAACAGAGGGCCAGACAGTATGATGATCGAAAAACAATGAACCATAAATTATACGAAATTTAATGGATATTATGTGTGTGTGTGTGTGTGTGTAGGAAAGCAAACAACTAGGCCTAAGTTTATGAGCTTTTTTTTTTTTTTTTTTTTGTTTTTTTAATTCTTTTTCAGGTATAATTTTACAGGTCTTTTTTATGTATAACAGAATTGCTTTTTTCCTTCTCTAATGTGTTTATGATCATTTGAATTTTGTATCCAGTATGAATGTTTCTTTTAGATGAAAGTAACTAAATTTTAATTATTATTTTGTTTTTAAGAAATATGTATTAACTGTAAATTTTAATATCTTTTATTATTTAAACTATGCAAATGAATAAAACTCAAGAGTTTATTTAATGAAAAACATTAAAATACTGTTCGTGTGCTATTTACTAAAATTTATTTAAAATTTCATTTGTACATTATTTAGCAGAACTCATCAGAAATGATTTCTGCCAAATAGTTGTACATTGAGCTGCCAATTGTTCAATATGTCATTTGCATATTATTTTGTACCTTCGGAATTTCAAAAGTTAGCAAATATGAATCTTGAAAACTCGAGAAAAGTATATGTCCCCCCCCCTCCAAAAAAGTATATTTATGTTTCTTAAAATTGTTGCATACAGGAGTAATGTAGTAAATTTTGAAATTTGTCCGAAAAAATAATAATTTCAAGAGATTTTCAGTTCATATTTTCTGAAAAAGGAAACAATAAATAAAACTGGCTGTGCTCCTTACAGACACATTTGCTTGAGGTATTTACTGTGTGTGTGTTGATTAAAATAATATTTGATAATTTCATTAATATGAGATTCATGAAAACTGATCTTGTATGGTGTAAAATATGAAATTGCTACTCCCACGCTGTTTTAAACATATTTGGACTTTTTTATGAGCTGGAATTCTAGAAGAGGCCCAAACCAGCTAAAACCAGACAGAAAAGCTTGTTTAGGGCATCTCCTAAAACATACTTATTGGCAGATAAATGTACCTGGTGTTTTTGTATTACTCTTATCTTGTTTATACTTTTTTTTTTACAACTGCAGCTTTATTACTTGCTTATTTATTAGCAACTTACTAAAGCAAACTTATATTTTGTTCAAAATTGGTATTAACATTTTTATTTGAAATCACTTTTATATGACTGTTTAACATTCAAAAGAACTGTACTTATAATTACTTTCAAAGCCGCCTAGGTAGTATAGTGGCTTAAGAACCATTCTTATCATGCCCTGGGTCCGGGTTCAGTTCCTAGCTTCAGTGTTAAATTGTCCGTCCCTTCATAGGGGATAACTCTGGCCGCCCATTGGTTGCCCCATAATAAAAGGGCCTGTGGTTTAGGCCAGTGCCTGCCTTATTGGGAGAAAAAATAATTACTTTCAAATCATGAATTGCATGTAAAGTTAGAGGTGTAACTTTTTACTCATATGGCATTCAAAAGGTGGGTTTTAATCTGTACCAGATGTCTTGCTAAAGATTAAAACCTTCAGCAAGGTAAGAAAACAAGGTTTTCTCACCAAAAAAGGAGATTGCGAATAGATGTCAACTTTATATGTATGGTAAAGTTTGAAACACGCATATCTTCTTTTCCTGCCTGAAAGGATGACTATTTTTGTTATCTAGGGAGGGGTAAGGGTTTTTTCAAAAATATGGCGATAATTTTTTATACGGGGACTCCTTGAAAAATTTAGAGATGAGACTTGAAATCCTTGAAATGTGCTTGAATTTTTACTAACAATTTTAGCGGACACCCTGTTTTGGTTTTTGTCAACTCCCCTTTCTTTCCAAAACCACAATTAATCATTCATCAAGCAATCTAATCTGTTTTTTTTTTAATCGTGCTATAAAAACAAATGTACTGTATGCTCTGTTATATAACGCATGAAGTTTTTTAACTTATCATTTTATTCATTCCTTCTTAAAAGAAGCTAAATGACGTTTGTTTAATTCTTAACTACAAAATCATGCAAAAATGCCACTATTTTGGCAACTAAAATTTTAAAAATGGCTACTAAACTGGCAACTTTTTCACCTCCGTAAGGCTACTAATGATACTATTTTTGCCTCCTGACATTGGTGGACACCCTGTGCATGGTTAACTGAAGTTTACCTTTTAAAGACATCACTGGTATGGGTGCCCATATGATTATTGGAAGGGGGCAGCCAAGGGTCCTGCCCTAGAAAAATACAATATTTGTATTTTTCTGAAGAATAAGATCCAGTACTGATATATCCAGAAGCACTTCTGTATATATCAGTACGTAAATCATAATGGTACGTAAATCATTATGGAAGCTAGATAGGGAGGACTAGGTTCCCTCCCTGCCCATAGATGTGGCCGCCCATCATCACTGGATCTTATTCTTCATTACCCTTTCTTGGTTTTCGTCACCCTTTTCTAGGGTGCTAAATATTTGATAATCCCTCACAGTTCTCAGTTTCACAGGATTTTGGGATTAAAATTTATTGATCCCCGTCTGTAATGCTGGATCTCCCTAGAGCTTTGCTTGATAGATGAGTAGAGTACTTCCCTCAAACTTAGAATTAATTTAACAACTGAATAAAGAGAGAAAAAATAAAGACGGTTGTCCATATCATGTAGTGTCTCGGGTATTTAATGCTATAGCTTGAACCTAAAAAACAGCATGATGGTATTTTAAAAGTCATGAACTCTGCAAACCGTTAAGCTTTTCACTTTTTTTGATCGCGAACGACACTGACGTAGTTTTTTGAGTCATTATATTGCAATGATGCCAGGTTAGTACTCATGACGTAAACTTTATATCAAGAGTCAAATAATTTTGCCTGTTTTTAAAATTCCTCACAGGGGTGGCTCCAATGGGGGGGTCCGGGGGGCACGTGCCCCCCCCGTCGGGGAACTTGTGACCCCCCATCGGGGTTATTGGATTAATTCGTCGGGGAATTTTCATAAGAAATCTATATTTTAGCTGAGTTTGAATTTTGATTTTGCGATTTAAAAAAAGTTAATTTGTACTTTTTAAATACACATGAAAGGCGAATGAGTAATGGAGATTGAAGCGGATATGTTTACATTTCTGGGGGGGGGGGGGATATTCCTCAGAACTTCTGAATAATGGCGAAAACTACTTTTCGTTTTCATTCATCTCTTATCTCTGCGATCCTTTTCATGTCGAAAAACAGCCACTTCCTGCATCTTCCAATACCGTGATGTGTTGAACGACGGGAGAGACTTCAAATTCGAATAGTGTATACTTGAAATCTGTGATCCCACTCTCAGGAGGCATTTTAATGGATTTGCAGCAAGACATCAATCTTAAGGTAACAAAAGTGTCAGTCTATGCTTCAAATGACAAATTTATGAGACCACATGTGCGACCACTTTCTATTCGAGGCTCTTTTAATTGCTTAAACGATTGTGCATTTTGTCGCCGACACCGTAGAAATTTACAATATGGGTGTGGGTGGTCGGGATGGGGGGAGACAGTGACCGTTAATTAGACCAGTCGGGTAGATAAAAAATTTCGAGGGAAGGGAAGCATGGCTTTGCTTACACAAGCAAATGGGGAATGCTCTTTTTTTCCAGAAATACGGTTTTTGTATTTTTATTGGTCCTCAATGACAGAATGATGAGAAAGAAATGGTTCGTCGAAATATCCCGTGTATTTTTATTTTTTCTTCGCAAACCCATAGTACATCACTTTTCCAACACTTATTATTGTGCATTGTGCCAGTGAGTCAGACAGAGTTTAGAATAGTGGGCATTTTTTTTTCTTGTTATGGCAGCATAGCATATCATTGTGAAATGTATAAAAGTTTAATTTCACTTTTGGCTTTATGTTTCCTAAAAAAAAAAACATCAATGGTGCCAAAAGCACAAGATATAAAGTACAGTGTGCTTTTCGTCGTGATATTTTTGATAATGATTATGTTTTAAAAAAAAAAAAAAAAAAAAAAACCATAGGATAACTAAGCATTCAGATCTTCATAAACAAAATCGACTGGGGCCTGTTCAATTACCAAATGGAATTAAGAGAAAGAATCCTTGGGATATTTCTTCTTGCTCTTCGAATGAATGTTTATCTACTGAATTAGAGAAAGAAAACCCTTCAAGTTCACCAGATCCACAAGCTTCAAGTAAGTTATATGTAAATTACATACATATATATATATATATATATATTAAATGTGTTTAAAAGCCTTAATTAATATATGATATTTTAAAAAATATGGTCAGTTTATTTCTTTAAAGCATTGAATTATATCTTCTAAGCACTTGCTTTTTGTTATGTATTTGTACAAATATACTATGCCCAAGGGCGGAGCCAGAAATATTTTTCAGGAAGGGTGTAAAGCTTGAATACCAATTCAGAATTGCACGAACATGCAATTTTATTTGAAGCGTATTTTTACTAGCGTAACTATTTTTCTCTCGGGGAATTCGCGCCCCCTGTGCCCTCGCCCTAAAACCACACTTGCCCCTCACCCCCCGCCTTATAAAAAACAATTGAAACTAGTTTGAGCACAAATTTTGAATGACCACATTCTGCGTTATTTAAAAATAAAGATAATTTTAAAATAAGGCACATATTTCAAAAACTGAGCCACTTGTTCTGTCTCAGAAATTTTAAAATACTACTTTAAAGTTTATTTATTAACAGCATTTTAATGATACATATATATATCATTAAATGTCCTTAGACGTGGATGCTCGTAATGGTTTGGAGTGCACTTTTAATCATAGCTACGGACATAGAGTCATAACTTTTTGAGTTGAAGCTGGAGTAGAAGTCGGACTTTTTGACCTCACATTCTGATTCTATGAAATGTTGTACAACATTATTGTATTTTAAATTATATTAACTGTCTGAGTACTCTATGAATTAATCTAAATTTTCTCCTAATTGGTCTTTTAAACACTATGAGTACTTTTAAATGTGCATTTGCTTTTAAACCATTGATAAGTAACATGTTGTTCACCCCATTATATGTCATTCCCGCTAAATTACAGGACAGGATATACATTTAAAATATATTCTTTCGTTGCAATTTCAACTTTTTTGGTATATTTATCAAATACGATTTTGTAATTGGAGTGAGGACGAAAGGTATGTCTTTATAAACTTTCAAATTGCATTAATGCAAATTTAAATTAAATACAGATTTAATGTAATTTTCTGTAAATTAACAGTATTTTAATTTACGAGTCGAAAGCTTTTGTGTCATAAATGTAAAATAAAATTTCCCATTGTATTACTTTTATTCATAGAGCTACAAAATTTATAAGTCTTAATTGATATTTTTAAAAGAGATTTACGACTCGGGCGATAAGAAATTTCTGATTTTGTTCACTACGGAAACTTTTAAAATGTATATTTAATTGTGTAATAATTTGACATGACAAAATATTTGTAAAATTATTTTACAGTTCATCATCTCTGGCATTCAAAATATGTATAAACCTATGAATATTTAAACGCTTTAACTAAAAATTTTCATTTAATTAGAAAATTTTAAACTGGTCGTATCTTATTTATTTATAAGTTAGTGTGTTATGCAAAGTATTCTATGTCTTTAAAATTATTTTATCACAGTAATCCTTACTTGAACTCTTATAACTGTTGAGAAAGTAAGAAGATATTTTTATAACTAAGTGGTTAATTAGATAATTTAACTTTTAACTTCTTCCGAATAAAAAAAATAGTAATTTTCTGTTTCTTAGATGGCAAATGGCAAATTTGAATAAATTCTAAATTTACTTTTTATTTATAAATAGATTCAATCGAACACATATATGCACGATTTAATCTTTAATTTTATAAAAATTTAGTAGTAAGATTTTTTTTTTTTTTTAACTTAAGAATTAGTCAAATACATAGTTTGTTTATTTGGTAACATACTTTATACATATAGAACGAGTGAGAATTTGCACTATATAGAGAAATCTAACTGGATTAACCGGCCCTCTTTAGCTAAGAGTTCATAGCTATGCACACCAAGAAGATTAACAGCTGCAAGGGAATTAGAATTTATTACATTTTGGTTGGGGTAAAAAAAGAAAAGTTAATTTTAAAAAATTAAATAATAATAATAACCAGCCCCTCTGATAGACTAAAGCCCTCTACAGTCCAGTATGAAGATGGCTGTGGATAGATCTAAAAACGAAATATAAGTTAAAGGAAACTGATTAATCTTGACTGACAATTTAATTTTTATATCGTTGTGGAAAAAATAACTAACTTTTGTGAATTTTAATTCAGTTATTTTACTGCAAAGTAAATAAAAATTATGGTATACAGCGTCTATATCGTCTTCCGAAATTTTGTCTTTTATCCTGTAAAATAAGTAAATAAAATAAATACAATAAAAGTTTTATATTTACGTGTAGATTTGTATGTTATATACAGTGGCGTAACATAAGCCACCGCAACTTCCCTTATTTTGAATCTTTATACCAATCGCTATTGAATCCATTGATGGCACCAGCATTAATATAAACTATTAAAATAAACTAATAGTAACTAAACTAAACTGATTTTTGAGTTACAGAATTATATGTATCAGAATTCAACTCTAAAACTTTTAAACAGATTAATATTATGTTTGTTATTCGCCTTATTAATTAAACTCTTTTTTGTTAATGTTGAAATTTTAAAAGTGACACTTTCACTGTGAATTATTAGTAAATGAGCTTGCTTTATAGAATTATTCATCACGTTTGTGGAAACCTTGTTCAAAACTATCTTGGAGTATTACAAAAAAGTAAATTTTTATAGTTTCGCTAAAAATAATTATTTTTTTGTGTATCTTGGCAAATTATAAGCTGTCCGATTATATTTTTCTGACGATATTTTTTATTTTATTTTATTTTAGAAGAAAGTGGTTAATTATCTTCATGAGTACTTGACTTTATAAAAAAATTTAATAGCGCATATATTTACGTTCTCTTTCGGAGATTTTTATAATTTATTATTATTATTATTATTAACTGAAGCTCCCAGGTGTACACTTCACAACAATTCTTTTCGAAATTGAGATACGGTGCCATGCGGCCAATTATCTACGCTAGAGATCTAGGCCGGGGGTGGGTTTGCCCTCCGTGGGGGACTTTCTAAGAGGTTCTAACCCGTATTTATGCAAAGTTTCGGAAAAAACCAGGGAAAACTCCGAACGGTTAGGTCTGCGGACGCGACCTAGTGTCGAACCAGGCACCTTCCGTCTCCCAGTTCAAAGCGCTAGCGCTATACCACTGGTGGGGCGGAATTCAATTTGTAAGGGAAAACACATTTATTGAGATATCAAGAACTTCGATGTTCGAGATATCGAAGTTAAACTGTAATTAAATTTACATGTATCTCTTATAAAAATAACTGCAATTTGTGTAAAAGCGTGCAAATTTAGTCATGCTTAATTTATAAAATAAATTTTCAGTGAATTTACAGCAATATTCTTGTACAAAAAACTTTTGTTTCTGATATTTTTTCTGCGGAGAAAAAAAAATGCGTAGAACTTTCTTCGCTGAACTTTTTTCAAAGAATTTCATTCATATGAAATATTTTAAGCGTTAACCTGAAGAACTTTTAAAAGTAGCTTTCGAGATTTTACAGAAACGTGCAAGGCCGTTACCAGGGGGGGAGAATCATGTGGGTTTGACCCCCCCCCCTCCAAAATTTCAGTAAATGCATTATCAGTTTATTTGCGTTGATTCTAGAGATCAGTTAATTTAATTTTAGCACTACATATCCCCTCCACCCACCTAAATTTTTTGCTTGCTGAGGCCTTGGGGAAATATTTGTGTAATGTAAAAGGATTTTGAGATACGTTAATTAGGGTCAGTTTAAATAATAATCTACCAGGAAAGATTTTGCAGTGGTTTTTGAAAATATCCGGGGCCTGGGTGTCCGATTATGTATCTCGATCCGATTCCTGGAAATATTTCACAAAACAAAACATTATATTGTCCACCATCTCCTCTAAACTTATCTGGATCCTGGATATTTTAGTTTAGAAAATGATTTATTGTGAACAAATCACTTTCTACAGTAAAATATTTTCAAGTGGTGCAAATAGTTGCAAATTTCCATATCATACTTGATGACAAAAATGTCATAAAAGAGGGAGGTCAAAGCCCCCTCTTGGATACGCCACTTAGCATATGTACATGTATATTTGTGCCCCCTCGTCGGGGAGTTGTGACCCCCCGTCGGGGAAAGTCTAGCGCCACCACTGATTCCTCATCATTGGAATTAATTCGAATTACACATGTAAGAAAAATTTTCGTTTCCTACCGTGCAAACAACGGGCACGCAGCTAGTTTATAATAAGTGGAGAAAACACGACCTTTTCCCGGCCTTTTCTTGAGTATTGCGTAGGTAACGACTACACTCAGTAAAAATGGTGGAAGTTATTAGTAATGTTGAAAATAGAGATGCAGTCATGTTATTAAATAAAAAGGGTAAAGATACAGATATTGCTTTATTGACTAGAGATGTTAAAACAGTGGTACCAATCGCAAACTAGCAACGAAATTCTACATTTAAAAAAGAATCGTTGCATTGCAAGAGGAACTTGGTGTAACGATTATATCTTATCTGACATAAATAGGAGTAAAAACACTCAAAGTGATGTTAAAGAATATGGTAATGTCTTAGGAATAGGTTCTCTGTGTAGAATACGTACACAGAGAACCTATTCAATGTGACAGAACAGAAACAAAAGGTATGTGATGCATAGCTATGAAAGCAGACAAGCTTGGATATGTTAACAATACAGTTATGCATATTACAGGAAAACTTGGCTGCACACCTGTTTTTCGTTCACCATATCGTGCTTCACACCATGAGAGAGAAATCCTCCGCAGTTTGATTCAAAATTTAAAAGACCCGGGAGTAATTCGAAATAATTCGTCAGAATGTAATTATCCCGTATTACTCGTAAAAAAGAAAACTGGAGAGTACCGAATGATCATTGATTGTAGGCAACTAAAATCTCAAACTGTTAAAGACAAATTCCCTCTACCATGTATTGATGACTTACTTGACTGTTTATCAGGGTGTAACTTATTTTGCATACTTGATGCATGCCAAGGTGTCAGTCAAATCCCTATATGAAGAATCATTTCGAAAAGCGGCGTTTACTACCCCAGACGGACATTTCGAACTGACACGCTTGTTCTTTGGTTTAGCTAATGGTCCTTCTGTTTTTCAACGATGTGTGTCTTTAGCATTGAGTGACTTGTTATGGTAAGGTGTTTCCTGTTTTGTAGACGACATTTTTTTGGGGTCTACTGATTTTGAGAGTGTGATGTCAAAACTTCGATTAATACTCGAAAAATTAAGTAATCCCGGAATAACACTGAAGTTCGCTATGACAGAAATTGAGTACTTGGGGTTCGTTGTTAGTCGAAAAGGTATTAAACCTGGGCCAAGAAAGCTGGCTGCTGTTGCAGAATTTCCTGTTCCAAAATCCAAAGATGAACTCTGCCGATTTTTAGGTTTAACTAGTTTTTTTTTCGCCGTTTTAGTGAGAGATATGCCACAATTGCGGCTCCATTGACTTGTTTACTAAAGAAGGATCAACCATTTATTTGGAGCACTGAACATCAAGATGTATTTGAAAGACTACGTCGCATTTTAATATCGGAACCTGTTTTAAAATAGGGATGTAACGAATATCCGGCAGTACATCCGGCCTAAAATTATATACAGAGAAATAAACACAATAAATGAATAAATTTTAAAAACTGCAATAATAAAAAATGTGTAAAAACGATGTTTTGTGAAAATATTTTATTTTCAGTACTTTTTAGTAAGTATTTTTATCATGTATAGAAAAAAAAAGGGGGGGGGGAATTAAGTCCTTCTATCTTCTTTTTAAGATTAAAGTAAATTATTACTGGAAGAAATTATTGTACAAAAACACTGATATTCGGTTACCGTTTTTTCCACTATAAGTTGTACCTGCTTATGAGAATAGTGTACTTGCTGTAGTACACTATTGTACTACAGCAAGTACACTATTCTCATAAGCTATTGTACACTTGCTGTAGGTTGGTGAGAAAATCCCCCCCCCCCGCCCCTAATTTTGATTAGTAAGTTGCTACATTGATTTTCTAACAGTTGAATGTAGATTTCTTTCTTTCAAGAACTGTACTGATCCTTAAAAATATTTATCTAACTCTTGAGGAAGAACATCCATACCATGACAATGTTACTTGTATGACTTTAATTACAGTAAAACTAGTAGTAAATTCATGGAAACAATCCCAAAAGGATTTCAGATTTTTGAATTAAATCATTTAAAACTAATGAGAAAATTTTAAGAAAAAAGTAATAGCTCAATGATCTAAGAAAACTAATGAAAATAAAACAAAAAAGAAAAAAACATACTGCTGCCGGATATCAGGTTGAAAGTTTGGCCGGATACTGGATATCCGGCCAAACTTTCAACCTGATATCCGTGATTAAATTGATATCCGTTGCATCACTATTTTAAAATTATTTTATCCACGTGATGAAACTGAACTTAACACTGATGCGTGTTCTTCGGGTTTAGCTGGAATGTTACTCAAAAAAGATAATAACAATGCTCTTCGCTTAGTTTATGTGTTAGCAGGCGTACTAGTCCCGATGAAAGAAATTATCACTCGAATAGACTAGAACTGATAGCAATAGTTTGGTCAGCAACACGTCTGCGACTACTGCTGCTTGGTCTTCATTTTACTCTGGTAACGGACTGTTCTGCAATAACATATCTAAACAGTCAGAAGAACATAGAACCTCAGATAGTAAGATCTGTTGAACAGTTAAGTGAATTTGACTTCACTATTAAACATAGGTCTGGTTCTCATGCATGAAGAGTAAAAGAATTATTATTAAAACTAGTTAGTATGTAAAACTACTATTTTTTTTCCTTTGAATACTAAATGATAATAATTATTAATTAATTATGTGAGCTTTCTAAAGAGAAAAAAACAACTCATTGTAG